>OX155961.1:10004672-10604672 GCA_944548615.1 Micropterix aruncella
GTGTCCCCTGAATCGCACTACGGTTTTCTCAGGAACTACGCGCCGAATCCTTAGATTCTCTCGCGCTCAACTAGGCTGAATAGTATGTTAATTGAATATTAAAAGAGAAATGCGCTAAGTCGAACCGTAGAGAGCGCTCTTGCACTAGGTTTAATTTGATTAGATTATTTGACGTGATATATAAAAACTTATAAACTGAACTCTTGGGGTTTTAAAGGTTTGGGGAGTCAGAACGTGAACCCTAAAAACTCGCCTGGTAATGGAGGGTAGGTCCCACGGAGACTGGGGTTCGATTCGGCTTGATTTGCAGGACTGGCGCACTGATATTATCTGGTTATTTGGCCGGCAAAACTATTGAAACTTCAGACAATTATAAACGTGGCACTGCTGCTCTGGTCTGCACAAAATATGTGGGCCGATGGGGGTTTGGCCCCCAGCGGCCACGAGCAGTCCGCCCTGTTCCGCGGTCCAAATCCAAGAGGGGGTATAGAATTCAGGCAACCCGATCCAGTCGGTTTGAATTTAATCGACTGGCAATTATGCCGTGAATCCGAATAGGGTTGTGCGTTATTTAATCGCATGATGCGAGTATGACATCCGTTTTTAGTCCGATTAGATTCTAATGAATTAAAAGATGATTTATAATGAAGTTTATTATTGTGTATTATGGAAGTAGATTCCCGTGACGACTAGTTCGTCACAATATATGTACTCGTAGCTTTGAATATTTTGAAATTATCAACTTTGATTACACGTTCATTCTTTTTAAAATCTACCTAAGAAATATTTTGTCGTTTGAAAAATTAACTCTTTACCTGAATAATATTGTATATTTAGTGCTTATGCACTTAATATTTTTGACGTTTTCCTCAAAATTATAAAATGTTTATAATGCTAACATAAACATATACCGAAAATGCCACATAGGCTTTTAGATATAGCTAATACTATAACGATTTATATATATTTAATAGATTTACTATTATTTAGTACACACAACTGCTTTGGTGTCTGATCGATTTAATATGCTATCACTGTATGTTTTTTGCTCTAATAATTTACTCAAATGCTCATTCCATAATTCTTTTTAACCTATTCAACCACCTAGCAAGATATATGAATCAGCTCCCATTCAGTAACCGCTTTATTATTCTTGAGTCGACTGCGAAAATATTTTATCTCTTCTAATAATTTTATAATTTTGGCGCAGAGCTCGAGTTATATAAATTCTTGTTATTCCATAAATAATGAACAATTGTTCAGAAATGCTATTTGGTTCGTACTACACCAAGCATGGGTTTTTTTGTTCATATAAAATAAACTACTTTTATAAATGAAAATAGCGTTCATAATAAAGTATAATCCGGCAAATGTTTATGTTTTGATTCTACATCGATTTGATCATATTGATTGCACATTTTTAACATTTTTTTCAGAAACTGACACTTAAAATTAGGCAATGACTTTTATCGCATTGCAAGATCGGTCTTACCGAATAGTAGGATAAACTTCCTATAAAGCTAGTAGATATATATTTAGGTATAACCATCATGCTCAAGGTCTAACGTGGAGTAGGCATGGCGGTGACGGGAACAGATCATGAATGAAAAAAGATAACGCGGTTGCTTGGTTATCACTACCTTGAAACATAGCAGAAGCTGCCCTCTTTGCTCATATTTAGCATGGAAACTCAGCTGAGAAATCGCGATACATGTTGACGGGAAGTAATGAAAAACTAAACTCCGAACAAGCATTTTGCATTTTTTTCAGCCTTCGCTTAGTCTTCTTATGCAAATATAGACCGTATACACAAATTCATAGTCCAAGACCGATAAAACCAAACCGTTGACGACTAAGAGACGAACTTTGACACTGAGGTTATTCCGGATTTTGTATAAGACTTTGAGTTGTGCAATACCCCACCAAAATTCTCTTGCTGACATTTTCACCAAAACTGAGAATTGGACCAAAAGTTAGACCCAAATTTCTGGCATTCGACACTAGTGGAATCGTAGAGCAACCCACCGCTATATCAGGAAACCTGTATTTTTTTCGAGCCTGATTTAAATCAATTTTTATATAACAAGATTTCGAAATACTTATTTTTAAACCATGCTTATTCTACTACCAATTGCTTAGGCTTTCAAGATCAGCATTAATTATATTCGCTGTTAAACTCGGTCGTACTTGGTCTATGGGGTGCAGGATTTGCGTATCTTCTATATACAATTGATATGGCATGATTGCAAATAATATAGGTCCTAAAACAGATCCTTGGAATACACCATTAATGAATCTGAGAAGAGATGAATACGCCTCAACTAAATTCCAGAAAGTGTGCTATATTCCTAAATTACGCGAATGTTGTAAATAGTTCTTGCGAAAACTCATTTCGGGAAATGAAATGTATAAATAATTTTAATAATAATTAACTAGCTTTCTATTTAGCAATACTTTTTTCTGAAGCTTTCTGATTAGCAGACTGGTAATCGCGAGAAACGGATCTTGTCACACGACATTATCTATGGTATCTACATTTGTATCCAACTAGATTTGAATAGTGATTTTAAAAACGTTTGCTATTAAACGATTTTCAAGGAGTTTTTACTAAATATATTAATGAAAACTATATATAGCGAGATGTAGCTAATTGTAATGGGTATCACCACCTCTATAAACGATACGGCCATTGACTTAAATGGCAGAGGTGCATGATTGTTGCAAAATGATGATGATTTTTTGAAAAGGGTTACCTTTATGCGGTAAAGTATTCTAGCTGCGATTCAGAAAGTCTGGGATACTGATAACAAAACGACCTATTATTACTTCATTTTGACATTTTGTAAAAGTCATTTTGTATTATATGAGAAAAAGGGCAATTAAAAAGAATACAAATCAACAAGAGTGATATTCATCCTCCTTTCGTCATATAGCGAGTAATATTCCAAATGTACAGCAATTATTCGGTGAAAAGTTCAACCCAGTTCAGAACCCAGTTCAACCCTTTTCAACCCAACCCAGAAAAGTTCAAGCATTACCCATTTTTATTTCTTTACTCAGAATCATAAAGTATCTGTTATCCTGATAGTGGAAGCGGTTCGTTTCATATTTTGATAGAATATTGTAAATTGTGATAAAAGCAAATCCTTTTGCACACGTGTGTTCATTAGACCAAAATAGTCGATTTGACCTGCCGCTCCGATATATTTGGCCCAGTGGACTCGAAATAGAGGCCGTTTTACAAGATGGCCGCCAATAAACCAAAATGATTATTCTCGTGCTGATTCTAAAGACACATACGTCTTTATCTGCTATTTTGGCGTCGTATATTTCAAATATAATGCTGAAAATATAAATATGAATAAATAATTCCTTACAAACAAGGTAAAATGTGTACAATCATTTATATATAGTGTAGTATAGTGTAGTATAAAACGTCCACGGTACATTTATTTTGACCAGATCTGATGATACCAAGTACAAAAATATGCACGTGTAAGTTTTCTGGCCAAATGTACAAATATGTTCAAATCGGTTCAAAATACGTTCAAAGGTTGTTTAAAACACATGTAGTCACATGGTGGTTTAAAACACTTGTCGTGGGCGACTACAAATTCGAAGTCAAAGACCCATTCACAAATTCTATATATAGTTCAAATTTTCCATGTTTTTTGGGTAGCAAATTTCAGAAATTACAGCATACAGAAAATTACTCTCTTGTTTGACTTTTTTGACAGTTTTGACTTTAGATTTGTCTTTTTCAGTGTGCAAATACTCGAAAAAGACGCGTATAAGTAAATACTCGTTAAAAATGTTCAAAAATGTTTATTATCCTGTTCAAAATTAACTAAAGTTATATTTATTGCCATATTTGAAATATACGACCCCAAAATAGCCGAAAAAGCCCATGGGTCATTAAAATCAGCATGAGAAAAATCATTTTGGTTTATTAGCGGTCATCTTGAAAAACGGCCGCTATTTTGAGTCCGCTGGGCCAAATATGTCGGAACGGCGGGTCAAATCGACTATTTTGGTCTAATAAACACGTGTGCTAAAGAATTTGCTTTTATCACAATTTGCAGTTTTTGCTATGAGCAATAAAATTATAAAATGCAGGTTACTTCGCTTTGGCGGGCGACCGTCTGTTCAGCGTTGTCAATATATGCGATTTACCCACACGTGCGTGGCCGCTGCCGGCCAGCGTAAATTACCTACATTTGTGTAACGGCATAGGCTAGGCACCCTCTTAACCTATTAGTAATATTATGTCGGTGAAAAGTTCAAAGGGCCTACATCATTTTTTCTGCATTTTGAGTTGAGAGAAGCAGATTTTCTGGTTAATATTTATAACATGATTTGTAATATCGGTAGCCACGTTGAAACACTGGTTGCTGTCAGGTCACCGAAGTTAAGCAACGCCAGGCGTGGTCAGTACTGGGATGGGAAACCGCCCGAGTACTGCCACGTCATGTTATAATAAAACCGGTTGCCTTTAAGATAATTGTTAATATACAATAAGGTGGGATAATTGTCTATAGGCGTAAAGGGTATAAAAAATATAAATATGTAAAGAACTAAAGACTATATCTGCACATGACTTATTTATATGTTTTTTAAAGGAAGCGAAAAATGCATGTGTGAAAATTTCTTACCAAAATAACACGATAAAAGCGTAATTGAGTTGCTTCCTTTAAAATGCATGATTTCCAAGATGAAAGTGTAATCTGTGAGTTTATATATAAAATTTAGTGGGCCTCATTCCAATCAACCTTTTTCTTATATATAATTTGTTTGAAGGAAAAACTAGTTTTAGGTTTCAATGAATTAAATATTTTATATGATTTTTACACTTTCATTTCCACTTTTTAATTAAAGGGCGCGAAAGGGGGATGGGTAGAAATTGTGGGATAGGCACTTATTTTTAAAACCATAAGATTGGTATATATACATGTTTACCTAAAACATCACTAAACAGTAGGCTTATAGTAATAATACTCGGACGACGAAGCCGGTGGCATCAGTAAATTTTTTGTGAAATCGACAGATTAAAAACTTTTTTGCCCTCTTATCCTCATGTTAATTCAAGTAAAAAACCAGTACGTGTTCGTATGATATTTTATAATTCTGTCAAGCATTTGTCCCTCTTTTTGATGAAATATTTGTTTAGCAATAGAAATAACAAATATAAATTATTCGCATTGTGAAATTACGAGATAATTTTAAGGTTATATGGGATAGCTCCGATATCATACTCTCCGAGCTTCTACGGGATCTTTCTGACTAGGATACCGTTGCGGTGTAGTGCCTAAACAAATTAATAATACAATATTAATGTTTTGTTTAGTGCGTAGTTTGTAAGAAATGGGCTCACATTATAAGTTCTTTAACTTCTAAAACGAGCCATTCTTGTGTGGTTTTTTTCTTGTCCATGTAATTAAAATAGGAAATAAAACAATTTCAAATTCCAAATTTATTATAATACCTATCCATTTGTGATAGGATCTATAATACATAATATGCATAATACATCAATAATACATAATAATACATAATACATAATACATAAATAATAATACATAATAACTCCCTCCGTCCGGATATAACTCTTTACTCTCTATCTCGGAAGGTGGCTCTTATTGTAGAATTAACTGTTCCATGGGAATCAAATATCCCAAAAGACCACGAGTACAAATTAAATAAATACCATGATCTTGCAAATGCCGTAACCCGGAACGGCTTCACTGTTCACCTTCACGCGGTGGAAGTTGGCGCTCGTGGCCTGCCAGCTAAATCTCTATTTCACCTCTTTAAAGATCTTGGCCTTTCCAGAAAAATAATCAACTCTTTCTTAGAAAAAATATCTAAAACTGCGATTTCCGCATCTCAAATTCTATGGCTTCGAAGGGGGAGTGAATGGGTGGTAAGGTGAACGCTCACATGTGGCAAGACAGCTGTCCTAAACCTACCACAGCCGGTTCGTAAGTCCGGAATCCACTGCTCACCCCCCAGAAGTGTAAAAAAAATTTGTATTATGATGGGCCCGACTCCGGTCGGTGAATTCCATGGCAGCTCCGTTTGTATTTATTATTATAATACATAAATATACATAATACATAATACATAAATAATAATACATAATATATACACTTGTCCATTTATGATAGGATTCTACTACACATAACGAGCCCATCTGGTATTATGTTCGAACGGGACAATATAACCCAGTTGGAGTAGTAATAGTAATCTTAATTTAATGTAGTATAACCTATTCTTCCTTTTTTTACACGACTGCCCGACAAAAAAAGAGTAATGTGTTCAGGGTTCATCTATGTATGTTTTCCGTTTCTTTATTCCACCATGACTTCTAAACGCTTGAACCAATTTTATAGTGTGTGATAATGTTAGAATCGTTATGATGATTTGAGTGTCATTAACTGTCAAAATACCAAGTAAGTAGTTATCAAAATGTACAAATTTCCATATGTCGATAAATCAACATAAATATATCGTGTTTATTGTCAAATGATAGGTTTAAGTATATTCCGGAAATATACATACATATATCGATAAATACATAAACCATAAATATTTCATAAAAAACCGTAATAAATATTATTATAAACACAATAGTCATGTTTTTTATTCTTTTTAATATGTTCACTTGTTCCTTGAAGTTAAGCGTCAGTAGAGCAATCAATGCATTTCAAATTTTCAGATTTCATATTATTTAATTCATTTTTAAGTTAAAATAATTATAATTACTAACACTTATAACCTAAGTAAGTTACCGACTTTTATAAGGTAGACGATTTAGTTTAATTGTAATCATTTTGAAATATTTTTGATACATAAATGTACCGATGTCATTGGATTAAAATACCTACAAAAAATTCGAGACAAAACAATCCGAAGTAGTATTGGTATTACTAGTAGTATTAAGTGGTAGCAGTAGTAGCGGTACTAGTAGTAGTCAATGATATGTAACCTAAAATATATATTAAGCTTAAAAACAAATAAAATCAATATTTATAGTCAAGAAAAATCAATAATAAAATCAATAATAACAAACAAAAAATAAAAGTCACGGTATACACACAAGTATAAAATCAAATATAAACCAATATATATATATATATATATATATATATATATACATATATATATATATATATATATATATATATATATATATATATATATATATATATATATATATATATATATATATATATATATATATATATATATATATATATATATATATATATATATATATATATATATATATATATATATATATGTATATTAATTGAAAAATACACCCTCAAAACTTTATATCCATTATATTTTATATTTCCTCAATTACTATGATAGCAATTCATCTATCACTGATCCCGCATGACTTTATGCTGTAAAGTAGTCTCGTGGCAAACAGCGATTAAATAAAGCAAAATTCCGCTTCCCCGCTTAAATTACTACCCAATTAGACTTGGCCAATTATACAAGTTTTTTACTTAATATATGTTAATGAACTAAAGCGGTTTGCCCCCACTTGTAAACGGGAGAGCAACAGAGCGAGGGAGAAAGCGACGATTTCTTGTTTGTCGTTTCGAAAGCCCGCCTCGCTTTGAACGTTTTTCGGGACCAATTTATTTCTTTTAAACCTTGTTCCTTGAAGTTAGCATTGATGAGTTTTGCAGGAAAAAGTTTCGCCTGTTTTTCTGTTCCTTTTGCGGTGTCAGCGCTATGAGAACATCGCCGAGAAGTTTAATGTTTTACTACCAGTGAATAATTTGAGCAATTTATCGTTGCGAAGACAGCGAACAATAATAATTTTTAATAAAATCATATAAAAATTGATTACATTAAAAATATGATCATATAAAAGTTGCTTTGATCACATAAAATGCCAATTTACCCCAAAGGCTATATAAAAGAATAAAAACGTTATCGCAATGCAGTACATATTTGATTTATTTGGTTTTTAATTTTGTCAAATTTATTAGTAAGCATGGTGTAATTTGTCGGTTTCTCTCGCAGCATCGACAGTCCTTAACCCTCCAACCGGTTAAAATAGGGGCGGTTTTCCTATTTTTTCGTACAAATTCGCGAGGAGATTTCAGTAGTTATTTCAAATGTTTGCGTTTATATATCATTTAACAGGTATATAAAAAAGTCGGTTGTGTCACCCCAAGACTTTCCCGGCAAGTGGATAACCCTTTCTCGCCCTCTCCCCATCTCACCCTCCCCCCTTTCTCCCCCCCCCCTAATCTAAAGACCTGATATATGCGAGCTAAATGAAGCTTCGAGAGGCTGGAAATGTACATAGATAGTCCTAAAGTTGTCAAGGACATTACGACAAATCCGACACTAATATCGGAAAGCATTCAACAGCAAAATTCGGTCAAGGCCACAACTTACTCGGACTCAAGCAGTATTTATCGTAATAATATTAAAGTGGTTTGGAAAATTCCGATTTTGTCTTGCCTTGCTACTTTGGACCTATGATGATAAGGTTCATCAATGAAACCACCGTTGTTACCTAAGAAATTATTAATAAAGAGAGTAGCTGGGAAGGCATATATATATATATATATATATATATATATATATATATATATATATATATATATATATATATATATATATATATATATATATATATATATATATATATATATATATATATATATATATATATATATATATATATATATATATATATATATATATATATATATATATATATATATATATATATATATATATATATATATATATTCTTTTTAGAATTGATCAATAAGATGATTATAAAGTAAATAATTATAAAAGCCACTTACATCGTGACGAAGGATTCCCTTGATCAGATTCGGGAATGCTTTAGGTGTTAACGAGAATGATGAATGCCTCTCACTTGCGGAAAGAGGAGTAGGTTTAAGTTGGGCCCATTTTTCAACTAGTAAACGCTCACCCTTCATCCAATTATCTCAAAAATTAAGCTACAATCCTTCTTTATACGTAAACTCACTCAATTTCCTATTATTTCAGGGGAAATAACAAGACAAGACGAGCTACTTGACAGATGGAAGAATTTAAAATTTCGAATTTCGTTTTTTTATTTTCTAAAGGTGCGATATAAAGAAGCTGCGATCAATATTCAGCTGAAAACTTAAAACTAAAAGCGTGACATGCCCTCATATCAATGAAAGGAAGCAGTCAGCTCTTTCCTATTAGTTGGAAAGATTACCTTTAACCTAAATGGATTATTTACAATGAACGAAACATAAAATATGTAAAAATTCAATATTTTGAAATATTTGATAGTTTTGTGTATATATTCTTTTTAGAATTGATCAATAAGATGATTATAAAGTAAATAATTATAAAAGCCACTTACATCGTGACGAAGGATTCCCTTGATCGGATTCGGGAATGCTTTAGGTGTTAACGAGAATGATGAATGCCTCTCACTTGCGGAAAGAGGAGTAGGTTTAAGTTGGGCCCATTTTTCAACTAGTAAACGCTCACCCTTCATCCAATTATCTCAAAAATTAAGCTACAATCCTTCTTTATACGTAAACTCACTCAATTTCCTATTATTTCAGGGGAAATAACAAGACAAGACGAGCTACTTGACAGATGGAAGAATTTAAAATTTCGAATTTCGTTTTTTTATTTTCTAAAGGTGCGATATAAAGAAGCTGCGATCAATATTCAGCTGAAAACTTAAAACTAAAAGCGTGACATGCCCTCATATCAATGAAAGGAAGCAGTCAGCTCTTTCCTATTAGTTGGAAAGATTACCTTTAACCTAAATGGATTAAGTGGATGTAAGTGGCTTTTATAATTTTATAATGATTAACACGATGTAAGTGGCTTTTATAATTATTTACTTTATAATCATCTTATTGATCAATTCTAAAAAGAATATATATATATATATATATATATATATATATATATATATATATATATATATATATATATATATATATATATATATATATATATATATATATATATATATATATATATATATATATATATATATATATATATATATATATATATATATATATATACCTATATATATATATATACATGAATTAATTGCCTGACGTTATTTGTATCATATTGCATAAAGCAAGATTAATTAAAAAACAGCATCTACAAATGAGGTACTTAATGTTTATATTGATTTTTTTAAATTATTTTGACATTTTTAGATATACATACATATTAGTTATTTTATATTAGTACTTTAGTTATTGTTTTATTTAATATTTTGAATGTATTTTTGGTCTGAGTATCCATTCGTGGCTATTTTTTATTATTTCATAAATTTATGATACAGAACTTATTACATTTTCTATATAAAGGTTAGATACTCAAACTACTATTATTCAAAAAGTTTCTAATAACTAACTGTTATTTACAGTAGCTTGTAACCTATGACACGTGACACGTCCGAGAGCAGTAAACCCGCCAATTGCATACGAATGTAGAAACTTGGTTGTGTCACCCCAAGATTTTCCCGGCAAGTTGCCAATAACTGATTTCATCTAAAGATCATTTTTTATAAAGAAAATCCTTGAGCTCCCTCTTTCATCTAGCGGACGAACCCGGCTGGGTTACCTTTGCAACGCATCGGGCGGCGCGGTTCTTTTCTCGGCTATGGGTGGGATTGTACCAAGCGCCAGCAGATAGCGTTAATATTTATTAAAAATATTGCTAGAATTTAAATATTACTAGTGTAGCTTTTATGTAATATATTGCAACTAAAATATGTGACCGGTGACTTCGACCCAACAAGGTATCTGTGTACTAAATTTTAAGTCTTTAAGTCTAACATTTCGACAATAAAATATAACTAATGCGGCACCTGGTGGACCGATTTCAACCACAACCTTTTCAATTCTTGCAATGACCAAATGATGCCTGAATGCTAATTTCAGCTCAATCAGTTTAAACTTTATGGTGCAATCGTAGAGACCTACACACAGATACACAGACAGACAAACACACAGTGGGCATACAACGGGCGAACCCGTCACCCCAGATTTGTATAACGATATGTGTCTAGCTATGCCAACATGCCCGTCAGAAGCCAACGCCTTACGACGAGGCAACGGGAAAGGCACCCAGCGGGCAAACTCGCTCCCTGACTGCCAGTTTTGGAAGGGTATCTCCGTCTGGAATTAACCATCAGGAAACCACCAACCTCCCGACTGGTCACTGGTCCGAAGTCACTTGCGCGACCTCTACCTGCCATATATTCATCAGCGATTCAGTTTGAATCTATCGCTGACCAAAGGCATCTTTTGAACGGCTCTGAATTCAGGATCAGGTAGCCTAATGGTCATTTCAAGAGTGGTTGACGACAGGTTAACAACCAGCCCCGCTGGTTAGAAGGCAGTATATTCCATAGGTTCCAACTCATTCAGCAATTAGTTAAAGTGTACAATTGATTAGCGTCGCCGAACGGTGAACAAACCGTCCAGTAGCGCCGGGAGGCAATGCCACCAGGAGAAACCGAGTCTTACCCGGGGTAGCCTTCGACACAATGGGACTTCTGAATAGGAGCTGAATCGTGAGTTGGGCCGATCCGAGACCAAATTGAATCTTATGATCCAAGCTGCACGATACCATTCGCTACCAGACAGATACACAGACAGAGGTTCATATAGAAATGGTATTAATCGTCTCAGGGGCGTTCAAAATGGATATTTCCGTCATCATCTCGAAAAAAATCCCTCTTCGTCGGTTGGTGGGCCGGTAAAATAAAATTAAAAAAAAATAATATACTAGAGGTAGGAAATTACTGCTTTCAAAGGGATTATATAGGTATACGGTTATATAGGTATTACTCGGTGTAAGGCGATTGCTTTGAGACGCCGGAGAGAGAGGAGTATGGCTTTTCTTTTATCTATTCATTATTCTCTTCCATCTCAAATGATTGACTATGCTAGCGTTCGGAAAGCACGTTAAAAAATAAAAGCCACAGAAAATGTTATCAGTTTTGTTGAAATATGACATCTTTGCCAGACGACTAGTAATTAATCTACCTGGAGCGCCTCGCGCTGCGCGACTAGCTAATAAGCGCTGAGCTCCTCTTTCGACCGTAGCGAGAATGATAAATATACAAACAAGATGGTTGCTGATAATGATTGCGTCCATTGCGTCGACATCCCCCCTACCGACAGTTTTTAAAATTCGTAGTTTACTGAAATTTGTTTTATAAGGAGTGATTTAAAATAAACAGAATCGAGGAACAATGGTGCGACCTATTGAAGAAGAAATACTAAAACGCTGGCTTCAATGGTTAGGGCATGTTTGCGGAATGAAAGATATTCGCTTGCCAAAAAAAATTCTCGGCGGGACCGTCCGATAGAACGGAAAATTCACCGTTCGGCACTGAAGAAAACCTGGCTAAAGAATATCGCTCAAGACCTTAAGAATCAACGATTATCGGCTAACGAAGCTCGAAACGTCGCCACAAATCGTCAAGAATGGAAATACATCGTGAATGGAGTACGAGATCCAGCGGCACCGACAGAAGCGTATAGGCTGCGAGGGCGACCCCCTTTCCTATCGCCGGCTACGGAATGACGATTATAATGATGCGACCTTTTGTTATCAATGGCTATTATCACCCCAAAATTTCATCAAAATCGTAATATTAGGTCCTTACCTACGTAGTTGCTGTTTTTCCACACTGGCCATTTTGAACTTGTAAAAGTTATGTTTTAGTTGGAATTTCAAATTCAAATGAATTTTTATTTTAATGCCATGTTATCATTTTTTAAGAATCAGCAGTTTATTTGCGATTCCGTCGTTTGTTTTTGCTCAAATATTTTCGTTTGTAAAGTTGAAAATTTGAATTAATTTCAAGTGTTCATGAGATGCTGTGCCGGTGTTTACTATTACAGATTCTTGGAGTCTGGCTATAAATTTACCATAAATATATACTTTTAAGAACTGCAGACAATGATGGAGAATCTCGTGATTAAATAACCGAGCCTGGTTCAATCGCCCATAGCCACTGCTTCTGCATGCACAGATTTTACTGTAAACAGTCGCATAATTTGTGAGTTGCGGCTGGAGACTCTTGGTTTTTCACCGTACTTGCCAGACCATTTTTTTTTTTAAAAAGGTAGATAAATTTTTACAAGAAATAAAAACAACTTTGAAGAGTCGGTGAAAAATGCCTTCAACGTTTTCAATGGTTCCTGTCCACGATAGTTTCCCGCCAGAGCAGTTAAGCAAATTCCATTAAAATAACAAATCTGCATAGATAATAGGGGTCAATATTTCTATTAAATAAATATATATTTTTCATGCAAAATTTTTGGTCCTTAATTGCCTTTATAGAAATGTATATGTAAGGCCCCAAAATGTTCAAATAGTAATTATTAGAAAAATATTGTTATAATTATTATATTATTATAATTCCTCTATACTTATATCCTCGATACTAACTAATCTTTACATTTATGATGACATCATGAAATATTTAAAGATATAATATTTTCACAAAAACTGGATCTTGTCTCTTTGTCGTATGTGACTTTTCCTGAAAACAATTTCTTGGTGACGCGTACACCATGATATACCGGTGGAATTACATGTAGAGTTTGAAATATTGGGCCATGTGCGGGATTACGAGACCTGACCCCAGTCGACACGCTTGGTGTATCCTGAAATCCTTTGGCTTCTTAATTTCATTAATTCAACTATTTTTTATCTCCTCTCTTTATTAAGTATGTACCAGGGAAGCTACATTGTGTATTACTGCAAGAAAATATAAGTGGTCGAATTTTAGTGCGAATTGCATGCGTATTCCCAACATACAGTAATTTCTCTCTCTATTCGTGACAGAGACAAATATTTTTTTTTCTCGCGATTGTCGTGCACCATCGTTATGTGCTTCAGCCTGTGGGGTAGCGATCCTTCAGCAGAGCCTTCAAGGAAAACCAGAAAAAAGCGGTGTTTCAAGGTCCTTCTTTTATGAATCCTTTCTTTAGTCAGCTTGGCTGTCCAGCTCTCACCAGGCCTTTCTAAAATACAGTCCGCTGCCTACTTTCGGGATATCAACCATCTAGGCCTATCAGCTCATTAGGCGGAAGGTGTAAAGTGATAAATGTTGATATATCTAGATATGGAGGGATTGGGTAGGGGGCCGTAAGAAATAAAGAGACCTATCTTCCCTCTAAAACACCCATCACTATCTCAATGTGAACATCTCTAAAGAGTTGAGCAATCTATTACGATATAATTGGCTCTCTGTTATACTACTCCGTATTTTTGTTAAATTATAAGTAGCTGTTGGTTTTCCTAAAAATAAATAAATAAATAACTAAATGAATAAATAATGGGTCCTATATAATGACCGTTTTCTTCACATTTGCCGTTTTGAACTTGGACAACTAGGATTTGAGTTAAAATTTAAAATTCGAATTAATTTTATTTTAAACCCATGTTATCCTTTTTTCAAAATCCGCTTTTAATTGTCTTTACGTTGTTTGTTTCTGCTCAGATATTTTCGTTTGTGCAACCACGGAAAAGTAAAAAAAATGCATTATTTTCAAATATGAGATCCTGTGCCGATGTTATCTAGCTATTACAGCTTCGTGCGGTCTGGCTATACAGTTACCGTAATTATGTACTGACAAGAACTGCAAAACAATGACGGGGACGCTTGTGATTAAATAACCGATCCTGGTCAGTTGCTCATCGCCGCTGCTTCTGCACGACAACGCATAATCAATGACTTCACTGCAAACAGTGGCAAAGTTGCAGGAGTTGCGGCTGGGGACTCTTGGTCACCCACCGTACTTGTTGGACCTTGATCCAATAGTTGCTCCATTTTTTTATCAGAATTTATTTACCTTTTTACACGGGAAAAAACCAACTTTCAAGTCAGTGAAAAATGCCTTCAAAGCATTTTTTGTAAAAGAGAGTTTTTCAGCAGAGGAATTAAGCAACTCCCATTAATGCGAAAATTCTGCATAGATAATAGGGATAAATATTACTATTAATTAAAGGGGGAAATAGGTGTAGATTCTTCAAAAAAAATCTTCCATAAATTTCTTGTAAAACTATTTTAAAATATACTCTTGTAATTTCAAAACAAAATTCCAAGTCGTTCAAAAGTTATAAGCGATTAAGTGTGTCGTTCGCTAAAGGGTCGGAGGGTGTGGCTTGTAATACGGAGTGGTCGAGCAGGTAGTAATTCATGTACGAAAAAAGTTGCAAGCTGAAAACGAAACATATGGAGCTAATGAAGAATTGCAATGTGGTTCTGAATCACTGATTAACCAGTAAGTTGTTTAAATTGATTCATTAATGCCTTTAAATGAACTTTTCTTCAAACGCGTTTTTCTCAAAACGACTTTTTTCCGAATTTGTGTACACTCTAGCCTAAAAAGTTTTTAATCAATCATTTTGTAATTTGGCATATAGTTTATTTATATAAATACGATCTATTTGAACCTAAATCCTGAACAATATTTTGTTTAAATTTTTTTTTATTTGAAAAAAAAACGAAAAACTGGTAAAAATCATGTCTTGTGTTCAAACCCCCCTAATAAATAAAAATTTGTTTTTTTTAAGGAAGTGAAATTCACATAGATGAGATACATAAGGGAAAAGTAAATTATTTGTGCAATTGATTTCAGATAAAAATTGCGATTTCCAAGATGTACACAAACTGCTACAATGTACGGCAGCCTATATCTTCGTTAAGGCTCCCTTCCGAATTGTCGCGACTAAAAATTTAGATATTGCCATGCTCCCGCGCGCTTTCGATATTAATATATACATAAAGATGTATAGGTATACCGCGGCTACAAGGGAATACGCTCCACCGTTGGCAGTGGCCAATTACGAATGACGATTTCGGCTTCGCGCGTCGTCTAATATAGTCGATTTGGCTTTTCAATTATAATATAATAAATTATCAAATGAATAGTTTTTTATAAAGTAAAAATTAGATTACAACAATAAAATAACTTAAGATCACTGTGTTTTTTTTGTTTTATTTTTTATATCACTCATAAGTATCTATAATAAATAGAAAAAAATAATGTTTGGCCATAAAATTTCTGGAAATTACGGAATTTCAAACATTTTTTTCATATATTTTTTGTATAGAAAATCCAAAAATTGTCTTCTTACTATGCAAATAGACCATACGTTGGTGTAAATAGTATTTTTAAATATTGTGAATCATCTCTAGGTTTTTCAAAAACTGAAGACAAATCTCGCTCGTTTTTATTTTTTTGGAAAACAGTAACAGAATAAAGATAATTTACAATTAATATGGAAATAATTTACATATTTCGTTTTGACAAAATGATAGCTTAAGAACCGAATTTTTAAAATCCGACATAATTGTATTAAAATTCCTTTTCGTGTTCTCACAATCAGGCCACAAAATTATGCTTCATAAAGCTTTTGGCCGCCACGGCCGGCACGGCCTCTTAATATTCGGGAAAATATTTGGAAATCAAATACCATCATATTATAAATGAATTATATGAATTCCTTATGTGTTATATATAATAATTTATGAATATAACTGCAAAAAGGCCGTCGCACACCTGCATATTTCCCCCCTTAACTATATATTTTTCATACAAAGTTTATGGCCCTAAATTTCATTTATAGAACAGCAACTTCATAGGTTACAACCTAATGTAATCAATGATATCACGCTTTTCGTCGACATAGCACGACCTTGAGGTCAGCCGACGCGACGTGGGCGCGGCCAAGCGTGTCTCTCGTCCCCTCTTAAATTCGCCCGAATAAAAAGGCTATTGTGTTCGGTCGAATGAATAATTCGTGCATAGATCTGCCTTCTATCTGCGGCCGCCTCGGCGCCCGAGTAGGGTGAACGAATGCGTCGCGGTTTAATTTATATTAAACGAGGGCCGGCGTCGGCCGAGCGAGATAGCCCGCGGACCCTGACAAGGGTGCCGAAAGACGGTCATGGCGCCCGCGCCGACGAAAAACTCCAATGTCAATTAAGCGAAAGTTAAAATAAACTCTGAAAAGCAATACACGCTGAAAGTTCAGGCAGCGGAGCCGAATCGCCCCCACGGAGGACCCCCCCCCCCCCCTCCCCTCTTCCTTCCCGCTCCTTTTCACTACTCGATTGCCAGGACTTCATCTCGTTAAGGATAAAACTTGACGACACTCGATAGCCGGTAGCAGGCAAGATCGTTTGATATTGGATAATCACCACTCTAATCTTAAAAATGTTATGAAATTCCATGTTTAATTTTACGCTTTCGGAAAATAACAGTAGAGCCTGAAGCATTTTAAGCCTTTGACGACCATAAGCTGAGCGATAGGGTATGAATTTTTTCGATACATAAAACTGTTGAAGGCCGACGTAAATAGTAGTAGTGGTAATAGTAAAAGGAGTTGGGAGCATGTATCCAGTTTTTGATGACACCTGAATCTTTAAGATCATTTGTTGTTCATCATTTATGGTTGGGTCAGTGGTCTGCTAGACACCCGGTACTGTTTACCAGTCCATACAAATCACTGACCTTCAGGCTGGGCAGGTCGCTGGGTTCGAGAAAGGCTCGTCCCAGTAAACTGTGTCTTTTTGCGGCGAGGCCTGTGCTGTTGGCCTGTGCCAACGATATGTATGTTGTCTTCAAGTTCTTTGCCACATATTCGGCAGTCCTAAAAAAGTGCAAATTTTTTGCAGTTTTCGAGATACTCAAAAGTGTTCCGGAGAGCCGCCGAGGTCGAAGACTTAGATTTTGTATCTGAGGCACATTTCATTAAAAAATAAAACGAAACTAACTACTCCCACTTGATGCAACGTAGGCCACCTATAACAATGACAATATTACTGGACTATTGGTCATTTGCGATTTAAAAAAACACGGTTATTTTAAAACAATATTTATTTTGCCGATATCAAGATTCTGATGTCTAACATCGAATCAATATAATGTATAAATTATTCGGATTCGATAATTGTTAACATTATTTTTGAAATAATGGGACACATTTGTTCCATCGTCCTCAATGGGTTAAAGAGATGCACCCGTGATGACTGGTATTATCGTTTACATTTTTTTTATGCAAATAAGAGATCTAGAAAGCAATCATTCCGACGGTACCAGCAAGAAATTCACTTCTGACCCCACGGTAGCCAGGGCGAGTCCAGTAGCAGGCAGCATCCCCGGTTAATACAGGGGTAATAATTACAGGTAATAAATAGCACAGCACAGGAAGAATATACCACAATTCGCAGATCATCAAGATCCATGCTTCACGGAAATTATCACGTACATTACCTAATGATTATCAAAGGCAAACGGGGCAGGCGGCGACGCTCGACAACGGCGATGCGAGTGAACGGACCCATAAAAAGTCGGACGACGGAAGTGAGAGTCAGAGTGCTTTGAATGTCATCGATAGGTCATATAACTCAAATAATATCATCGACAAATAAAAATTAAAAATTGTAAGCGTCCTAAAGATCGTCTTCGTCATTTAGGAAGAAGATAACTATGAAAACGGTAATCTCGGTCACATACTTATTAGCCGAACCGAACCATCTTAGGCTTTTGCGCCCAGGTTTACAGCGATTTTTCCAGTCTTTCGTGCCTACGTGTGAGCAAAATAGTTTATTATCTATTTTGAGAAAACCGAGAATGGTTTTCTCAAAATAATACGTCAACTAACGCATTATTTAATGAATGATATGTTTTATTCATAAAACACATCTTGAGAAATATATTTTAAATAAACAAATAATTTAGAGTTGCAACCGAGCTCAATAAATAATTTTGTTTTTAAAACGCATCTTTAATAGTTACGTATATCTACCAATTTTGCATAGCTTTTGCTCACCGCAGTGCCGACCGCACGCGCAAACATATAGATTGACACAAATGTGTTGCATTCAGCAATTAATAAGAGTCGATTTCGCGACTTTTTATTCTCAAATATAATAAACAACGTGATCGATCAATTTGGTTAGACAACCAACTCAGTCATTTAATGCTATCGAATAAAAATTATTTTTATATATTCACAATAAAATAATACATAAAAATACTCAATGCTCTGTCAGCTCAATGCTCGTTCTGATACGCAGGTTCATTGCTCTATCAGATCATGGAAGCCCCCTGGGATCGGAATAAAACCAATAGGTTATATCCAGATCTCAGAAGGTATAGTGATTTCTACTCGCACTCATTATCTGTAAATGCAGCTAGTCTCTGGAATGCTTTACATGTAAGGACAGCACCGAGTTTGTCTTTCTTTAAACGCAGGCTTAAGAACACTTCAACACGCGCTCTAAAAATTCTATCTACCCGTCCTCTTCCCCATTCCTTGCGTCAATATATATTAATGCTTTTCCTAAATTTTAATTAATTTAATTTTCTACTGGATTTTAATATTAAATACATTTGATACGAGCTGCATTTTTAAATGATTTTAATAATAGGTTTAATAGTAACTTATTTCAACAGCATGTTTTCCCATTACGTTAAGGTTAGCTGTAAGTATGTAACTCTTATGTGGTTTTTTTTTAATATCGTTTTGTTGTGTTTTTATTCTCTTTTAAATCGAGTAAATTCAAACTTACATTATAACTAGTAACGTGCATATTTTATGTATAATTGTATCCTCTGACTATTTAAAATTGATTTTTTGACTATTTTAAATTTGATTAATTATTTCAATTTGATTATTCCACTATTTATTGGTGTCATTTTTCATTTCCAAATTATTATTTATCTTTTTCAGTTTTTATTAAAATTCCTTTTTTAATTACTTTATTGGTTATTTTATGATGGGTAATTTAACATTATTTGTCGCAGACTGACAGACGCTTTGACATATCGATGACCTAGTTTTTAGAAATATGTACCTACCTTGTTTAATATTAGTTAATTTTTTAATATTATTAAATACTTAATTTTATTTTTAATTTATGTAGTTTGAAGTATGCACAAGCCATTTTTTACTTGGTACGCTTACCTTAATACGGTCCTAGGCCTAGTTAGGCGGCGTTGATATGAAGAAATACTAGGCTGCGGTACTCTCTTTTTCGCTGCGATTTGTGATATGGAGCCACTAGTGATAATGTAATGTATTGCAGTTAAAATAAATGCTCTTATCTTTAAATAAATAAACAAACAATTCAACGATTAGTTTTAACACAAAAGGCGTTTTATTACTATTATATTATACTAATGTACCTATATAATTATTCATAATGTTATTTAAGTAGAGTTTTAGTTAAGTAGAGTCATGTTTTTTTTTGACGAAGTCCAACTTGATTCTTCCATTTGACAGGTGTATGTGGTTCGTAGAAATAGTCAGGAGAGATTGTGCTAAAAAGTTTTCTTGACTTTTTAAATATTTAAGTAGGTTTTTTCAAAATTTCTGCACGCCATGGCAATTGATTAAATCCATGATCATATATCGAATCCCTCTTAATTAAAGTGCCTACTGCCAAGCAAATAAAAATCTTCTCGCTCATTAGACACTATTTAAATACATCAAGCCCTATCCATAACATGCCAAAAAAAATAAAACTTAAGTATCTACAACAAAGTGTAAAAGTTCAATCCCCGATTCTGAAACTTCTCTTTCATCATTCAGCCTAAGGCGGAGATGCGCCATTTCCCAGGATTTTACCTCGTTATTGCTGAAACTTGACGGCATCCGATAGTCGGCGGGGATTTTTATTTGATACCCTTACACAAAGGACTCGCGGTGTAATAAAGTGGTAGGGGCAGATATTCAATTCAATCGAGTTGCTCAGCCGTTAAGACGCCTCGTCGAGCCGATAATGAAATCACACTCTGCTCTCAGCGATCGCGTTATATACTAACTAGACTATACAAAAGTAGTGTAGAATAGAAAAGATTCTCCCTTGTTCAGCTGCGTGTCGGCGTCCTATTTTATTTTATCCCTGATGAACTAAAAATGCCTTATTTTGTAGTTTATACCAGTGAATCAGGTCATTTATCAATCAATTACGTCTAACTAACCTGACTTCCTGGTATAAAACTACAAAACTAGAAATTTTTGGTAAATAATTAAAAAAAAAAACATATTTCCTGCGGTTTACGATCCCCTCCCAGCCCGCGACGCGATGCTTGACAAGCATGCTTGATCGTCTAGAGAGCCCCTTAGAGCTATACAGAATGAGTTTTTAATTAGTGACATCCCAACAAGAGACTTTTTTATTTACTTTTTGGGAAAAATACAAAAAAACACATTTTTTTATTGTTATTTAAAAAAAAAACATATTTTGAAAAATAGTATAATAAGAGTTGAGCAGGTTGCGCCATCTAGCGGCAGGTAAGATATCGCGAATATTGTTTCTTTTTTTTAAAGACGTAGGTATATAAATTATATTTTTATCCAAAAATTATAATGACAGTTGCTTATTTGTTCGTAAAGATTATTTGCTTATCATCTCTTAAAGTTACTTATCTTAAAGATCTTTAAGATTATTTGCTTATTTGCTCTTAATCTTAAAGATTTCAACAATTAAAAACTCACCCTGATTATTAACTAAACCTATTATAAAAGAGAACAATAATCAAATTTTAATATAGGATTGTTCAAATTAGAATCACAATATGTTATCCTTGTGAAGTAACGTCTATATTATTAATATTATTACTTACATTATTATTAATTCACTTAATAAAATACTAACATTTTAATAAAACAAATGTATTAACTATTTCTTTAAACTCAAGAGCAACTTTGCAGTGCAGAACTTACGTATACTTAAGCTATACAAGCTATAGCTAAGGGCCCCCACTTTATTGGGGGCCCCCAAAAAAATGACCGAGTGAGCAATTGTGATATATACTTAAAATACTGCAGCAATAGCTCAAATAGCATAAGGCCTTATCAAGTCCTTATCCGGTGCTGGTATCCCGTCAAAGAGGGTAGTTTTTTTTATAACACAGCTTTGCCATAATGATACTGTACAGATGAATTCTAGAACACTCTTTGGCTGCTTTAAATATTTTATTTATTTTGGAATGTTATTTCTGTATGTAATGCTTGAAAAATATGCCTACTTATGCTCATTTTTGGCCTTTTTTTCTGGCATCTATCAAATGCAAATTTCTTCTGGTTTGTAACGGATCGATCTACAGCATTTTCTATGTGACCAAGACTCCTTTTGCCTCTTGCCTCCACACCGCCTGCCTCGGCTTACTCCGAAAACTCTAGTCTTCACACAGTCGTTGACCTCATATATGCACTGCTGCGCCGATCAGTGCTGTTGTGATGACGTTTGGCAAGTGTCATTGCAGATCAGAGAAAGTTTTTACAAAAGCAACTGATGCTAATCCGATAGCGAGCAACAACTTCGCAGCGATTGACGGCAAAGCCGGCAATTGAAGCGGCAAGCGATTGAAGGCAAGCGATTGAAGGCAAGCGATTGAAGGCAAAGCCAAGTTATCGAATAATTTATAAGGCATGTGACGTTGTGGTTATTGCTACAGCAGCCAAGCCAAGATTTGTCGGGTAATGTTGTTTCGAACAACTATAGGTTTAAGAATCCTGGGTTCGAATTTCGACAATCTACCGGTCGAGATATTTGCATCATAGTTGTTTTAAAGTGTTCAAAAGTCAAGTATGCCAATTCTGACCGCAATTTTAGAAGATCATTAAACTATATTTCATGGAAACGCTTTTTTTTATATTTTAATAAAATTAATATATAAAATATTCCTCGTTTAAATTCTTCAAAAAATGTTTACCGTCTATATTTTGAAAAAAGTCTATGAAGACTTTTCTATATATATGTGAATTGAACTTTTTTATTGATAATTTCGGCATGCATATTATTGTTTTGGAAAACTAACATAAATCTTCCAATGTCTTTAAAAGTATTTCCTTATTGATTGTGTCGGTTTTGATAGCTTTTACACTATTTCATCTATTTGTCCTAAATATTTTTTTTTATTTTTTTTTTTATTTATTTATTTCCCAAAACATAATTAACCCTACAGATGATTCCAAATCGTTAATTATTTTTCTAGGCTATTATTCTAGATTATAACTATTATTCTACTATAGACTATTATTATAATTCTACTGTTAATAATATTATTATTACTCTACTCCATTACTATTACTATCATTATTATTCTAATATATAAATCATTATTCTAGACTATATCAAACGAGACGGAGACATCCGTTAGAGCGTAATATTAAACGATTATATTTACATATGTATATCTAATGTTTATCTAACCTTTTTTATTATACTAGTTACTCCTTTTTAACAATTTTAATACTACATATTTATCTAATTATTTGATTGCTAAGAAATGCCGTTACCATACTTTTCAGTTGTGCTAAGTTCACCGTCCAAATATCCAATTCTGGCTCAGTCGAACATAGTGCATTTAGGGTACGAAGCGTCCGCACTGTGAAGCAGTATTGAACGATGTTAGTTCTAGCTCGCGGTAACGCGAACAATACATGAGTCCTAGCACGGTAGTAATTGGTGGGTACGAATAGACCGATTCTTCTAAGGATGGTCGGATTATCAACGAACCCCCTAAGCAGTTTATATATGTGGCAGATTGACAGCCAATCTCTTCTACACTTAGTGAGTTGTACCCAACCATCCCCAGAATAAATGCCGTAGGATATAGAAAGGGATAATATCCATGCTGTTTAAAGTATAGGAACCTCAGAAAGCGTTTCTGTATACTCTCTAGCCTGGATATGTAACTATTTTCGTAAGGACTCCATATTGCCGCGTTGACTTCTAATCTGCTCCGAATTAGGGAATTGAATAGGAGGCGCATGACAAATGTGTTGTTGAACTGCCTCACGCTCCTCATTACAAAACCTAGCAATTTGTAAGAATTATCAACTAGGGTGTAGATGTGCTGTCTGTATGTCATCCGTGAGTCAAAGGTCACTCCAAGGTCCCTTGTGTGATTTACTCGTGATAGTGCCTTGCCATCAATGTTATAACTATGTACAAGCGGGGCGTCACCTCGCGAGTACGTCATGATAGAACATTTGCCGGTATTGAAGTATAGTTTGTGGTTTATGCTCCAAAGATACACGGCGTCTATGTCATCCTGCAGTAATGTACAGGATTCATTACTGCCCGTTCTTGTGAATAATTTTAGGTCATCCGCGAAAATCAGGCAGTTGGTTTTTGTAACTACGTCTGGCAATGTATTCACGAGCAAATTAAACTGTAATGGGCCCAGATTTGATCCCTGGCTCACCCCAGAGTGTGTAAAGTACAAATCTGATGTTGAGTACAAATCTGATGTACAAATCTGGCGGTCTCTCAGGTAACTGGCGAAGAACTGCAGGAGTGTATGTGAGCACCCCACTGTTGCCAGTTCCCTGAGCAATATGTCATTATCGACCCGGTCGAATGCTTTTCGAAAGTCAAAATAGGCTACGTCCACCTGACAACCTCTCTGGGAGTCAAATTGTTCCGCTACGTATTCAGTGAATACTGAGAGGTTTGTAGTGGTGGAACGTCCTGGCCGAAAACCATGCTGAGCGTCTGATAACTTGCCACTTACCTGCCTATACAGATATTTGTGGATAATAGTCTCAAACAATTTGGCCGCAGATGAAAGGATAGCCACTGGTCTGTAATTCTTCATCTATCCTTTATATGTTTTTGTCCTGTAATTTTATATTTAGCTAACATTCTACATATATATTAAACAAATAACGTCATTTTGTCTTTTTATCATTGATATATTATAATCCCCTTGCGAGTTTGAATAGTTTCGAGTCCCCACATGAAGAGTTTTTTTTTATAAAAAGCATTTCAATAGACTCAAACAGTGATAAATTGACATTTGGTAATGAATTTCAAGTGAATTTCGCATGCATTTAAATAATTATGAATATATGAATCTTGTCCGGAATTTCTTACTCTTTTGTATTCATCCGAATTTTTTTCAATTTTTAGATTTTTATCTAAATAAAAATGTTCTTGGTACGTATTCAAAATATATTTTCCAGTTGTTTGCCATAATAGTTTACAAGGAAAATGAAAAATTCTAAAACGTGATAAATTGAGATTTTATTTATTATTATTAATAAAAAATTAAAATATTGAAATTCGACGAAAGACAAAAAAACTCGCTAAAAGAGATATATTTTATTATTATTTAAATGCACGCGGGATACACTTAATATTTACTACAAAAAGTAAATTTTTCACAATTCGTGATAGGACTTATTGTTGATTGTAATGACCATTGTGTACACTTCAAAAAAAAATACCTCCAGTCATACAATTTACTACATTCCTCCAACCACCAATTTTCATAACATTGAAATATATGACGGGGCGCCAAAATTCTCTTGATTTTGCTTTTAATTTATATCTGCGTTATGTATGGCAGGCCACGCTTTAAGACCCTCATAACGAGTTCCCATCAGCCAACACCGAAATCCTATAAATTTCTCGATTGTTCAATGTGTCAGGACGGCTGGGGCTTTTCGCCAATCGTCGAGCTAATTATAAAAGGCTCAGCGGCCGATCCGGGGCGCGCTGGCTTATCCATTTGTGCGGAAAGCCCGCGGCCGCCATAAATCGCTTGAATATGGATTTATAGCGGGCGTAGGTACGTGTCGCCAAAAAAGCCCACCAACTTAGTCTCCAACTATTCGGCGCAAGCGACGGCGCGGCGGCGGGTGGACTGCGATCGTCATGCCCCGCTAACGACCCGCCTCGGGGCGTCGACAACCTTTGAATCAGGATTAAGCGGATCCTTAACGCGTGGGCCGTACGTATTTCAGAGAAATTTACGGACTCCTCTTAGAACTTCTATAAGATTTCGTTAACGTTCGCCGATGATGTATTTTGTTTTTTTATTTAAATGTTCTTTATTTATGTAAATGCTGATCCAGTAGCTGGATCCAGCGTCACTGGGTTCCCTCGCTGGATCGGCATGGGCAAAGGGCTTAGAAGGGCTTAGAAGATATCAAGGAGTACACAGTAGCTTTAAGGATGGCTCCAGAATTTTTTGACGAACTGCTATCCTTGATAACCAGCTCAGTTCAACGTCAAGATACGTTTATGAGGGACGCCTTGTCAGCTAATATAAAGCTTGAACTAATATTGACTTACGTAGCCACAGGAAATAGTCTTCGGAACTTGTCACTTTTATCGTGTGTCCAAACCGTCTATTTAAAATGTGATTTCAGTAGTACGTCTGGCAATTTATAAAAAATTTAAAGACTCTATTAAAGTAAGTAACTTTATTTTTTTAACAAATAGGGTAGGTAGGAATATGGAACATTGAAATGGTCAATTTAATATGTATAATAATATGGAATTTTGTCATTTTCAAAACGTCAAATAAAACGCGTGGTCACTGAAAATAGGTGCTAGCAACTGTCTGTATACCGGCACGTAGTGTTTATACATGGGCGGTCACTGGATCCAGCACTGGATACTGGACGCTGAACTGAATAGAAACGTGTTTACATTGATACAGTGGCAATTCAGCGAGGGAACCCAGAGACGTTGGATCCAGATACTGGATCAATGTGAATCAACTTTAAAATATCTTCATGTTTGGCCTAGTCACTAGTCAGGACGCGTTTAATATAAAATTTGTTCGAAACTCAAATGATGACAAACTTATTAACATTTTTAAATCTACAGTACAAAATATTCCTGCCTAGATATAACGCATTCTGCTCAAATTTAATAAAATATATCTTATATTTTAACTTGGATTATTCTTACATTTTTGTCCGACTATATAATCCGCCTGCCACAAATTGACGATCGCCGACTGGTCGCAGAAATACTGTAATAATAAATTCCATATTAAAGTGTCGATTCCAGCATTCGGTTCCTCTTTCCGGTTGTAACCATTTTTAAGCTGCCCACCCCTTGTTCCCTTTTCCGTGCCGATCTAGTTTATTTGTCCTAACGAGGTCCCATTTCAGATTTATCTCACTGCTTTGCATAAGATCCGAATCCATCATAATTTAATAATAATTTAACCCGTAACTAGTAAGGCAGGGTTGGAGGTACCTCAACCTTACGCGTAACAGGTTTAGGCCGATCGACAAAAAATATATTATTGTATAATAACATGCGACACGATACATTTTACAAAAGCCTGGCTTGTAATATCTGTTTGTAAGTAAGCACAATTATTAATTATTCGGAAATAAAGGTCCGAGTAGGGTCACGGTTTTAAAAGACTTTCTTTACGGAATGGTGGTTTTAGCAGCGTATGCTATGGTAAAAGAATAATGTGAAACTACCTACATCATAAACGAATAATTCTTTCTATATTACAAATTCAGGCGAGTATTTAAAAAATTATAATTGAGTTTATATATGCTATACGAGTTGAATATTTTCCTTAAAAGAATAACGAAATTACCAAAGATAATAACAAAACGTAGAAAATTATCACAGACATAGCTTTTAAAAAGAAAGAATGTTCGGAATTACAAGAAATTTATATAAATGATGATATAGCAGTACAAAAAAGAACGCTCATCAATAGCCTAACTAAATACATTAAGTTTGTATTTTTTTTTAAATTTTATAAACGCAACACTGGTTTAGACCCCTAAGAAGTATATGTTTCAAATATTAAGATTCAGCCCGTGCCCGCAGGGTACATTTTTGAACATTTGAACATGTCTCAATATTAAAAAAATAATACTTTTTTAATAATCACACCGTTTAATTGACACTACAGCAGTCTATGTTTTAAATTTTAAGTCAGTCGGTTAGGCCGTTTAACATGTATGTAGGTCGGTGAACACAAAGTTACAGAAACGCAAATCAAGTACATATAATGATATTTTATTAACATGGGTCAGGATCTAGAGAAATTTATTCTGTCGGACATGAAAACCGACGAGCGTGCACTAGCGAGGTCAATTGAATAGGCCTTAGGTCGACGTTACATTTTAAGTACCGAAATTTGCTTTTTGGGAATCAGTTTGAGTTTAGGTTGGATCAAGGAAAGAATGATCTACTAAGTTGTGTTACTAAATTTATTTCCAGTAACATTGTTAGAAGAAATAAAACCATAGGCACATTCATTAACCTGTCTAAAGCATAATATGATACGGTCTCGCATGATATTCTGTGCAAATCCTATTCAACGTTGGTGTCTAATACTAGTTAGTTTGAGGATAGACCCCAAAAATAACTATTAACGCGCATATATTGTAAAATACAAACTGGTATGCTAATTATGGTTTACCCCAGGGTAGTATCTAGTGACCCTTATTGTTCTTAATTTATATGAATGGTTCACGTAACATAATCCTGGCTAATCCTGGGCATATATTTTCTTTCGCCGACGAGGCTGTCATACTCATTGATGATGACTCTTGAAAGAAAGCAAAGTAAGCTCAATAGGGCATTAAGGACATATAATGTCATCATAACAATCGTTTTAAATTGTTGGACTAAGCTATATTTCTTTTATTCGGTAAACAAAGTTGTTATATTCTGGAAGAAATAAAGCATTTTCTAAACCTAACCAAACTCTTCATTTACAAAATATATAAAAAAACTGAATAATCAACAATAGACATCTAATTTCATAGGAGCATTTATTTGAAATAGTTGGAATAACCTAGATTTTCATTATTCGACAAACAGCGTGGGGCACGGTGTATGTTTGAATTTAGTCACGATATAGTTGTTGTAGAATTGAATATTCCATTGCCGATTCGAGTTGGCCAATTTGCCAATGTCGCGAAGAGCGGCGGCGGCGGCGCGCCGGCAAAGAAGTAGGGATTGAGCAGCCGAGACGAGCTCAAACACAACAATATTTTCCCCGGGGCTTAAGCCGCCCGTTTGTTGTGCACTCTTAGAGGGAGAGGACCTCGTTCGGGCGCGCCGTCTCCGCCTAAATCCCGGACTGTATCTCGGCAGATCCTCATTCCGATGTGTGCTTACCGAGATATACGACCGCCATTAGTCCTGCGTGCCGCCACTGACAACCGCGATAGTTTAATGCCCCGTCGCCTCCCCCCGCCGCTTCGTCGCCGCGCTGAAAAAGAGACAAAGCGGATTTCTTACATACGCAGGCCAGGCTCACTTTATACATTAAATGATTCAATTGAATTCACGAATATATTTCTCAAGTGCTTCGAGGTTATTCGCCAAAGAAAATCCGCTAGAGCTCGTTATTAGCAATGTATATAAAGTCACTGAGACAATTACAGTGAATAATATTTTCACACCTTGTTATGTGTGGTTAATAGGATGATATTGTAATGGATGATAATATGATGCGATGTAATAATACGATGAATTGATATATTTGCATAGTTGGTGCACATATATTTATTTCGCATAAAAATTAAATACGTGCTTATAATGAATCAGTAAATTAATGATTAGCTTGTACACGAAGGGCGTTCAGAAACAGTGATAATAAGTTACAAACTCTTTTTACCCATATAAAAATAAATACGGGCAGGCATAGGTCCAATCCGCGAGCAAGCTCTGAGGTATTGGGTGCTGAAGAAGTGGATGGATTACGCCGCCAAGACCGTCGCTTCGTACCCACTCTCCCAGCACTAGTACCCTCCCATAACTAGTACTGGAAGAGTGCAGGGTATGAAGCGACGGTCTAGGGCGGCGATGCCGCTTCCCGAGCACCCAAGTTTGAGCGAGGACAGTGATACATCTGTTATATACAAAAAAAAACAAAAAGCGTTTTTTTTTTTTTTAATAAGTGCAATAAAAGAAAAATACGGAATTTTGCGAGGTATTTAAGTACATTTACTTTTTTTTTAATACGGAGTATTTCAAGACTTAAGAGATAAGGGTTGATGCTCTCTTATATTCTACGGTTGCACGTCGTTGTGCTAAGTTTAAGTGTGGAAAAGGTTAAAAAAATGACGTATCGTCGGGTCACAGTTTGTTTTATTGCTGCAGAAATTAAGATTTTGATAGGTAGTGTGTTGACTGCGAAGACACACAATGGGCTCGATTGCGTTTCTTCGTGAACTAAAATATAAAATAAGTTCATGTGAACGAGACAAGGTAAAACGTTAGAATGGAATGGGAAATGAACGGTTGTCACTTTTCCACTATAAAACTACCCACCGAAGGACACTGCAGCTAAATCTAATACCGCACAAAATGCGTTCAAATTTATTTGGACGTATCTATATAAGTTTATTTTAATTTTATTCAAGAACTAATTACTATAAAGCATTGATTTGCTTACAAATATAACAGAAACCGAATGGCAAAACCTTAACCTTTTGTTTATTTGATTCTGTCACCCAACTGGGACTAGCCCGTTCTAGGGTGGACAGGAATCTAATATTACAATCGATTATAGTACAAGTTTTAGTAAAAAGCTAATAACAATAAATTGCCCTAAAATGTGGTCTTCAAAAAAAATATATTAAAAGATAATATAATAAATAAAATGCAATTCCATTATATAATTGGCAATAGATATAATATAAAATTCGATTAAATAATATAAATAAGTTATATGTGAGAAAAGAAAAAAAGAAACAGTCATTAATATTAACATAGGTTTGACAGCTAGTTTTGCTGCAGGAAAACGACCATCGCTCATTACATATTCCGCTCTAACGTATTTCTCTGTCTCGTTCGGTTGAGCTAACTTCCAATTTAATTTCACGCCGAAACGCGATCGGGCCAAATATTTCACCGAGATCACTCCACGTAGTATAAAGTATACTATTTATGTAAGCTCTATTCAGACTTGACTGTTCGAGCGTTTAATCCTTCAATTCCTTTATGAAAATTTAGGGTGGAGCGGCGAGGGCGAGATCCGGCGGGGCGGAAACAAGAGCGGTGGGCGGCACAAAGCGGCATCTTGAGACAGATCTCGAGATATGACAATGTCTGCATTGTGCGCGCCAGCGACACAATTGCTCTCGCGCCTGCTCGCTCGTTATCAACAAGTTTTATACCACTGAGTTACTTTTCGAGTGTCCTCCTTTCACCGCAGCGACGCAACAATCGGCCGGGGCGATGTTTTCAAACGGAAACGATTGTAGCCTATTTTATATTGTTGACCTCAGTAGGTTACGATTAGGATATTCAACCAAACCCTGGCAGATGCGAAATCTATCAAACTAATTCTTAGATATGGAACCGTTTGTTTGCCCCTTGTTAAATTGGTTGTAGGATTTTTCTACTAAACGTTAATCATATTTCTAAAAATTGTTTTTTTCTTCTATTATTATGTTCAATATGACGTCTTTTGTTATATAGTAGTATGGCGAGCGTCTGAGAGTGTCGAGAAATTGAAATTAATATACCTACTTCCTAACCTAACCTAACATAACCTAACCTATACTAATTATCTTGGTATAAACTAAATATGTTTACAATTACAATAATAAACGTTTACACTCATAAAATGATTTACACTAGATATCTATACTTATGCCCTAATAAAATCTATTTTATCTTAACTAGCTTGGTTTACCCTAATTATTCTACATAGTGATGTTAATGCTAATTTAGCCTAATAGAAATTTTACTTGTTATAGTTATGCTAATGCTTTTACACATTTATGCTAATTTATACTAAAAGAGTTTGTAAGTTCTCCGTTATATTATTTATATTATATAATATATAAATTATTTTAATTAACTCGCCTGGGTAAGTCATTATTTAGGTTGCTTAGTAGTTATAACTTTCAATGTTTTCTTTAGTAAGTATTTGCTGATTGAGTTGACTAATTTTATAGAAAAGAACAATGAATTCAAGAGTTCTATCGCCGTAATAATTGTTTTGCTTGTTATATTTTAAATACCCTTTTTCACGTAGCTCTAGTTCTATGTACATGATCGGCAGGTATTCGTACCGAACCGTTTTCGTTGTTGTCAAGCGGAATCTTATACCATACGAAGAAACTTGTAGGCAAGACATCAATTGAGGAGTAGAGGTCTGTGTAATTATTGTGCTTAATTTGTATTGAGCCTTTTGGTGCCATTTGTTTCAGTATTCGAATTTGAACATTTTCCACTTTCCTAACGTATGTGGGAAATGTGGAAGTCCCAATACCTGAATGCCATATCCTAGTATAGAATTTACAAGTGAAAAGTATATGATTTTCATAATATTATGAGGTAATACGGATTTCAGGTAAAAGAATACTTTTAAAAAATACCTGAGTTTTCCACATAATAGAAGTATGTGATTTTCCCAATTAAAGTTTTTGTCAAGTATTAATCCCAGGTATTTATGTGTACTCACAACCTCTTAGACTATTGCAGGAGCAGTTTAGATGTGATACGTAATCGTGAATGCACGTATACGAGTGTGCTTTTAGCTATCTCGTTCTTTTTTATATAAGGAGAGGTACCGTACAATACCTTTGCCTTCGTATGATTGATAGCGAGGCCGTTGTCATGGGACCAGCGCATTAGTTGTAGGAATTGTTGGTTCATTATTGTGTTTGCAGTATTTACGTCAACGTGCTCAACCACTATCGCTGTGTCGTCAGCGAATTGGTACACTTTTGATTTATTAAATATATCCGATATAGTGTTGCAATATATCAAATAAAACATAGGTCACAATACGGAGCCCTGTGGTGTACCCTCTGTTATCCTAACACTATTACCAATCGAGTCCCCTATTTTTACAGCCATTTCTCTATCGCTTAGGTAACTGCGCAGTAACACTTTGTATCTGCCTCTTATACCTACATCGTCAAGGGTACTTATGAGTCAATCATGATTAATTGTGTCGAAAGCCTTGCTAAAATCCACAAGGATAATTATTACGTGTTTTTTGTCATTCAGGCACTTATTTACGTGGTTTGTAAAATTATATAGGAGTTGATCGGTATTCTTATTTTTTGGAACCCGTATTGGCTTTCATTGATAATATTATTAGTCGTTAGGTTTGTCTGTACTTTGTCTGCGATATATTTTTCAAAGATTTTGTTAATTGGTAGCGCGGGTATTTGGTTTAGGAATAAAAAAGGGCAGTGAACTGTATTTTGCGGTAGTTTGGAATAGAAAAGTTTGGAAAAAATGGGATCTCGTTTACCTTATTAAATGTCCGTTTGCAGCTCCGTAAATCAGCTTCTCAAGTCACTTCACAGCGCGGCGGTGATTTAATTGTCAAATATATATATATATATATATTTCACGAGCACTAAATGTTCTTATTTGCGGGTTTTAAAAGCGGGTTACAACGCAGGTGCGCGGCGGCGGAACGTCTCGCGGGCGGTATCGAAGCGAACACGATCGGTGATAGACTGACTCGCCGGCGACGTTCTGCTTCTTCTTTCCTTCAGTTAACGAGAGGGGATAGGAAAAGGAGATGCACTATCGGAATGAGAATTTAGAAACCAATTCAGTAAATCGCGCAGGCATATTTAATATCGATACAGCAGCCGTTTCACTAAATGCGAAATTTATATATATTTAAATCCGGCGTATCCATTCCCCCCCGGCTTGAAGGCTCGCCTTCAAAGAGTGCGACAAAATGAGTTTAAAATAAATGCGGATATGATGCGGAATATAAAATAAATATACTTATTTAAAATTAGAATATACATACTTAAACTACATAGTTATAGATTAGTAATTGATAAATAAGTTAGTTTGGCAAAGGACAAACTCGTACAACTGGACGCAGATAAGATCCAGTTGCGGTCCTTACTTTAACAACGCGGATAACACCATCTGACGCCGGGAATACCTCATCTACAATGCCAAGTGGCCAATGAAGCGGTGGTGCGTTATCGTTTATAAGAACGACGATATTGCCGACTGCGATGGGGTTCACAGAAGTGTTCCACTTCTGGCGTGTTTGTAGCGTATGTAAATAGTCCGTTCTCCATCGTTTCCAAAACGACTGGACTAGCTTATCGAGCAAAGCGTGACGAGAGAGAACGTGAAGCCTGTCTTCCTCAATGTCAGGTGCGGGTAAATATTTCAGCGGAGTATAATTTAAAAAATGTGCGGGTGTTAGCGCTAGCGGTTCAGATGGATCACTAGTGAGTGTCCTACATAACGGCCGCGTATTCATCACAGCCTCGACTTGCGCGAGGACGGTGCTGAGCTCCGCGAAAGAGAGAATCTGTTCCCCAATAATTCTAAACAAATGAGTCTTTAGACTCTTTATGTTGCTTTCCCAATTACCACCAAAATGGCTTGCTGCTGGCGTGTTGAGAACCCAGCTAATTCGATTCTCTGACAATACGTGGGAAAAGTCAGTGTTGAAATATTTAGACTTTAAGAACGTATGCAACTCAGAAATAGTGCGTTTAGCGCCAACGTAATTGGATCCGTTGTCTGAGTACACACGACTCACAGGGCCGCGTCTAGCTAAGAAACGTTTGAAAGCTGACATAAAACTAGCCGTACTAAGATCACCGGCAAGTTCAATATGTACAGCGCGCGTCGTCATACATACGAACAGGCATATGTATGCTTTCGTGGAACGAATACCGCGTCCACGAGACATTGTCACCTTCAAAGGGCCAGCGAAATCCGTGCCTGTATGAGCGAAGGGCTTTGCGGATTGCTTTACACGAAAATACTTATGATCAGCCATTTCCGGATAGTTCGGCTTAGGGCGAAGCCGGAAGCAGGGCATGCATTTGTGCACCCTGCTACGTATTAAATTGCGGGCGGACAGAATCCAGTATTTCTGTCGTAGAATATACATCAACAAGTCAGAACCTGCATGACAGTTGAACTTGTGATGATAATCAACTAATAAATCCAATATATGATCCTTTCGTGGTAAAATGACAGGATGTTTATGTGAGAAATCGAGATCAGAATGGCATAAGCGGCTACCGACCTTTAAAAGCCCATCATGCAAGAACGGCTTTAACTGCTGGAAGCTGCGACTACAAGCCTTGCCAGCTCGCAAATATGCTATTTCATTCGAAAAATAAAATGACTGAACCTCGCGGAGAACCCTATTCTCTGCAAAGTCTAGGTCAGAAGCGGTTATATGATTACGAAGCGGTAATATTTTGAGAAAGCGGTAAATATTCACAACAATGCGTAAAAATTTACTCCAAGATGAAACACGTTTAGACAGAGCTATGATGACCGGAGTTTCTTGCTCAAAAGTAGCAAGAGTGATAGTCTTCTCCTCAGGGGGGTCAGACAAAGCAGTAGACGCATTGAACGTAGCAATAGGCCATTTCGAGGGGTGTGCGTTGCTCCACGGTGGACCAGTATACCACAGCGGATGGTTTAATATTTGAGAAGGCATGAGCCCGCGCGAGAGACAATCAGCGGGATTGTCCACTCCTGGTATGTGATAAAAACAATTAGGAGGCAATTCAGAGTGTATCTTTGAAACCCTATTGGCAACGAAGGTGTCCCAACGGTGTGGCGAAGAGTGAATCCAACATAGTGTCACTGTCGAGTCTGAGAACGCGTAAATTTCACCAATGGGGTGGCGAGCTGAGCAAACATCAATAACAATGCGCATGAGCTTTGAAAGTATCAATGCGGCGCAGAGTTCGAGCCGAGCGAGAGAAACCACCTTTCTCATAGGAGCCACCTTGGACTTAGCACAGACTAGATGAACCGAGTTTGGTTGTCCCTCATTGTGAACGTGTAGGTATACAACGCCCCCGTACGCCTTCTCGCTGGCGTCAGCGAACCCCAAAACAGTGACAACACTACCGACCGTGATACCTACGTGGCGCGGTATATTTATTTTATTGAGCATTGGAAGCTCGGTGCGGAATCGATTCCATAGCTTAATTATATGAGCGGGAGGTTGATCGTCCCATTCAAGCTTTTCGAGCCAAAGCTGTTTAATAAGGAGCTTAGCGAATAGCACAACAGGAGCCACGAAGCCCATAATATCCCATAATTTAGCGACACAAGATAGTATGGCGCGTTTGGTGCAAGTTTCAGCTGGCGAAGAAATTTTTATAGTAAAAGAATCGGTTGCGGGCGACCAACATAGGCCAAGAACTTTATGTAGCGCGGATATATCGAATTCCTTAACTGCGATAAGACGGTGTGACTCTGGGATTGACGACAATACGGACTGAGAATTGCTTGTCCACTTCACAAGATCAAACTGGCCTGCCTTCATCAATCCTATCATTTGTCTAGCGACATCTATGGCCTGATCTTCGGCCGGCACACTATAAACATAGTCATCCATATATAAACCGTTGTCTATGGTCTGTGTGGCCTGACTGAAGGCCTCAGAAGCGCCTTCATCAGAGACGATTTGCCTGATAGTGCGCAATGCGTGAAAGGGACTGGATTTTAGCCCAAAGCAAACTCGGTTAAATTGGTGTACTTGAAGCGGTTCTGCGGGCGAAAAACGGTAAAATATACGCTGAAACCTGCGATCGCGCTCGTGTACGCCGATACACAAAAACATTTGTCGTATGTCTGCTGAAAGAGCGACAGAAAACAAGCGGAAATTTAAAATTATGTTAAAGAGGTTGCCTTGTAAATTTTGGCCGTTATATAAAATATCGTTAAGCGAAACAGACGTACTTGTTTTGGCGCTCGCGTCGAGCACGATGCGTAACTTCGATGTCACTTTGTCTTTTCGAATGACGCCGTGATGCGGGATAATATAAGCGGGATGGTCTTTGTTCGCCTCCGTGTCAGGAGGGGCGGGTGATAAATAACCTTTTTCTAGGTATTCTTTTATGACGTCATCATAGGCCTGTCTCAAGGTAGGAGAAGCTTGTAATTTGCGCTCCAGACAGAGAAATCGCCTCTCGGCGGTACGCGCGGAGTCCCCCAAAGAGAATATGTCTCCTTTGAACGGTAGAGCGACGGAATACCTATCAGTCTCGTCACGAGTCGTAGTACGAGAATAAATCTCCTCAGAGTCTCTGTCATCTGGGCTGAGAATGGGCAGTCCATTTATTTCTTCCATTTCCCAGAATTTTTTGACCAAACTGTCCAGAGGATCTACTGCGCAGCACGAAACGGTAACACACGAGTTCACCAGTGCGGGTGCGGTTCCTAGAATAACGTAGCCTAAAACTGTCTCTAGCGCGTATGGAGAAATACCTGTGGTTTGGCCTTGAACCTTGCTAGGTAACAAGAGGTGCGGAAACAAAGAAGCTCCTATTAACATATCGATGTCACCAGGAGTTGCGTATGAATCATCGGCCAGCGGTAAATGATTAAAATTACATAGTGCGGAACTGTCGACCGAGGCGGAGGGCAAGCGTTCAGTCACTTTGTCTACAACCAAAGTGTCGACATCGTAACTGACGTCGTTATTAAAGCGGGAAGAAAATTTTATTCGGACTGAGCTTTGTATAGGCTTCACCGATCCTCCTATACCTTTAACGAGAGTACATGCGGGTAGATTAAAAGATGTCAGACCAAGACGTGTACAACAATCGCGGGTTATAAAATTACTTTGCGAAGCGCTATCTAATAGTATGCGAACATAACATTCGTTGCCGCATGCGTCAACCACTATGACGCGGGCGGTCGCGAGAAGAACAGTTGTGAAAGCGGGAGTGATAAAGTTACTGACATTATCGTCAGCTGACAACGTACACAAAGCTACGTCGTCCGCTCGAGACGGTAAGCCTGCGTCTACGCCGCGCGAAACGGCTGTCGCTGTTGCAGTGTACGCCCTGTTTCCAATATTGGGAGCGGTATTTTCGAAATGAAGCATTGTGTGATGTTTGCGTTGACATTTCCGACAATGACTATCTGAATTGCAATTATAAATTTGATGTTTGGCACTGAGACAATTAATACAACAGTGATTCATCTTAACGTGTTTAAAGCGATCGTTAGGCGATAATTTTTGAAATCCCGAACACTTATATAGATGTTCGTGACGCGAAGTACATAATGAATACTGAGATTGAGAAGACGCGAGCGAAGTCTCAGTATTAATGTAAGAATGCGTAAATTTATTAATTTTATTTTTATTTGCCACATATGGTTTTTTATATATCTGTGATGGAGATGTGGAAGTGGGTGTTCTATGCACTATTTTAATTTGGTCGCGCAAAAATAAAACGAGATCATTAAAGGTGGGTAACTCTAAATGACGTTTCTCCATTTCAAATGCGCGAGCTGTATGCGAATCTAATTTTTTAAGTGCTGTATATAATAAAATAAAATCGCTTAAATCACTGAATTTAAGATTTTTAATAGCGGCTACGGACGAAGCAAATTTATCAATAAAATTTTCAAGATCGTTTACCGACGCGTTAATAAACGGTTTAAAATTAAACATTTGATCTAAATATGTAGTAGCAAGAAGTCTTTTATCCTCGTATTTTTCGATAAGAGCATTTAATATTAAGGAATAATTCTCAGGGGACGGATTTATTCCTGCACAGACCAGACGGGCTTTATCGGTCAATTTACCGATTAAATAATAGAGTTTTTCAGAATCAGCCAAACCCGGGTTTTCATGTATAGTATTTTTAAAACTAGCATAAAACAATGGCCAGTTTTTAACTTCACCATTGAACTCTGGTATTTCTATGGCCGGTAATCTCGGTCTATCGCGTTGAGGTATTTGTGGCTTTATTTCCTTAACAGATAAAGTTTTTGCGACTCGTTTTATACGACAATATAAATCATCAAATGATGAAAGTGGTTGGTAGTTAATTGCGTGTTTAGGGTTCAATTCTAATTCGATGTTATTTATTTCATCTAAAATTAGCTCAAATTTACTCTTTAATTCTTCGAGTGACTCTAACTCATTCAAAAAACTTTCCTTTGAAAGGTCCGATGTGTCAACTTCGTTTGCATGATTTGCAATACTACTTAAGCGAAAGTACAATTCTTCCTTCTTCGCAATTAATAATTTTAACCTTCTCTCCGACATTGCAGAAGACAGATCACAGAAAACCGATTAAATAAACTGTAATTATAGTGAAGCAAGGAATTTTATGTTTAAATAAAGTGGCATATAAATAAATGTCAAATAAAATAATAAAGTAGTATAGTGTATGTTTACCTTTATATAGTTTCAATTATCAATTAAAACCTATATACAGGCTAGCGGCGCGAGTAAATAAAATACCTAAATATATTCAAGCAATATATACTCAAATAATATTTTAGTACAAATAAATTAATTATGAAATATACCTATACGCAATTAATATTTTATTATAACCAAATAAATTGTACCTACATATCGATTCGATTAATAATTACCAAACCGATATAAAGGCGATAAGCGCTGTCGTCAAGCAACTACATATATGAGCGGTAAACAATATATGAGCGGTGCAAATAATAAAAAGCGGCTGAATAAATCAGTTAAATTATTACTTTTTTATAAATATATGTATATAAATATTTAATATTATATATAATATATTTTTTATAAATTTACAATAAATTAATATGTGAGAACGAACTGCGAAATCAGTACAATTATTTATATGAAACGAAACCCCGTTTGAAACGATTTTGATATAAACTGAAACTTTACACATGTAATAGGATAATATACTGAATTGGCTTTTATCCGGATCGTAGGGCCATCAAATGGTAGCGCGGGGATTTGGTTTAGGAATAAAAAAGGGCAGTGAACTGTATTTTGCGGTAGTTAGGAATAGAAAAGTTTGGAAAAAATGGGATCTCGTTTACCTTATTAAATGTCCGTTTGCAGCTCCGTAAATCAGCTTCTCAAGTCACTTCACAGCGCGGCGGTGATTTAATTGTCAAATATATATATATTTCACGAGCACAAAATGTTCTTATTTGCGGGTTTTAAAAGCGGGTTACAACGCAGGTGCGCGGCGGCGGAACGTCTCGCGGGCGGTATCGAAGCGAACACGATCGGTGATAGACTGACTCGCCGGCGACGTTCTGCTTCTTCTTTCCTTCAGTTAACGAGAGGGGATAGGAAAAGGAGATGCACTATCGGAATGAGAATTTAGAAACCAATTCAGTAAATCGCGCAGGCATATTTAATATCGATACAGCAGCCGTTTTACTAAATGCGAAATTTATGTATATTTAAATCCGGCGTATCCATTAATACTTGACAAAATGCTGATGGGTCTATAATTTTTGTAATCCTTGTGATTACCGCCTTTATATACAGGTCTTATTAAATATATACACTGCCATTCAAAACGAAATTATTTATTTGTCCTTCTGGCATAAACCACACATTGATCATTCGTCTACGCGTGTATATAGATCGCTGAAGCAAACCGCTCGGAAGCGATGCGAGCCATTCAATATTTACATTTACATCATCCGAAATCTATCGCAACTTTCTGCCATATCCGATTTTATGGTGCCATAAATCTGCATGTAGTCCGTAAAGAGCGCCGCCGTCTCGTCCAAAAATGTTCTCTTCTTGTCGTTAAATTGTCGCATAAAAAATCACTGTCAACTTTTATACGTCGACTTATCAGGGCCGTTGGCGAACTGCTCCACTCACCTATCGCTCTATCTAGCCGGCTTTTATAGTGCTGTTTGTAGCTCGCCTGGAACTACGACGTGTAAAATCTTAACCTTTTACTAGCAGCTGTTTAGCACCAGGCTTTTCCGTGTGAGATAGCAAGGCTTACCGAAAAGGTAGGTGGCCTTTCTACCTCCGTGTAATACCCCTGACGATCTGGTATTTGGTGATAGCATTTCTTTTGTAGTAGCTGGGTACGTAGCTCGTTCCAGGTACCGGTTTTATTTTTTTGTTATTGTTTTACTTTTCCTGTTCATTAACCATAAGAGAAGGGAAGTGTTGTAAACACGCAAAAGTTCTTTTATCATGAAGACGGAAATATCCATTTTAAGCCCACCTGAGACGAATGAGACTATTTCCTAAAAGAAGTCTGTCTGCGATTCTGCGAGTATGGCTGTGTGTCTGTGTATAGGTCTGTGTCTGTACAGCTGTTCGAAAGTCACGCCGTTTAATATATATTTTATGTATATGTGTATTTATATGCACATTTTATGTGTATGTGTATATTAGCATATACATCTATATATTTATGTTAAATATGTACTCATTGCATTCATGTATTACTGTGTTGGGTTTAATAATAATTTATTTCTACTAATGTACGAATAACTCACTCTGTGTATGTGTGTGTGTGTGTGTTGTGTGTGTGTGTGTGTGTGTGTGTGTGTGTGTTTGTATTATGCAAGTGTTAATGTTTTGAACTTTATTCCAATACCTGCCAGCTCGCGGAAAAGCAGTATCCTGAGTGACATATCATCATCCCTATATACAGGCGTTTTTGCTCAGTTAGGTATGCGATGAGCCAATGGCTATGGATTTAACTTGTTTTTCCTGCATGATTTATTTTAATGTATACCTTACAGCATAGCCATTCTTCTGTAACTCTTGTTGTTTAAAATAAATTTACAAAAATAGGTATTCCTCTACGATAACACCCAAACGCTTATCCGTTGAAGCTGAAATTTGGCGTGCAGGCATCATTTGGTAATGGCAAGAGTTAAAATATTGTTTAATAATAATTTCTTTCTACTAATATTTGTGTATTGATGCATCAACAATACACAACAAATTGTTGCACACCGTCAAAAAGAGCAAGATTTAATATCTGGGGCACGTGCTGCGGTATGACAGATATCAGCTGCTTCAAATGATATTGATGGGCAAAATTGAGGGTAAACGACGCCGTGGAAGGAGGAAAAAGTGGTGGTTTTGCAATGTCAGAGAGTGGACCGGCATCACCAGTAAGGAACAGCTTTTCCGGATGGCGCAAGACCGACAAAAGTATTCAGAGCTAACGGCCAACCTATGTTTTGAATCTACCTAATCAAACCTAATGAAGAGGCACTTTGAGAAGAAGAAGAAGAGTTAAAAAGTTTGAGGTTGAAATCGGTCCATCAGGAAGCGAACTAGTCATACTTCAATCTCGAAGTATTGGATTTTTAGACATGAAATTTGGTACACTTTTGGTACAAATTACAAATACAAATTTTGGTACAAAAGACAAATTTGGTACAAATTTGAAACCTGAAAGTTGGCCCGAAATAACATTGTGAAATTTTTGTTTGGAATATCTCGCTAGACTATCTCGCTAGACTATCAAGCTACACTAACACTATTTACATACCGCCGTATTAACTATCAAACTAACCTAAAAGCTTTGCATTCTTGCTACTTTCATTGCTTCAAATCACGATCAAAATCTTTCCATATGGCTTTCCATATTTGCAGTGATTATGCTAGTTTTAATTTATAGTGAATAAAATTCATTGTGACAGCATATTTTAAAAAGTCCTCAACAATAAATATTAATTATAATTATTAAATGTACTGAATAAAGTGCAATTATGCAGTCTAGCCCTTGGAGTAAATGGGTATTTTCATGGATGCATCTGTCTCTTTTGCAGGATTTTCGGCGACATCGACCTTAAAGTACTATAACTACGAAACTACTACACCAATCATAAAAAGAACAACTGCACAATGATTGCATTGAAATTTCGAATATAGAATATTGAAATATCATTTTGTAAAACAATTAGATAATTATGAATAAATATGAGAACGTCAAAGAAGTGAAAAAAACGCGGAACCAGATCTGGTCGTATCATACTCAACGGATAATTGTTTCAGAACCAGATTTGGTCGTAATTAACCTGCGGTTAACACAGGACGCGTCCCGAATGTACTCGATCGCCGTTTCCATATCGGTCTAATTATAATGGAAAGTAAACGTATATAGCAAAAGACCGAGTCAATGGCGGTATAACCATTCCCAACTGGGCAACCGGTTGAAGAGGTCTTAGCGGCCTAAGGTCCTAAATAGACCTAAAATGTCTGGTGCAGAAGGCAACGGGAGACCACTGCACTATATATCCCAAGTAGTTAGCAATGGAAAAGTCAAAAATAGCCATGGCCCCGAGTGCCCGGCGGCCCTTTAATGGGTCAGGGATGATAAGAATCCCCGGGTGGAAAACTGGACCAGGATCACCAGTACGGAACAGCTTTTCCGGATGGCGCAATAACGACAACAGTATTCAGAGCTAACAGCCAACCTCCAGTAATGGATAGGCACTTCAAGAAGAAGAAGAAGAAGAAGAATGCTAGTTTTGGAGGGACTAAACCGTTTTATTTTTATTTTATTTTATTTGTTTATTCGCTTATTACTAATCAACATTACAGTAAACCCAGGGCGTTGAAAAGTAAAATTAATAAAGATATCACCGTAATTATACAAATAGAATGTGACACATAATACTGTCTTATAAGAATAAATAATGAATAGCCTGCAATTTAAACGAGTGAGGGTTGGCGGTAAAATGTATCAAAATTTAGTGTCATCGAGTGAATTTCATTTAAGCGCCGCAAAGCACATGCCAACAAGTTCCAACTCGTAAGGCTAGTGCGCGAGAACGGCTCCGCCTAAAGATGGTGCGATATAGCACGAAGGTAATTATTTGGTTAGAAAAATCCACCTTGGCTAGTAAGCAAGGGTTATCAGCATTTCTCTTCTGAGACAGAGAGAATTATAGCCAACCATGCCTGTGATAAATACAGTCGAATATAATAAATTATTAGTTTAAAAAAACACTAAAAACATGCCTTTATAAATGCATGTAAAAACCACATCATCAGACCTTGAAACCTAATCGCCGTCAAAGTTCAATCCAAGACTTTTCTAACAAGTCCAAACACAGCTATGATACGATGTTCCATCATGAAGTTCCAGTTCATATCTTCCGACTCCATCATCAGATCAGTTCGACAGTATATTATTGTATTGTCATCAGAACTACATACAGCTGCCAATTTTCATGACGCTACAATCCTTGGAAGATGGTTAAATTAGTTACCTAAGATTCCATTACATAGTTACATACAGGTAGACCTAATAAAAGCGTGTTAAAAATGGATATTATCCGTACTGCTTAAGTACAAACATCTTAAAAAACACTTCTGTACCTTTTCTAGCATGGAGGTGGTATCTTCATGCGTATTCCAAATTCGTTTCCATGTCAATTTTTGCTGCTTACTAATGATTCTATTGATAAACCGTAGAAATGTATTCAAGTTAAATAATAAATATTGATTTTAGCGGCATACCTTTAGAAATTGCTTCAAATAGATTAATAAATAAATAAAATTATATGCATGCTCCTGTTACGTCACGTAGCATGAATGCACTAGCAGCCGGTTCTCTCATCTGCAGGCGAAATAGGTAATCGTTTTCCGTAGCGCCTAGCGAAAAATCTCGTTACCGGACTTGACGAAAATTTCAATCATGCGACTGAAGCGGAACGAAACGCCGCACAGTGTTATCATTTCACACAATATTGTCGGGTGGCAGCTATGGAATTTCAAATAGGTCAAAAGCGTAATATCACTGGTAGGTTATTAACCCGGCAAGAATGTGGTACAAAAGGGTACGTTATGAATGTGGAGGGTGACGATGATCCTGTGATAATTTTTTTTTAGGTGTAAATTGGTATGTAATGGAAAACGACGGGAATGAAACTTACGAATGGGTACGTTAATAAATAAACATTGTTTATCCCTTGGAGTAAATGGCTATTTTCATGGATGCATCTGTCTTTTTTGAAGGATTTTCGGCGACATCGACCTTAAAGTACTATAACTACGAAACTACTACACCAATCATTAAAAGAACAACTGCACAATGATTGCATTGAAATTTCGAATATAGAATATTGAAATATCATTTTGTAAAACAATTAGATAATTATGAATAAATATGAGAACGTCAAAGAAGTGAAAAAAACGCGCGACCAGATTTGGTCGACTCGTACTCAACGGATAATTGTTTCGCGGCCAGATTTGGTTGACTCATACTCTTAAGAAAATACCGTTATGAGTACACGTTTTATTATTTTGATCATACAAAAAGTCTGAAAAATAATCAAATTAAGAAGGACTCTCCGTTACATATAAAAAAAATCAACAAAAACAACCTATTTCATACTTATATTTTTTAAGGCACTGTATAAGAGATCAATCGTTTCTTATCACAACACGTCGAAAGAGTCGAAAAGGTCGAAAAAGTCGGAAAAGTCGAAAAAGCCGAAAAAGTAAAAAAAGTCGAAGAAGGGGAAAAAGTCGCAAAAGTCAAAAAAGTCTAAAAAGTAGAAAAAGTCGAAAAAGTCGTAAAACTCGAAAAAGTCGGAAAAGTAAAAAAAGTCAAAAACGGAAAAGTCAAAAAAGTAAAAAAGTCCAAAATGACGGAAAAGTCGAAAAAGTTAAAAAAGTCGAAAAAGTAGAAAAAGTCGAAAAAGACGGAAAAGTCGAAAAAGTCTAAAAGGTCGAAAATGTCGGAAAATCTTATATATGAAAATGAATCGTCGTGAGTTAGTCTCGCAAGATCTCGAAAATCACTCGACCGATTTGAATTATTATACTTTTGTTTTGTTTGCCTTGATTCAGGGGTGGTTTACAAAAAAAATATTTAGGAAAAATTAAAAGAAACAACTGAAAATCGAAAAAATCGAAATTGGCCATTTTGGGAACATTGGCCACTTTCTAGATGGCTATCGCGGCGATCGTATTGTTTGACAGCTGCGCTATCCATAACTGTTATTCATTCCGTACAATGTGTAAAAGTCGAAAAGTCGAAGTCGATTTCGATTTCGATTTTCGAGTTTTAAAGGGTGTCGTTAGGTTGGGGGTGTGGGGGGGGGGGGGTTGTTGTTGTAGAATTAATGATATTAATATTCAGATGAATTACGTTCCTGGCTACTTGACAGGAAAGTCTTGGGGTGACACAACCGTTTTTTTTAATGACATAACCACGAATTTGAACTTAGTTTGGGGATTTCAATACTGTAAAGACCTCATGGAAATTTCGATCGATTTGAGTGAAACAATTCCGAAGAGTTACAATCAAATAAATTTTAGATGGTACGAAGTTCACCTAGTCGGTATTCTCAGCGGAGCACTCACACCACCTACTTCACCATGTTACTTTAGAATTTTCTTGTGAGTTTCGTTTGTTAGAGTAAATTGCAGCAAAATGCATTTAAATTGCAAGATACAACCAGATTGATATAGGTGCAAGCATGAATACATTATATTAATAAAAAAATAAAAAAATATATTTTTTACAACTTTCGTATGAATGCGCACGGCGGCCGTAGGTACGGCACAAGGGCGGTATTTCATATGTATGATATGATCCGGTTAAAATATTTATTTAATATATATACACTTTAATTTGTTTTTTTTTCTGACACAACCGTAGTACTCCAATAAGACTCAGGAAGTGAGCTCGCCTTATCACAGGAGTGCCTAGCAAGCCGGACTCGGTTTCACTTTACTTTGTTTATGGCAGAATAATATAAACTGTTTTCACTCTTATGTACTGTAAGTTTGTAAGTTTGTAAGTTTTTCTATTCGCTTATTTAAACATGTTATGTATGTACTTGTAAGAATTCTATTTTTTTTTTTATATTTATGTGTATATTGCATATCAACGGATTGGTAGAAACTGTAATGTTGATTTGTTATGAAAATAAATAAATAAATAAATAGATACATCAGGAATACAAACTTGTACATTAATGTATGCCCAATTATGGGCTCATACAGATGTATGCCTAAATTTAGAAGCATATAACAGTATTTCTGGGTTGTAAATTATATTTCTACTGTGCTCTAGAATTCGAATGTTTATGTTAGTAATAAATAATAAATATATTTATTAGATTGTCTTGTTAATTCGATTGGTGTATATAAAAGTACTACATTCAGTTGCCTAATTTTCGACCGTTGCAATGATTTGTTTTCAACATTTCCTGCATTCCATGCTTTTTCAACATTTCCTGCATACCAATAGCATAAAAAAAAATATTTCTCTTTTAAATCAAAAACTTTACATATTTTCTATTTAATGACATATTTTGCATAGTATCCTATATGGTCTATTTGGTATATTATTTTTTCCCGTGTTTTCTACCAGATTGCGAAACAGCGACGAAAAAGGTCGTCGAACCGCTGAGTACATTGTTTGCTCATGTTCTCGTCTCGTTGGCGAGAGAGGAACTGGTATCTCGACTGGTACCCAGAAATTGTCAGTATCAAAGAGGTTTTTGTGAGTTTTATTAGTTCATCCCGCATTTGGAAGAGTTAAAGAAACTGAGTACCTTCCCGTCTGGGGAGAGTAAGCTATCACCGAGTGGCACTTTAGAGTTATCATCTACAACGAATGAACTCGTCACCCGAGGAGGTTATAGCGATTTGTGATCGTTAATTCAATTTGGAATGAGCGAAGATTAAGTAGAGACTTAGAGACAACACAGTCCACTGTATAGCTATGCTAACACCCTTGAGAAGCAAACGGGAAGTATACAGGGGCCGCCTCGCCCCTGACTACCAGATTTGGCCGGATTCTTCCGGTCTCCAGTCACTGATCGAAGACGCTTGCGCGGCCTCAACCTGCTATATATTCTGTGGTAATTTAGTTTGAATTTATCGCGGACAGTGGCATTCTTTGACCGCCTCTGAAATCGGGACCGGGTAGCTCAATTTGGCGTTTTAAGTGTGGTTAATAGCAGATCAACATCCACCTCGCTGCTTAGAAAACGAAATTTCGTTTCCAGAATCTTCCAGTTATTTGCCGGAGTGCACAGTCGATTGACGGACGCGGAACGTTACGCCCAGAAGATCCCGAAGGTCACCTTCCAGAGGTTCCATTCCCATGTCCACGATACAGCCGTGGTAAGGGAACAGACTCTTTTTCAGGTTTGACCATCCTAGAGAAGGCTACCAGATAGGAGTCGAACCGTGAGTTGCGCAGACCCAAGATACCGAGCAGGTCAAATGACCTAATCTGCACGGAACCAGCAGCTGCAATCACAAGAATAAAACTATTGGATTTCTTCCTACAATGCCGTATTGTCATTACGGTTTTATGATGATGCTTCAATCAATAATAATGTTTTGATCATAAGTTTGTTGAATTGCAAGGAATTTTGTTGAAACTCCATTACTCGATAATATGTTTCACCATGCTCCGTACGGATAATACGAAAGTGACGGAATAATGTAGCTTCAACATGATTCTTGTAACTGCCTATAACATTACGTATGCTGTCTGTCTGTCTGTTCGGTGTAGTTACTATGCCCGTGACATGGTAACTACAACGTGTCACGTTTATGAATACATACGGACCACCGTACATGTTATATACGTAATCCCTTTTGAAACATGCGGATTTCCGCGTATTAAAGCGTAATATTTTTTCAGTGCCTCCGGTGACAAGTTTAGGCTACTTTGTTTTTCCCATAAAATGTGGTTGATATTGTGTGCGTGTTAATCAAAAGGTCACATAGTTTATTGGCTGGACATGGAAGCCGTTTGTCTATTTTGCAAATTGCTTCGGCCGGTTTGACAAAATACTATTAGTCGTTAAAATTGCTCATCTCATTGTTGGTTGTTAAAACCCTTTTAAGTGGTGGATAGTGACCTCATCCATATAGCTGGACCTACCCGATACTGATATCGGTATCGGGTATTGGGTGAAGAGCCTACCTGACCTACCCGATACCGGATGAAGAGCCAGGCAAAGGATGCCGTGGTCCGCGATAGATTCGGTAGAGACCGTATCACCGCTTCGTAAGGGAGAGGACCGCACTAACGACCTCGACTGTAACCAATCGGGAGACCGGAGTAATCTGGTTGCAAATAGAAGTAAGGGCGCGAGTGTCGGCCCACTTGGTAATTAACCTGGTTATCTAGCGGTAAGGCGGTGTACTGTTTTGTCCAGTCTTCTACGCTCACCTCACCGGAGACAGAAATAAATAATTTCGTTTACCCCTAGAGCCACAATTGGCTGATATCGGCCACAACACGATTCAGCATGACGTTTAATTTAATAATTTTAATTTAATTTGTTTTACTTTATTATATTTTTTTATTTTAATATGTTTTATTTTAATTATGGGTACAGTGGTTTGGCAGTAATTAATGTTTTGGTGAGACAGTGTCATTATTCATTTTTTTTACTAATTTTTGCTAAAAATTTTTGGGACATCAACTTGTTAATCGGCTGAGGGGCTGAGGCCTGGAGGGTTTAAATTACCTGAGGTGACGGGTTCGACCGTTGTAGTCGGCAACTCTAGTTGGTATCAAAATGAAAAAATAAATGAGGAACTCAGGGAACTGAATATGTTCTATAGTCAAAGAATTAAATTTTCTGAAATCAAAATTTCTATTTAAATATTTTTATTATATATGGCCAGCTGCAGAAACTTTATATCTGATACAGTGTGCGCCGTTGGATGCCTGCCGACCTCAAGTCGAGTGCAGCCAACATGCGAAGGCATCGCCCACTGGCGAATCTTAGCCTTTTTAACTTTCGAGACATGTCCGAAGGCGGCAGCATTAAAAGGAAAGCGGATACCAACTTTTCCTTAATTGAAAATGTGAACTTTTAATCGATATAGTGTTTGTTTAATAAATAGTTCTTGATTTAGTATTTCTGATAAATAAAATACAAACTTAGCTGCCATGGAATTCACCGACCAAAAATCGGGCCTATCATATATAATTATTACACATCTGGGAGGTGAACGGTGGATTCCGGACTAACGACCGGCTGTGGTAGGTTTAGGACAGCTGTCTTGCCACATGTGAGCGTACACCTTACCACCCATTCACTCCCCCTTCGAAGCCATAGAATTTGACATGCAGAAATCGCGGTTTTAGATATTTTTTCTAGAAAGGAGTTGATTATTTTCCTGGAGAGACCAAGATCTTTAAAAAGGTGAAACAAAGATTTAGCTGGCAGGCCACGAGCGCCTACTTCCACCGCGTGAAGGTGGACAGTGAAGCCGTTCCGGGCGACGGCATTTGCGAGGTCATGGTATTTATTTAATTTGTACTCGTGGTCTTTTGGGATATTTGATTCCCATGGAACAGTTAATTCTACGATAAGGACCATCTTCCGAGATAGAGTAAACAGTTACATCTGGACGCAGGGCTGTGCATCCGAGACTTTCAGAGAAATTATACTGCTTAGAGACCGAATCGACCTCCATAATCCAATCTGAAGCTTTCTCGATTATTGAGAATGGTTTTGCAGTGAGATGTTTTTTGCCTTTAGAGCCAACCCGCACAAACTGTATTCGGGGTTCAGAGGATACTGTGGAACCCTTGTTGGCACGAGCCACTGAGAGGCTAAGTACCTCGCGAATAACAGGAAGGACTTTGTCGTGGCGATAAGTGTACCGTCCTTATTATTAGTTCTTGATTTATGGACTTCTTCAGAGATTTCTGGTACATGCACTGGAGAAGGCACTCTTTTTGCTGGACTGACATTGAATAAAGGAAGTAAAGACATACAAGCGCAAAAGGTCGTTTCCTTCCGCAAACGCAGTAGTGTCCAGCGCTCCAATCTGAGAAACTTCACAATGGCGGATTATTACCATACGACATTCTCTTGCAACTATCCCTACTATGAAGCGCTTAAATGTAAATGTGCATGTAGCATGTGTGGCGTGTGTGTCATATTATTGCATTCGATCGACAGAATTGAAATGAAATTCCGTTAATTTCACCGCAACAGAAAATTGTAAACAAGCCGGGAATCGAACTCGGAACATTACAATGTAAGAACAGGCGACCCAGCCACTATGCCAATGAGTTGTGTAATTTGTCTCTATTCCTGACTGTACAGTTATCTTACAGGGAGCTAACGGGCCCATGATGAGTTGGCCACGATGACCCATGTGTTCAGGGTCGGTCACACTCACGGGTCAACACCCATCCGACGGCCTCCACGCACGGGGTGCGAACCTGGGTAGGACTCTGGAATCAGTTTCCCCTGGGAATCAAACCTCTGGCGCTCCTGGACGGTCTGCGCACCGTGCGGCGCAAGCCAATCGATTGTGCACTCCGACTAACAGTCGGGGGAGTCTGGAAACTGTATTGTTTCCTATATAGAGCGGGGGTGGTTGCGTACCTTACGACGACTGCTCTTGAAATGACCATTGGCCATCCGATCGCGGTTCAAAGCTGGGAAAAGGACGCCTTGGTCCGCGACAGATTCGGTATACACCGTTTCACCGCTTCGTAAGGGAGAGGACCGCGCAAGCGACCTCGAACTCGGAACCAATCGAGAGACCGGAGAAATCTGGTCACAATTGGTAGTAAGAGCGCGAGTGTCTGGAGCCGCCGGGTGTATTCCTGGCTATCTCGCGGTAAGGCGTTGGACTCTTACGGGTTGTGGCGTAGCTAGACGTCGGATTGTTATGTCCAAAGTCTTCTACGCTCACTGCAGGTCGATAGAACGACTAATCGTTAAAACGTCCTGTGGTGACGGGCTCGCCCGTTGTAGTTGACAACTCAATATGTAAAGTTATCTTAAAGGGGGTTAATGGGCCCTTGCTGAGTTGGCTACGAAGACCCATTCTGTTCAGGGTTGGTCACACTCACGGGTCAACACCTATCCGACGGCCTCCACGCATGAAGTGCGAGCCTGGGTAGGACTCTAGCCTTATGGTTAGTTTCCCCTAGGAATCAATCTTCTGGCACTCCTGGACGGTCTGCGCTCCGTGCGGCATTGCCAATCGATTGCGCACTCTGATTAACAGTCGGGGGAGTCTGGAAGCAGTACTGTTTCCTATAGAGCGGTGGTGGTGGCGGACCTTACGGCAACTGCTCTTGAAACGACCATCGGCTACCCGATCCTGGCTGAACAGCCGGGCAAAGGATGCCGTGGTCCGCGATAGATTCGGTTTTTACACCGTCTCACCGCTTCGTAAGGGAGAGGACCGCGCAAGCGACCTCGAACTCGTTACCAATTGAGAGACTGGAGTAATCTGGTCGCAATTGGAAGTAAGGGCGTGAGTGTAAGCCCGCTGGGTAACACTCCTGGCTATCTCGCGGTTAAGGCGTTGGCCTCTTACGGGTTTGTGGCGGAGCTAGACGGTGGACTGTTTTTGTCCTAAGTCTTCTGCGCTCACTCCAGGGAGATAGAACGACTAATCGTTATAACTTCCTGAGGTGGCGGGCTCGCCCGCTGTAGTCGACAACCCAAGTTGTAAAGTTATTTGAAGTGGTAGTGAACGGCTATCTATAGGTGGTGAACAGTTTCGTGCAGCTTGGGCCACAAGATCCATTTTGTTCTCGGATCGGCTCAACTCACGATTCAGCTCCTGTTCAGAAGCCTTCTCGAGTGAAAGGCTACCCCGGGTAAGACTCCCGTGTCTCAAGCCTAGAGCTGGTGGACCCGTTTCTCCCGGCGCCACTGGACGGTTTGCGCACCGGTCGGCGAAACCAATCGGTTGTGCATTCTGACTAATTGCTGAAGTGGTCTGGAGAACATGAAAATACACTATTTCCTAAGCATCGGGGGTGGATGTTGACCTGTTGTCACGCCACTCTTGAAATGACCTTTGGCCACTCGATGCCGTGTGGCACTACGGGCAAAGAACGCCCACGTCCGCGATAAAGTCTAACTGAATTACCGCTGTAATACAACAGGTATAGGTCGCGTAAGCGACTTCGGACCCTTAACCAGTCGGGAGGACGGATGTATCCTGAAGGTTAATTCCAGACGGAAAGATCCTGCCAAACCTGGTAGTTAGGGGGTGAGGCTGCCCGCTGGTAACCTTTCCCGGTGCCTCGCCGTAAGGCGTCAATCTCTAACGGGTTGTTAGTGAACTAGACAGTAGATTGGCTTGTCCCCAAGTCTTCTACGCTCATCCCACTGCTGAAAGAACAATCCATATCGTTATATCATCCTGGGGTGACAGGTTCGCCCGTTGTAGTCGACACCGCCCTACTGTAGAGTTCTCTCTCTATTCCTGACTGGGGAGCTAATGGGCCCTGTTGCAGTTTGGCCACTAAGACCCATTAGTTCAGGATCGGTCATACTCATGGGTCAACACCCATCCGGCAGCCTCCACGTAGAAGTACGAACCAGGTTAGGACTCTGGTCTTCGTTCCAGTTTCTCCTAGGAGTTAACCTTCGGGCGCTCCTGGGCGGTTTGCGCACCGTGCGGCGTCAGCCAATCGCGGATTCTGACCGACAGCTGGTGGATAGTTGTTTACCTTACGCTGCTTTTGAAACGACTAACCGGCTACCCGATACCGGGTGAAGAACCGGACCAAGGACTAAGGTGCGCCATAGATTCGACACCGTATCACTGCTATCACTGCTAAGGGAGAGGACCGCGCAAGCGACCTCGAACCTGAAACCAGTCGGGATACCGGAGTAATCTGGTTGCAACTGAAAGTAAGGGCGTGAGTATCGGCACTCGCGGTAAGGCGTTGGCTTCTTACGGGCATATGGCATAACTGGTGAAATAATTTGTTCTAAGTCTTACACGCTCACGTCACGGGAGACAGAACGATCTAATATCATTAAAACTTTCTGAGGTGACGGTTTCGCCCGTTGTAGTTGGCATCTCAAGTTATCTGCTTAGCGAATAGTTTCGTGCAGCTTAGACCATCAGATCAACTGTGTTTTCGGGTATAATTCCAATATAATCGCTATCCGTTTTATATGATCTTAAAAATGCCAAACTCTGCCGTTTGGAGCTGTATCCGTTCTGGATTCAGCTTCTGTCCAAGACTTCTGATATGCACAAGATTTTGTCTAAGACTTCTGATATGCGCTGTGACCGTATTATAATAACAGATGCTTTGGTGAAGGAAACCGTTGCGCTCCTTGCTAAGCTGGTGCCGAGACGGTTACAAGACATCATATTTGTGCAATGCCCTATATTTGTATATTTTTATTAGGAGTTCACAGCCGCTGTTAGCAACCATTGTGTGTCTGTCAGATTTTGCGAAGACCTTTGTCATAATTTGCTCCAGCCGAAAGTACCTGGGGAGAGGTACTAAAAATGTAAGTCCGCTTTTAGGCTGGTATCCACGCAGAAGCTCTCTTAGCGTCCAGTCACGTCGTATATAAATTTTATTCTGTATCTTCAGCGTACATAAATAAATTCGCCTCATTACGCCAGCGAACCGGCCTTCGAGAGGTAGGTACATGTTCTCAATTTGCTAATGCAAATTCTTATACCCAGACCGCATCGAAGCTATCTTTCAAAACCTAGCCCCATTGATTATATAAGTTTTTTACTTTGCGTTGCCCATGTTATATCTGTGCTCAAATATCTATGTATATAATTTTTTATGACTGTAACGGACCCTAAGTCCATTGCATGCAATCAACAAATGCATCGAATTCCAGTGAAATACACTGACACAATTCAGCTATTATTTTAACCCGTGCAGCCATGAATCAGCACGATGAAACAATACTTCTACTCGGAATATTTTGGATTGCATGATTTATCGGCCTATATAAACCGGCGAAAAAGCAACCAAATTATCATTCCCCGAGTGACCATCTTTCCCCAAGGTTGCGACGGCATATTCGGTACCCTTCTCACGAGGTGTGTCAACGAATCTGGCTCCTCGGTTTCCTTTCCTTATCCTCCCTAGTCTCGAAGCATCAGTACAAGATACTAGGAGCACACATACAATCCTCATCCGTATATCCTCGTAACCGCAGTCGCGCATCTATACACTCGCGTCAACATAACTTGTTCGGGAAGCGTTATTTATTTATTTATTTAACAGGGAAAACATACAGCGCTACAAAAAAATATTACAATTACATTAAATACAATATTTCTGGCCGATGACATGCTTTCAACAATAGTTTTAGTTAGTTAAGTCTCCAATACGCACAGTGCATTCTGTGGGGGTTGGGAGGGGAAAAGGAAAGGAAAAGGAAGGAATGGGTGTTAATAGATTTTAAGTAATAATGTGCAGTACAAAAAATAAAAATTTGAAAAATTTGAAAAGTTAAGAAAATTAAGAAAAAATTACTCCATCATATAAACCATCATATACAGTTATCATATACAGTTAAAAACAGTATCATATACAGTTAAAGAACAACGAACGAAAAACCAAGTCCCTAAGACAATAGTATCCCATGAGAAATGTCTATGTCGCATTTTCGATTAATTTTAAGTATATGCTTTGCTTAAATTTATTCTCTTTCATGGTAAATAGGTCGATATTCTGGAAATGATTATCGTAAGTTGACATTAAGCGGTACATGATGGAATTCTGGGCATACCTAGTACGGACGCGCGGGACTTCGAAGGTACGGGGAAAGCGAGCCACCCGTGGTGGAACGTGAAAAGATAGATTATGTATGAAATATGGGTTGTTGATAACTTTGTGTAATAATACCATGTCTGCCGTGGTACGGCGGTTCTCCAATGATGTAATATTGAAGTTATTCATCCTCTCCTCGTACGTGTTCAGTCCCAAGCATTGACGGTAGTTTAATTGTCTCATAAATCGTTTTTGGACGCTTTCTATTCTCTCCTTACATACATGATATTGCGGATTCCAGATCGGAGATGCAAACTCTAATACGCTTCGGATGTATGCAAAATAAAGGGTTTTGAATACATTCGGGTCAGAGAACGACTTAGAGACCCTACTAATGAAGCCCAAGGTTTTTAACGCTTTACTGACAATACCTTGTATGTGTTCGTCAAATGTCAATCGGTGATCGAGTTGAACGCCAAGGTCGCGAATGCTCAGCGCGTTGGGAATCGGATCATGGTTGATAAAATACTGAAAATGCAAATTATTTTTTTTACGGCTGAACGTAATTTGATTGCATTTCAAAGCGTTGAGAGAGAGTCTGTTTCTTTCGCAGTACTCAAACAACCTATTAATGTCATCCTGGATAAGGTGGCAATCGGTGATGCTTTCAACCTGGGCGTAAATTTTAAGGTCATCCGCGTATAGTATATAGGGCCCATTTTTAAAGCATGATCCAATATCGTGTAAATACGCGTTGAAGAGCAGAGGACCTAGGTGAGAACCCTGCGGGACTCCAGAGGGTATGGATGTGTAGTTGGATCGAAAACCGCCGATGGCTACAGATTGGTGACGTTTATTAACGTATGACGATATCCATCTAAAGAGATCGCCATGAACTCCTAATCTCTTTAATTTGTCCAGAAGTATGGCGTGGTTGACCCGGTCGAATGCTTTTGCAAAATCTGTATATATTGCATCCACTTGTTTCCGATTATCCATAGACTGGATGATAAAGTTGGTGTATTCTCCCAAATTTGAAACCACAGAGCGCTGCTTGAGAAAACCATGTTGCTGTGCTGGTAGAAATGTAGCGAGATAGGGGTATAGCTGTGAGTAAACCACTTTCTCAAAGAGCTTACTCAGTACTGAGAGGATTGACACTGGCCTGTAGTTAATAACATCGTTTCTACAGCCTTTTTTGTGAATCGGTACGATAAGGGCTTCTTTCCACTTCGTGGGAAATATGCCCTGAGAGAGGGACAAGCGAAATAATAACGTAAGAGGGTGTGCGAAATGATGAGCACAGTTCCTCACGAATACTGGCGGTAATGAGTCACTTCCCACACCCTTGTGAATATCTAAGTCTGTAATGCATTTATATACGAACTCTTCGGTGATCTCAATAGAGCTCATGCAATCGGTAGCATTATAGTGTTCATATATCGGCGTTATATGCGATGTAGGGGGACCTTGTGATGAGCTGTTTACTTCGTACACGGTTTGAAAATATTGACGAAAGTGCTCGCAAATTTCGGGCCCGTCGGTTGCAACGCTTTCCCCATATCTCATGCACTGCGGGATTATGACTGACAATATCAAACTTTCAATCAATAAATACCGTCTACTTCATTCAAAACCGCCTTTCAATACGGAGAAGACTCGTAAGTTGATACCACCACCTCACACCGAACAATTTGGAGTCTAGTGAGGGGTGGTCCCTCACATGAAGATCGGTTGAATGGTATCAAAATTAATGTGCTGCAACTCAATCTAGTTGCGAGATAAAACAAAGTGGACAGCATAAAGGCCCTTTTTTATGAATAATTACATATATACTTTACTAGCTGACCCGTGCCCACTTCGTTGAGCGGTAAAACTTTTTACTTGTGATGAAATTATGAGTGTGGTTTGGTTAGTACTGATTGCTATGATTTATTTCCTGACTGCCAAAAGAAGGGTTATATTTTTACTGCATATGTATGTACATATGTATTTGCATGCCAATTTGACTATAGTACCGTTATTTGTGAGTGTCTTCTTGTGAGTGTCTTATTTCTGAGTGTCTTACCTCTTTAACCATTTATGCAGTAAAAGGGAAATTATATACAGTAATAGGGAAAAGTCATTTGTTTTAATCACTTGAGACGTATCAATGAATTCGTATCAAAATAAGTAAATTTACTTATTTTGATACGAATTCATAATTGTTGATACTATGACCAATAACAATGACCTAACGATTTAAATTATTTTTTTAATATAAAAAAAACTACTTTTTGTGACTTAAATATAAAATTTAGACATATGCTGTCGCTGACTTTTTTGTAGGCATTACCAAGCTCTACAACTTTTCTCTAGAATTCAATCATATATCTCTTATCGTTAAAGCAGCGTTCGTAAGAAACTTTTTCATTCCACCTTTTTCTCTACGACTCACTTTGCAAATCTAACTACCACGTAAAGGTCGTTTTATTTTTTGGATTAATATATAGCCTTATGACACTCACAAATAACGTGGCTTTCTATTGGTAAAATAATTTTCAAAATCGGTTCAGTAGATCCAGAGATTACTACCTACAACCTCACAAACTTTGCCTCTTTATAATATTAGTATAGATACATAGATATTATTTTTCAATAGGTAATACTACCTATAAACACATTTTTTTATGGCGATCGGTTGAACAGAATAGCAAGTGATGCCCTGAAGCGTCATATAGTAGTGTGTGATGACAAAGCGCATAGTATAAAACCTTCTCCATTAAAAATAACATATATGGGCCAATTTTAATCGTGATTGGTCAAACGGTGCAGAAGTCTATTAGGCGCAGACACTTGCAGGTGTCAACTACAATGGGCGAACCCGTCATCCCAGAAAGTTTTAACGATAATGATCGTTCTGTCTCCCGTGTGGTGATCGTAGAATAATATGGGACGAAACAGTCCACTGTCTAGTTACGTCACTCGTCCGTAAGAAGCCAACGCCTTACTGCCAGAAACCGGGAAGGTGTACCCAGCGGGTAGAACTCGTGCCCTTACTACAAGTTTCGGACGGATTTCTCCCGCCTCCCGATTAGTTACGGGTTCGAGGTCGTTTGCGCGGTCCTCTCCCTTATGTTGGCGGTGATTCGGAAATAACCGAATCTATCGCGGACCACGGCGTGTTTTGCCTGGATGTTTACTCGGGACCGGGTAGCGGATTGATTTTTTCAAGAGCGGCTCTCATACGGTTATCAACCACTTCTGCTCTATAGGATACAAAGACGTTTCCAAACTCCCCCTGGTATCTGTCGGAATGCACAATTGATTAGCTAACGCCGCACGGTGTACAAACCGCCCAGAAGCGCCTGAACTATGGATTTCTATGGTAACCGGCCTGCAGGCACACAGTCCTACTCGGGTTCGCACTTCTTCTGGGAGGCTACCAGATGGGTGCTGACCCGTGACTTGAGCCAACCCTAACACATGGATCAGAATGACCCAAATGCACTTGGCCCATTAGCTCCTATTTAGGCTGGGACTGTATATATTAGATTCCTCAGTTTTTTCGTACGATTTGGCAACCTTTCCGAAACGGCGAAATGCAGGTGGCTATGAAAGCATTGACGGCTACTTAGCAACTAATAGCTAATAGCAACTTATTTGGCCATCTATAATAACATAGATAATGATTAGTTTTTATGAAAGACTGATTATAAGGATTGATTATAAAAGTCAATAGTTTAACCAATGATGAAATTAATAAAATGTAGTTATTAGTGCCTCATTCCATACGAATCCAAAATCGACCTAAACGTTTTAGAAATTTAAAGAAATAAAAATATAAGAAAAGTCGAAAAAATGCCGAATCTAAAATATCGTAAATAATTTGTGATATTTTGGGATCGACATTTATTCTCCGAATATTAAGACATTTTTATTATACCTCTGATATTAATTTTTCTCCTGGAATTATTGAGTGATGTTTTTCATCGTTTTTTTTTATTAGTCGTCTTATTCGACGTTTATAACGAGATATGTATCGAAATGTGTCAATATTGACCACTGCTACGATGTGTCAATATTGACCACGTTCTATATGCGTATGTATAAAAAAATAATAAAATCTTGGAATTTCAAGAACACTTATATTATTACGCCGCCGTAGTTACGGGTGCTTGTTGTAATCCTACTACTATTATAAACGCGAAAGTTTGTAAGAATGTATGTATGGATGTTTGTTACTCTTTCACGCAAAAACTACTGAATGGATTTTGATGAAACTTTACAATAATATAGCTTACACATAGGCTATAATTTATAAAGATATATAGTTTTCTAAAATCATTATCACAATTTTCCATCACCACGCGGGTGAAACCGCGGGGCTCAGGTAGTATAATATAATAGCAAATGTATGCACACACAAAAATATCGAATAAATAACAGAAAAAATCAATGTAAAGAGTTTATTCATACGAAGCAAGATTTTTAACGGTTTGTTATCTATATACATAACAAAGTCGGGTTTGTTCGAACACTTTTAACTCAAGAACGGCTGGACCGATTTTCATGGTTTTTGATTTGTTGTATTTGTCTCCGTCCCGAATAGCAGAATACTTATTAAAAACGAAAATTGAAAAATTGACGAAAAATTGAAATAAATGAAAACATTTTCCCATACAAAATGTAAATCCGTATTTTTCTCATACTCAGTTGTACGTGGCATGTTCACGTGTCGGCAAATCAGCCGCGCTATTTGTTTTTGCGCCTGATAAAAAAAAAAAAATTGTCGTATACCACAAGGTGCTTTAATAAAGAGAATTAAACCGAGTGCATCCCATGCTGCACAATATGTGAATAGTTTAATTCAATCATGTCATGGTGACACGCGATTCATATACTTAATTTTTGTACTTTTATAATTTTTTTTGTGTTATTATCTTAATAAAGTAGTGAACTTAGTATTTATTTTGTATTCATTGTATTACTTTCATAAAATCATAAATTAAGGTCAGCTAATCTGTAACACGACATTCATTGACTGTTAGGCGGTACGAAGTTCGCCGGGTCAGCTAGTTGTACTATATAACCTTAATTAACTCACTTAAGATAGGTAGCATTTGTAGCTGCAGCCCGCGCCCCGTGCCGCCAAAAATTTCCGAGGCGGTGAAAAATAAAAATACTTTTAAAAATAACGGAAGTCTCGGAATAATCTCCTTTTACGAGGAAATTTGTAATTCACATTTAGACTGATTTAAAGTTAAATTCAATGACAGGGTCACAGTGCTGAATATAGACAAAACTAGATTGAAGTAACATAGTTACTGTTAAGAAAACCTATTTTATAAAATTTCTATTTTGCCACTTCCAAAATCAAATCGTACTTTCCATTCTAGCCACCAAACTTAACTCGACACATCGAACAAATGCGAATTTATGAAGAAACCTGAAAATTATTTCGTTCCCAACTTTTAACGTGGATGGCGGCGCCGCTGAAATTACTGAATTAAGTTTGATTTATTGCATTCATTCTGAAATTTCAGGCCCGTTATTAATGCAATATTCGGCTCTTGAATTTGATTGCCTAGTCTTGCCACTTTTCAGGGAACAGGCTTCCAGGATATCACAAGGGGTGAGTTCACAGCAGGAAGTTGATCGAATTAAGGGTTTCATCGTCATGCTGCTACGCTTCAAGTGCTACGCCTCTACGCCTCCAGGATGTCGCTTGTTTTAGTTGTTACAATAAACAGAATTCCTTATATTTTGACATTGCTCATAGATAAAAGGGTTTATCTAACATTCCTTTTTCAACTTTATTATAGAAAATAAATTTCACTTTATAAAAAAATAATATATTTGTCATATCCAGTATATAAAATCGAAGACTATCGCGGTTGTCGACATTATAAATAATTCAAAAACGAATTTACCGCGTGAAGTTTGTTACACTTGACGTGTCGGCGATGTTGCAACCGACGTTATCTAGGGTAGACTAAAATGTTTTCAATCATCATAGGCGGCTAAAAGCTGTTGTTACTTCGTAGATTATAACGGTAGATCGACGCGCGGGAATTTGGGAAATCCGTCGTGCACACAATACTCACTGTATCCTGCGTTACATCCTTGTGCTCGGCGCTGGACATTAGGAACATTTGAAGAAAAGGGTTCCACGTAGAAGATAGTTCGTAAACGTCGTCTCTATTGAAGTTTGGGGTTCTTCTTATTTCAATGAGAAAAATAGGCGATCTGCGAATATATATTTAATAGCTGACCTATCTACTGGGTGCAGTTTCAAAATCCTATTTTGCTATCGAATGAACAATTTAACTTTCCTCGCATGATCCGGAAAGCCATTGAAACCATTCCCAATACCTATCACCGAGGGCTAGGGCGTAACGCAGGATAGAGTGAGTGATGTGTGCCTACCACCGTTATAGTCTACGAAGCAACAGTATCAGTTTGCCGCCTACCCGCAGATGATAATTGGCAGCACTTTAGTCTACCCTGGACAACGGCGGTTGCAACATCTCCGAAACGTCGGGTGTTACAAACCTCACGCTTTAATTTTTTTAATCTGTAGGAGCCTACGGCCCTACATACCCACAACAAAAAAGTTAATTTCACAGAACAGAAAACTGCAGACTCGCTCAAACGTGCACGAGCAGCTGCAGTTAATTTCCAGCTAAATTTGGCAAATATTGCCCAGGTTAGCGACACATGCGTCGCCCCACTCGTAGCTATTGCATCACCATTCACCCTATAAAACGCAGTACATTTCATTCGATCGGCATCATTCCTTTGGCAGACAGTTGTCACGTGCTACATCATTCCTTTGGCAGGCAGTTGCCCTACTACATCATTACTTCGGCAGACAGTTACCGCGCTCTGCACATCGTCCCCTCAGTGGATAGATATCTCGACTACACACTTCGCTCCTCGACTACACACGGACCGCCACGGCTTCACCTCGCGCCCACACTACAACACAACGGCGAACACAACTCAAGGCGTTAAGAACTGGCGACTTCGACTCACTTCTGAATAAACTCTTCTACACGGACATCTACGACTCTCATTTACGGAGCAACCTTCATGCTGAGAACCACCCTTCGCTCACAATCAATTGGAGTCTAGTGAAGGGTGGCCATTCTCACAGTGGTGACCCCTACGCTCGATAAAACACGCCCCGACGCCAAGGAACATGCAGCGGAGCCCAACCGCACAAACGCCAAACAGAGTAACTTCGCAAAATCCTCCGAAAACAGACGAACCGATGGAATTATCGGCCATGGCAATGACAAACAGGACACCCGAATTATGGCCGCAATCAATCAAATTATGGTTGAACCACGTGGAAGCCGTTATGGCACCACAAAAACCATCGGACGACGTCATGTACCAGATGGTAATAGCCAAGCTCCGCTATCAGGACCTTCAACAGGTCTCCGATATAATTGCAGACCCACCCGCCGATCAAAAATACCATGCATTAAAGGAGAGACTAATCCAAGTTCACGAGGAATCGGCGCAGAAGCAGTTCAAGAAACTCATAGAGGAAATGGAACTGGGCGACCAGAAGCCCTCACAACTCCTTCGACGAATGAAGGAGCTCGCAGGAGACAACATCAGCAACCTAGCACTAAAATTCCTTTGGGAATCTCACCTCCCCAAAGTGACGAGGACCATCCTCGCCATTCTCCAAAACAAGGACGCATCCGAATTAGCAGAAATGGCAGACGCAATCCATGAAAGCACAGCAATAGAGCCAGTACGTTTTATCAACGAGGTGACGACCCCAGCCACTCCGACGGCGCAAGCAACTCCCACTGAACCAGACCCTATAGACGAATTACGACACACGGTTTCGGAGCTATCCCTCAGATTACAAGAGCTAACCACAGACGGCCATCGCCGTCAGTCGCGACCAACACCCAGGGATGACTACAGACGAGCATCGCCTCGTAGACAAGAATTCAGGCCCAAGTCGCCCTATCGGAGAGTACATCAGAGGTACAATTTCACCCAGGCACCAGGAGGACTGTGCTATTACCACCACTGTTTCGGAAACAGAGCATTTAAGTGCAGCCAGCCCTGCTCTTGGCCGCAGCAGAGAAACGATGGAAAACCCGAATATCAAAAAAACTAATCACCGTTAGTTCTACGGAGGCGACAACTAACACAATAAACAAACGCCTCACAATATACGACAGAACGAATCAACTAATTTTCCTAATCGATACCGGCGCTCAAATATCAGTACTTCCGAAACCCCCAAAAGCCAAACATCAGGAAACGCACGTCAAACTATACGCTGCCAACGGTACTCCAATCAAAACATTCGGCGAAAAAACACTCCGAGTGAATCTGGGCCTCAGGAGACCGTACCTATGGAAATTCACCGAAGCGGACGTGTCCACACCAATCCTCGGCGCGGACTTTTTGGCATACCACCATCTTCTAGTAGACGTAAAAAATCACAAACTAATCGATGGTGAAACTTTTCTATCCACCAAGGCCCGAGCAGACAACAGCAGCGTGCCAACAATAACAACAATTTACGAAGATATTCCGTTTCCCGAGCTGTTCAGGCAATATCAAAGCGTCGTCAACCCCGCTCCATTAGAGCCAGCTCCAGTCAAGCACAACGTCGAACATTACATCGAGACAACAGGTCCACCAGTCTTCTGCAAAGCCAGACCACTCCCTCACGACAAATACGAGCGAGTAAAAAAACAAATACAACAAATGGTCGATCTAGGCATCTGTAGACCGTCAAAATCAAGCTGGTCCTCGGACCTGCACGTAGTTCCGAAAAAGAATGACGAACTACGACTCTGCGGAGATTACAGAAGACTCAACTTTCAGACCTTGCCAGATCGATATCCCATAGCCAGAATCAACGATTTTTCATACATTCTGAATGGCAAGACACACTTCACGAAACTGGACCTTGTCCGAGCATATGAACAAATACCTATCAAAGAAGAGCATATACCCAAAACGGCTATCATAACTCCCTTCGGTTTATTCGAGTGGGTAAGAACAAGTTACGGATTGAGGAACGCAGGTCAGACGTTCCAGCGTTTTATGGATCAAGTGCTCCAAGACGTCCCCAACACATATTGCTACATCGACGACATACTCATCGCTAGCACCTCAGAGGACCAACATCAAAAAGACTTGCAGCTCGTACTCCAGAGATTGGACAGCTACGGACTAAAAGTAAACATAGCAAAATGCGAAATAAATAAACCCGCGGTAGAATACTTGGGGTATCTGGTAAACAAAGCCGGCATAAAACCGCTCGAAGAACGCGTAAAGGTCATAACGGACCTCAAGAGGCCAGATACCATTCACGACATGAGGAAATTCCTAGGCATGATGAATTTCTACCGAAATTGTATCCCGGCTGCAGCATCACTACAAGCTCCCCTCAACAAAACACTAATAGGAGCACGAAAAAACGACAGAAGAAAGATCAATTACACGGACGGACTCACAAAGGCTTTCGAAGACTGCAAAGAAGCGATCAAAAACGCATTTACACTAACACCGCCTAATGCCGATGCACAACTCGTATTGACAACTGATGCATCGGACACCGCGGTAGGAGGAGCACTTCAACAACAAGGCGAAACCGGTCTTCAACCCTTGGGATTTTTTTCCAGGGGCCTAACAGACACTCAAAAAAATTACGCCACGTATGATAAAGAATTACTCGCCATATATGCCACAGTCAAACACTACCGTCACGTGATAGAGGGAAGGAATTTGGTCATCTATACCGACCACAAACCGCTGATCTACGCTCTAAAAAAGTGCGCTAACTCTAAAAACGAGACGCCACGCCGAATACGCCAGCTCGCGTATATATCAGAGTTTTGCCACGACATCCGCCACATTAAAGGCGAAGATAACACAGTGGCAGATTACCTGTCCCGCATCGAAGAAATCAGCTGCCCGGGACCGATCGACTATCAAGATCTCGCCAACCAACAGAAGGGGAACCAAGAAATAGAGGAATTTTACAACAAAAAACGATACTTGCGTAAAATCACATTCCCCGGAATCGATGAACAAATCACATGCAATACTCAAGGCGATGTCAACAGACCGTTCCTCACGAAAAAATTCAGGAAAATAGCGTTTCAGCAACTACACAATATCTCGCATCCCGGGATCAGAGCCTCCAAGAAGCTAATAAGCCAAAGATTCTTCTGGCCCAATATGCAAAAGGACGTTGGGAATTGGGCCAAAGCGTGCCTGTCCTGCCAAAAATCCAAAGTGGCTCGACACAACCACACCCCGTTCGGAAAGTTCGAGGACACAGATAGGTTCGAACACGTCCACATAGATATTGTCGGTCCTTTAGCCACATCGCAAGGCTTCAAACACATTTTAACTATGATAGACCGAACAACGAATTGGCCTGAAGCCATACCTATCATCGATACCTCTGCCGAAACGACCGCAAAAACCTTCTACGACAGCTGGATAACAAGATTCGGCTGCCCAACCACAATAACAACGGACCGCGGTCGTAACTTCGAGTCACATTTATTCAGCAAATTAGCCAACCTGATGGGAATCAAAAAAACGCGCACGACCTCATACCACCCTCAAGCAAATGGAAAAGTTGAGAGGTTTCACAGAACCCTCAAAGCAGCGATCATGGCACGAGGCAACGAAACCAATTGGGTCGATGAACTCCCCACGGTACTTCTGGGACTTCGATCTGCAATCCGGGCAGAGTCCCAGACAAGCCCATCTCTACTAACATACGGTAGAACACTCCGGCTTCCCGGCGAAATTTTCAAAAAAGCGGCTCCGCAAGAAATACCCGATACGGACTTCGCAGACAGACTGCGAACACAAATCAAAAAACTTATTCCGGACTCACCCGCAAACAACACGCAAAACAATATATTTATCCACCCGAATTTAAAGGAAGCGACACACGCATTCATTCGCGTCGACAAAGTAAAACGGCCATTGCAACAACCCTATGACGGTCCGTACCGAATCATAAAAAAAGCCGGCAAATTTTTCACCTTAGACATAAAAGGGAAAAAAGACACCGTATCACTAGATCGACTTAAACCTGCGTACCTTTTACCAGACGAAGCAATAACAATACCAGTGGATAACAACTCACCACCGATAACGGTGACTCGCGCCGGCCGAGCTGTAAAAGCACCAGTGCGATTCAATAACAACATAGCATCATTTCGCTATATACCAAGCAGATATCAACTTTATCGCTCGCCAGCATAGATACAGGGCAGCTGTAACATAAGCAGCCGCGCAGCTGATAATATGCCAGAGTAGACATTACCAAATGATTCATACGCCGGCATATTATATAAACACATCCCTTTTTACATTCGCATTGTTGCATTTTCAAATCGCGCTCAATAATTATCACGCTCCACATTTTTTTTAAGCCGCGCGAATCATTTTTATCGTTCGGCGCGTAACATATTGCATTGTATTCACTCGTTTCACGTCCAGCGAATTTTATTATGTCAGCGTTTATACTAACCATTGTCCATTATATTCATTTCTTTTTCATTATTGTCAACATTTTATAACAGCGCCAGTTTTTAACACATCGTAACGAAATGCTTTCGCCACTCATAACAACATACGATTCCCAAACTTTCGCGAACACAACTTCACACACACTTTTAATTGTCACACTCCGACTTTTTTGCCACTTTGTCGTGAAGACCTTCCATATTGTCATACGCAAGCCCTTCACTAGGGGAGAGCCATGTAGGAGCCTACGGCCCTACATACCCACAACAAAAAAGTTAATTTCACAGAACAGAAAACTGCAGACTCGCTCAAACGTGCACGAGCAGCTGCAGTTAATTTCCAGCTAAATTTGGCAAATATTGCCCAGGTTAGCGACACATGCGTCGCCCCACTCGTAGCTATTGCATCACCATTCACCCTATAAAACGCAGTACATTTCATTCGATCGGCATCATTCCTTTGGCAGACAGTTGTCACGTGCTACATCATTCCTTTGGCAGGCAGTTGCCCTACTACATCATTACTTCGGCAGACAGTTACCGCGCTCTGCACATCGTCCCCTCAGTGGATAGATATCTCAACTACACACTTCGCTCCTCGACTACACACGGACCGCCACGGCTTCACCTCGCGCCCACACTACAACACAACGGCGAACACAACTCAAGGCGTTAAGAACTGGCGACTTCGACTCACTTCTGAATAAACTCTTCTACACGGACATCTACGACTCTCATTTACGGAGCAACCTTCATGCTGAGAACCACCCTTCGCTCACAATCAATTGGAGTCTAGTGAAGGGTGGCCATTCTCACAAATCTAATTTATTGTTTAAAGTATAGTCACTTTTATCTATTATATCTCTCTAACCATACTTCGGTAAACATATATTCACGTATGCTGTAAATTGCTGCATAGTACTGTATGTGTAAACATGTTTACCTAAGTTTTCATCTTACTTTTGAAGTATTGACGAATAGCATTTTTGCCCATAAGGCTTTTAATCTAACCCACATTTTTGCCTAGTGGAATTTTTTTCTAGGTAGTCAGTAACAGATAAAGCAGGTTGATCAATAATTTATCAGACTGGTCAAAGAATCGTGGGCTTAAACTCAACACCTCTAAATCTCCGCTCCTGGTAATAGGATTTCAGCATAACCTGGCAAATTTCAATTTCTTATAGATCCATAAAATACAATTAATCAAGTACTCATCTCCAGATAAGTAACCGTTAGTAATATGAGACTGTATATAGGTGAGCATCTTCTTTTCGAATCCCACGTAAAGCGTAAAACCCAATATTGTTTATTTCGCCTTAAATCTCTACATATAATCAGGGATTGCCATACAGATATTAGGATTCTCCTAATAAACTCCCTCATTGTACTGATCCTTGATTGAGGTGACTGCCTAAATGCAGCTGTTTCCGCAAATCGGACGGAAGTAGTATTAAAAAAATACAAAACATCTGCACCACGTTTTGCTTCTGACCGCTTGCACATAGCAACTGCGTTTCGCATTTCGACAATAAATACGCCATAATTAATATGACCCACCAACTTTGTAGTGAAAATTGCAAGAAGTAAAACTACATTTTCCACCTGACAAAATAATCCTGCCGCAATAATCGCACAGCTTTAATACCTGTTCATAAATTATCTGCGTACAAAGGCTGTTTTGCCTACGATTTGGAATCGCTTTTATTTTATTCGGTTTGTTTATTAAATGTAATTAATATTTATCATAATTATGTATATTATTTTTAATTTTTGGTATTTTATTTCGTTAACTCATGCTTTTTTGGTGGAATTATTCAACTGTACAGGCCCGCGTAGACTTCCGCTAAAAGTTCCTGGCTAGAACGAGCCAGAATTGCAATGGTCTGGCGTATGGCAGTAAAATGGAGCATGAGCGATCTGAACTTCAAGAAGTCTCCCTTGCGAGGAGATTACAACAGCAACAGTATGGCTCATGCTATTGGTCTTCAATGCCAAAATGATTTGACGACATTTGGAGACTTTTGCATTCCGTCTACAATGCTTTGGAAGGTAAATCTCTATGACTGGAGGTCAGAGATGCTTAAATTTTATTTCAATACATAATACAGTACAGACTACAGTAACTTCCCTCATTGGAGCTATTCAGAGTATAGTTTATGTTCCCTTTGTAGCAACTTCTCTGGAAGTCCCGGATGCTCAGCCCTTCGATCATATATAAATCTTCACTCACTATCTCGGAAGATGGGCCCTTATTATATAATGAACTGTTCCATGGGAATCATATATCCCAAAAACCACGAGTACAAACTAAATAAATACCATGATCTCGCAAGTGCCGTCACCCGGAACGGCTTCACTGTTCGTTCACCTTAACGCAGTGGAAGCTGGCGCTCTTGGCCTGCCAGCCAAATGTCTGTTTAACCTCGTTAAAGATCTCTCCATGAAATAATCAACACCTTCCTAGATAAAAATCCAAAAACGCGATTTCGCATCTCCAATTCTATGGCTTCGATTACGGAGTAGTAAGGTGTACGCCCACATGGGGGCAATACAGCTGTATTAAACCTACCGCAGTTGGTCGTTAGTCCGGAATATACCGCTCACTCCCCCAGAAAGGCAATAATAGTAATATGATGGGCCCGATTCCGGTAGGTGAACTCCATGACAGCTCTGTTTATATTTTATTTTACCTTTCGTTTTCGTTACCTTCAATCTGTTTCTGAGAGTGTAATTTATGATTTACATTTTAATGACAGTTTTAGAGATGGTTTCCGGTATATTCTTTATTGGAATGAGATCCACGCTAATGGTTATTATGATGCAAAATAAATAGTTTGTTTTAAGAAAAATGCTAATCTAATAATCGAATTTTCTATAATAAGTATATAGTAATCTATTTGGTTTCAGCAATTCGCAAATCGTGGTAACAATCGTACGGTTGGGTGTGTGGACGCGTTTGTCTAAGTTGTGTGTTTTGGCAGCGTTCCTTATAGCGATATCAATTGGTATTACCCAGACAATGGGCAGCAAAGACGCGGAGGCGGAGACAACGTGATAACCTTTGCCAATGCTCCGTACCATATAAGAACCGTCGTCGCATGCTTTGGAGAATCGCTGAGATTCATATCATCCTACTTTACTCACATAACATAAATCAGGTAGAGAAAATGTGTTAAAAACGTGATTTTAATATTTAATATGAACATAGTGTTTAGTAAACCATGACATATTACTTTTCCGGGTGACAAACAAAACAATAACAACGGGAGGCAAGCATTGTGAACGTGCAAATTTTTTTTTCGAGACGAAGAGGGAAATATATATTCAGGGCCCCCCTGAGACGATTAAGACTATTTTGATATGGAATCTGTATGTGTCTGTGTGTATTCATCTACGATACCGCCCAAGCGCTTAATTCGACTGAAATGCAGGCGTTATTTGGTCTTGGCAAGGCTTGAAAAGTTGGTGGTTAAAATCGGTCCACCAGGGGCGCACAAGTCATATTTCAACTTCGAAATATTGGGCTTCTATTTGAAATCAGATATAGACGCGCGCGCTCGTTTATTTGGATTTCAAGGACCTCAAAACTTAGAGATCTGGCGCAAACTAAAAGTTTGCTAGAAAACAAGATTATTGGTAAAATTCATATAGAACTATAGATTTTTTTGGGAAAATAAAAATTAGGAAAAAATGATCTATGAAAGAAAATATTTTAATGTTAGTATGTGTAGAAATGTATCAGTGCTACTTGATACATTTCTCCATGACATTTATGCTGTATATATGTTTTTGCTAATTTAAAATATTTATCTAACCTTTAGAAGGGGTGTATTGTAATGAGTTTCCTTTCATCGGGAATTCAAATACCCTATAAACTAACTGTCTCGTCGATATAAGGAGTCTACGTAAGAGTTTTTAGCTTAAGTAATGAAAAGATATTTGTATTTGGATGAGCCACACTTTCGGTAGAAGAATGTCATCTGTCTTTCCCGTCTTGTGGGAGTGAGGCTTTCCGATTCGCCCAGCTGAGATATATTACTCATCGCGACAGGCATATTGTTAGGTATTCCGCTATTACATAAGATGTTCTGAGTCATATAGTCTATAATATGAGGTAGTTGTTAAAGTAGAATACTATAGTCTATTTTTATGCGTCATCACAGAAATAACATCTGGAAATGTACCTTATATCGCTCTTTATTGTTGTAAACAGTTGTATTCTAGAAAAATTTACCTCTGGAGTCCCGCAGGGTGCTATTTTATAACCACTACTTTATTCATCTTTATGGGGAATATTGGCTGTTTTATATCCACACGAGAAGTTATTGAGAGCAATGACATAATCGAGCAATATTTCTCGATTCCTCAAGATTTCCTTATGAATTAGCACAAATTTCTGAAGCCGGTCTACAATTATCTATAACAGCCTTCGACGGATACAGAAGTTTCTTCCACAGAGTGAAACAATATACACTAAATCAGACTTTTATGCATTCGTTTCAGTTTTAACGAGATTTCGCGAGCGCATGTCTTTGAAATAATATGTATAATTATTGACATTTTAGATTTATTATGGCGGCCGACCAAAATATTAATTTCTCCCAAACCGTTGTTGCATATTAGAACTTTAGAATACTAACTTTGGAGTCCGATCGGTTTCAACGAGGCGCAACTGTGCTTTTATGTTTGAGTCCGATCGGTCTCTCTGAGGCTCGAGGGGTTAATATAACAATCGCTATAAAAATGGGTAATATGTATAGCGTACAATGTATAGCATCTTAACTAACCAATACTATTGATTATTTAGACATCGCCGAAGACGACGAGTGTAAGCGTGTAAACATGTGACAGCGTAGGCGCGAGGTAGCTTTATTACGGGTAGGTTACGGACATTAAACTAGCGGTCTGCCGTCTCTGTCGCACTCAAGCGATTAGTGGCTCCCCAGAGTGGGACGGCGCGCTCTTCGCGCCCTTCTCACTCTCAGTAGACAAGAAGGCAGAACCTCTTTGTATGTTAATGTCCTCTGCGGTGAGCGGGGCATCCCGGTATTAGCTCGTAGGGGAACGGCTTTTTCTCCAACTCTTTGCTGGCGGCGCAGTGTCGCCCGGGCGGTGAAGGGCGGACGTTCTAACCCTCGAATGTAAGTGTGGGATAATGGTCACAAAAATGGCGGCAAGCATAAAGTATGTATAATAAATGCCTCCTGATATAAATATAAATGCATTCTGCTTTATGCTGCAACTTTACATCTAAGCTTGCTATTGTTAAACATATGAGTATACCTTTATTATTGGGAAACTTAATAGAAGCCTAACTAAGTCACGATGTAAATCTACCTGGTAGGCAATAGAAATAGAAATAGAAATAGAAATATATTTATTGTCCGAAATTGTGGTGGTACATTTATGGTGATAATGCGTAAAACTATGTCTCTTACAATTACCTGTTTTTATAACAGATTGACAAATTTACTTATCTGCTAATATAAATAATAAATACAAACGGAGCTGCCATGGAATTCACCGACCGGAGTCGGGCCCATCATAATACTATTTTTTACACTTCTGGGGGGTGAGCAGTGGATTCCGGACTTACGAACCGGCTGTGGTAGGTTTAGGACAGCTGTCTTGCCACATGTGAGCGTTCACCTTGCCACCCATTCACTCCCCCTTCGAAGCCATAGAATTTGAGATGCGCAAATCGCAGTTTTAGATAATTTTTCTAAGAAAGAGTTGATTATTTTTCTGGAAAGGCCAAGATCTTTAAAGAGGTGAAATAGAGATTTAGCTGGCAGGCCACGAGCGCCAACTTCCACCGCGTGAAGGTGAACAGTGAAGCCGTTCCGGGTTACGGCATTTGCAAGATCATGGTATTTATTTAATTTGTACTCGTGGTCTTTTGGGATATTTGATTCCCATGGAACAGTTAATTCTACAATAAGAGCCACCTTCCGAGATAGAGAGTAAAGAGTTATATCTGGACGGAGGGCTGTGCATCCGAGACTTTCAGGGAATTTATACTGCTTAGAGACCGAATCAACCTCCAGAGTCCAATCTGTAGCTTTCTCGATTATTGAGAAAGGTTTTGTAGTTAAATGTTTTTTGCCTTTAGAGCCATCCCGCACAAACTGTATTGGGGGTTTGGAGGATACTGTCAAACCCTTGTTGGCACGAGCCACTGAGAGACTAATTACCTCGCGAATAACAGCGAGAACTTTGTCATGGCGGTAAGTGTACCGTCCTTGATCTAAGGCCATCTTGCAGCCAGCTAGAATGTGTCTAGCTGTGCAAGGGGTATTGCTACAGAGGGGACAAGAACTATCCTCGGCAAAGCTCCAACGAGCGAGGTTACTGGGGTCTGGAAGTGTATGCTGAAAGGCATTCAAATAAAATTTCAGCATCTCTGGCGTCCAGTCATAGAGCATTACCTTCCAGTGCACAGGAGGACAATAGAAGACAATTAATAAAAATAATTCACCAATAATATAAAAAAAAAGAGAAAAAAAAAACAAGGAATAATCAAAAATCCGCCTTAAAATACGATATGTATATAATTTAAAATGTGTAATCTTCCTAATTGATTTATTGTAAAAAAAATGAAAATGCATGCCCACAATATAATATTATGAGAAATATTCGTTTAATGTGTAAAGGCTTTTATCGATAAGCCATTTTTTCAACGCTGCGGTAAACCCCTTTCCTTTTATTTCTTTGATATTTGCAGGTAGGTGGTTATAGACTTTTATTGAATTGTATAACATTCCTTTTTTAAATAGAGTTAAATTTGGCTTGGGTGCTTGTAGCTCATGTTTATTTCTCGTGTTATAGCCGTGTTCAACATTGTTTATTTTGAAATACTGATCGTATAATAAGCCTTTATGTAAACGCTTCGTATCTAATGCGCGTATAGGATGACTTCATTGATTAGATTGATTTCGCTGATAGTACGCCAATTTGATAGTGAGCGATCTTCGTGCTAGTAGGTCCAAACGCTGCATGATAGCGTCCGTAGACCCGTCGACACCGGTTCTCCTCGTTGTCTCCGAAGTTAAGCAGCGGCGCGGTCAATACTGGGATGGGTGACCGCCTGAGTGTTTGACTGTGTGATGCTACAAATGCCCACCTAGAAGATGGTGCCAATAGGCAACAAGACGGGTTCCACAAAAAGGCATATGCCTTGTGGGTAAAAAAAAGGTCATCTTCTATCCTGCCCTCAATTGCCCACATTATCACACCACATACCTGCTAGATGTCACCGACAAAGTTACCCAGACCGCATATTCTTGGAGATACGTGTCCTAACCTGGCTCGGACTTGTGAGAATTGCCTCTCCTATCGACTCAGCAACAAAACAAATTCCTCTCATTTGGGCCCTGGGTGGCCGAGATACTCCTCAGCTAATAAAACTCATTCGGGGCTAATCGAAATGATATACAATGTAAGTTTTAATTAACCGGCATCCTTTAAGTGGGAAGAATCAATACGAGCAACTAAACAACTTTTGATAAAAAAAAATAGGAAAAAGGTTTTTTTTTATATATTTTAATTTTTTTTTATTTCAAAATTTTAAGAACTTGACTATTCAATTAAAGTTTGAGAAGCGTTTGAGAGCGCTGCGCCATATATCGGTAGTTAAAACATTACAATATACAATATAAGCGATATTTTACCTACCGCTTGATAGCGCATCATAATCAGCTCTTTTTATAGTAATTTTTAATTTATTTACTTTTGAGACTTTTCAACAAAAAAAAAAGGTTTTTTTATTTTATTTTCCCACAAATTTTCATGCTAAGTTGTTTACTTGCTCATACTGATTCACCTCACCTCCTTGGAGGATGCCTGGTAATGGATGCCTTAAAACTCATCCTGTATAAAGTTAAACAACCCTATAATAATCAATATATAAGTGAATATCTTGGTAATACATTTGTTGTGAAATTTCAAAAGGGGTTGGTTTACTATCATACAACAAACTCTTACAACTAACCTACTATGAAGTCTTTATATGTATGTGAACCATTTGTGTATGTGTAGGTCCTGTTATTGCATTCGAACGACTGTTCAAATGCAATTCCGTTAATTTTATCCCAACGGGATATGGTAAACTAGCTGGAATCGTACCCGGAACCTGACAACCCGTACTTAACAACTATGCTATTGGCTTAACAGCAGTTATCGTCAGTGATAAGTAATGGAGTCTAACTCGAAGCAGCTGCGTTTAACGGCACCGAGTCCTTTGCCGTTTATTCATGTTGATATGCATTTTTTTCTTGTATTTGGATGCCTGTCAAGTATTCTGTGAACCTAGGACTTTTCCCCAAAAGTTGTACAAGGTGATTTTATCATGTCTCAAGACATGATACCTTTTCTTATTTTGTTTTAATTTTGGAAGTAACACGATATTTTTTTGTTAATAAGTGTAATATAGTGTAATATTAATATAGTGATAATATTGTGTATATAGTGATGATATAGTGTAAGAAATGTAATATAGTGTAATATTATCTAAATATCAAATCATTTTAAAGGTTCTTTCAAGTACCAGGGAATATTGACTTCTTGTATAAATTCATTTGTTACTAAAATAAATAAAGGCCTTAGAAAATGAATATTCGGAACGGTGCTACAATAGATAATAGAGTGCAATCTAATGAGTACGATCAACAGTATAATTGCAAAAATATTTCCTTTAAAAAACTATTTTCCTTGTAGATCACGTGAGGATGCTTGATGCCGTGACGATTGGTAACCGGAAAAAATCTTTCGAAAGTTCAATATAAAAAATATTGGCGAGATTGGGCCTGAATATTGCTGCATTTTGTTTGTTGCAATTTTTCATGGACACAAACACGAAGGACGCCGCAAATGTAAACAAATCCATAAAATAATGACAAATAATTCGTGAGCTATATTATGCAAAGCTAAAAAAAGAATGATATCTATTTCCCTATATGGAAATTTCCCTATATGGCACAACATGGAGTAAGTTATTTATTTATTTATTTTATTTAGGTACTTATGATTAGGTATACAGTTCATTCATTGATCATGTAATCTTATAATAATTATATAAATTATTTAATAATTAATATAAGGAGGTTTAACACATCTTACATGACCTTTACTGCCAATAGCACATCTAACTAGACGATAATTTGGCCCGTCTCTAGATATGCATATTTTTATGCAATTTTAAGAAATGAAGTGTTTTTTTTTTAAATAAATTATTTGAACCCACCACCTGTATATACACATAAATATACCACTTTTATAAAATTTATAGCTATGTAATAAATATATACATTTATAGTTGAAATTTAATAAAATTTAATTAAGAAAAATAGATAAGTGATACTAAATCAATTGTCGTGCGTTGCAAAGAAGTTGATCAGATTTTACATATCCCTTGTTAAATAGCCATCTATTAAAGTTTGCTTTAAATATTTTTATGTTAGGATAAATTTTCATGTCTTTAGGGAATTATATAATTTTGGGGCTATGTAGAATATATGTCTCTGGGCAAATGTTGTCCTGACTGACGGAATTATATAATTGACACTCGCGGACATTCTTGTGTTCAGATTGTTTTGAGTTCGGGCATGGTCATCTCTAGATTTGTAGAATGCAAGAAGCGCTTGCTTAATGAATAACTTTATTTCATTTTAATGTTGATTTCTTGAATAATTTCAGGTATACTTTACTTCATTTATATATTCTGTGTATGTTTTGATATTCGGCGATTTATCGGGACATTTACGCGCCGAGATTTTATATATTTTTCGAAGTCGATAAATTGAAAAACAAGAGTTGGCTATGTTTTCAAAATGTCTTGTTTTTAGATTTTCATGCAAAGGAGGGAGTTTACTTGTATTTATAATTCATGCACTTATGGAGTAGTATACTCTGATTTATTAGCTTTAATTCGATAAACTTTTATCAATCTTCGATAAATGATAAATTTATATTATTTTTTATTGATTATAATTGTGCAAATGTTACTTTACCCATTATGTATATATTCCTTCTATTATTAGAACATTTAAGGAGAGAATTTAATGTATACTGATAAAACCAAAAACAATACCCTTGTCGTATTTATTTGCATTTATTAACTATCCAAAATGAATGATTTAATTGATGCCTAGATGAACACAATTAATTCGAATGTATGGAGTCCAATTGTCTAACATTGTGTCAGGAACTTATAGCTAGCGGCAAATACATAAAACTGCTGTCACTAAATATTCGTAGTATACATAAAAAGTATTATAGTCTCCTAATCTTTCTGCAACAGTTTCAGAAAAAATATAACATTATTATACTACCTGAATTGGATAAATATAATAATTATGTACCTAAAATAATACAACAATGTGATTCCTATTATACCAAATGTGTCAGGCTACAAAATGACGGGATAGTAGTTTATATCAAGTCTAGTACACGCGCAATAGTAACAGAAGCAAATCTGTATGACGCCAACTGCATGTATATATTCTTAGAGGATAGCCAGCATATATTTGCCACATATAAGTCTCCTAGTAAACAAAACGTATCACATTTTCTGTAATCCCTCGATAATTAACTGTTGCAATACGGTCACGAAGGCAACATAATCATAACTGGCGACATCAACATTAATATTATAAACGAGAAACACAAACAAGCTGACGACTACTGAAATTTATTAGCTCACCATGGCATAAATTTATTAGCTGCCTAGGCTTTTTTATATTTCTGCCAACCCTCCTTACAAAAATATTTTAGACTCACAGCGGTTTAGGGTTAGGGTGAATCTGAAAGTCGGATCGGAAAGGCGATTGCCGCTCTACAAATTCCCCGAGGCGATTCGCCAGATCCAATGTCGGCCTGTTTGGCTGTGACTTCTCCGTCCTCGGAGCATTCACTATGAGCCAATCGAGCAATCTAAAAGAACTCACTGAAACGATTATTCTGTAAGTGCTTCGACATTACATTACAGACGTGACGAACAAAGGGCGCTATCGGGGCAATTTCAAGCCATAGGTTTATATATAGATATGAACATCCGATCGAAGGCTATCACGATTGACTTATTTTTTTAATGTTTTTTGTTTATTTTATTTTATTAACATATTCAAATTTAAATTTAATTTTTTTTACCTAACAAGACATCTGTATACCAAATTTCAAGTTTCTAAGTTCAATATTTTGAGATTAAAATATTACTAGTGGACCCCTGGTAAACCGATTTTATCCACAACACAAATTTTGCCATGACCAAATGATGTCTGAAAGCCAAATTAAAGCTCAATCGGAGTAGACCTTTAACGCTATTGTGGAGGAGTACACAGAGACACAGATACATAGACAGACAGACAGACACACAAACAGATTTCCATAAGGAAATAGTCTCAATTTTCTCAGTGGGAACAAAGTTGATATCTAATCTTCATCTCGTAAAAATAATCGAGAAACTAATTTAAATAAAATATCAAACGATAAATAACAAAGCCAAACAATTTGAAATTATTTAAAAAATATTTTAAATTATTTATAATATATTAAATTATTTACAATATATGCTACATAATAAATACAAAAGAAAAAAATGCATTTTAAATGTATAAGATAGTTCTCTATATGTGAGTACTCGTATGTTGCAATTACTATAACTGTTGTAATTATTGTGTCAATTTCGTTATAGCTTACATTGTATACATGCCCGGCAAGTGGCATAGTACGTAAAAAAATATATACTCAGCATCCGAGTGGGTAACGGGAATCGTTATCAGACGTGCGTGATGAATCGAATAAGAAGAAACTGAACAATTTACATTAAAATAAAATTCTTGAAATTGACCCAAAGTATAGCTCTGTATTTAAGACCTGTAAAACCTTGTATCCACTTGAGCATACTCAGGCGAATGACCGGCTCATTTGACCGAGCCGCTTAAGTGAGGACGCCTGAGCACGCTCGCTACAAACAAGCCCGAACATGCTCAGGGCAAGAACCTTGTTTTGTTTTTGTTCGTGCTTAATGGCGCTCAGTATCTGCTGTATGGACGGTTATTTCGTGGTTTTTAGTATGTGTGACTAGTGGAATAACGAAGCCTGTTTAACACTAATTGATGCGTATGGATCAAAGAGGGTGTTATGAGACTTACTATTTATAAACTTATCTTTCGGTGGAATGGCTTCACGCAGGGATGAATCATGCTTTTTAATTTGCGGTCCAATCAATGAAAGTAAATGTTCAAAATCAATCCATGATACTCTTGCAAAGTTGTGAAATCGTTCGTTATCTCCTTCAAAAATCAATTCACTGATCTTATTAGCAGAGTCGTTTTTTTCGACGACGATAACTTTTTATAATCCACCACAATGGTAGTTTTCTCTTGTGCTTTAATATACTGTGAATAATTATAAAGGCCGCAGCAGCGTCACGGACACTCGAAGACATGATAGAGCCAAACGTATACTAAGCGCAGCTATTTTAACTTTGATGCTCTAGACCAGGGTTTCCCAACTTTTTTGCATGGTGCCCCCCCGGATTATAAAAAAAACATGCCCCCCTATAGTTTTCTTCATTGCTTCAATAAAATACACTAATTATTTTTAAGATATTTATTTCTCACGATTTATTATTTATTAATTTTTTGTTCCTGCATTAGTTTGCGCCTGCATTTTTTGAACCAGTTGGTCGATATCAAGTTCTGTTTTTGACAGTCTTAATTTGCACTACTTCGTGCCCCCCCCCCCTAAGATTTCTCTACGCCCCCCCCCCCCCCCCCGAGGGGGCACGCCCCACCGCTTGGGAAGTCCTGCTCTAAACATTCATTTTGTTCCTCTAAGCACGCTCAGACAAATGACACGCATGAGCATGCGAAAGTACGAGGCTTAAAGGATGTAATGCCACTACAAATTTGGTGTGTAAAAAGAATAAAGCAGTTATGGGTTGGCTTACGTTTACCAAATATTATCTTACCTTGTCTATATACAATTCTATAGGAGATCATTTCTACACAAATTCCGGCCTTCATCGCTGAAAACCTCTTACCTTGTGAATTTCAGTCATAATATTGTCGCCATCTGATATGTCATCAAAGAATACCTTTCCAATTGAAACGAAGGTAACTCAACCGCTCTTGTTTTGTTGGATTACAGCAAGGCCTCGATTCTGCCGAATTTTCTCTAAGGCGAATTCTCGGAACCTTCTCGCAAATGGCTCTCCAGCTATCTCGCTAATCTTTATCAAATCGTTTAATTGAGAGATCTATCAGGGAGGGAAACGCTGTTATCTTTTCGAGAGATTCAGACAGACATGCCACAGGAATCCATACTTAAACGTCTTGTTTGCGCTGTAAACAGTTGCAAAAATGATCGTTTATCGCTGATCCAGCATAAAACTACCAATCGAACATAAAGCGGCATACTATAAGACCATACGAAATGTTTTCAATTTAATTCGTATGGTTTTATGTGCGGCATATTGTTTTAGTCAATCCTCTTCTTAAAATGTTCTCAAAGCCCATCGCCAAATGCAACTTCCGCCCCCCCCCCCCCTCCCCCGCCCTTCTCGGCGCTATAATTTGCATACTATGCAATAGTATGCGGTCTACCGGCAAAACAACATCGGACTATAACTAATAGAAATGTATTCTACCCTGGACAATGGCTGTTGTAGCATCACCGAAACTACGAATCCTTCCAAATGCACGCATTTGTCTTATTTATAACAAGCTGTATTCTTAGATACATCCGAATAAAAACAATATTTTTGTAGTGATTGTTGGAGAAGGCTGGCTACAAGACCTCGAGTACGGCATATTGGAAAATTTGCTGCTTATGAACATTGCATGCCCCATTAATAGACGGAGTCAATATCCTAATATAACTCCATGTTGCCTGTTCTCTTAATTTTAGATTATCTGTAAATAAGAGGAAATTATATATCTCCACGGTACCTGGCAGTTTGTTCACAAAAAAAATGTAATAGCAGCGGAACCAGGTTACTTCCTGACTCCTCCCAAAACGCATGTAGTATAGGACATCGATTCAAGCACTAAAAAAATAAAGAGATTCCGCGATAGATTCAGTTGACACCATTCCACCGCTACGTAAGGAAGAGGACCACGCAAGCGACCTCTAACTCGTACCAAGTCGGGAGACCGGAGTAATCTGGTCGCAACTGGAAGTAAGGGCGCGAGTGCCAGCCCGCTGGGTAACATACCTGGCTATCTCGCAGATAAGGCGTTGGCCTCTTACGGGCATGTGGCGGAGCTTGACAGTGGACTGTTATGTCATAAGTCTTCTGCGCTCACCTCACGGGAGACCGAACGATTAAATTTCGTTTAAACTTCCTGAGGTAACGGGTTTGCCCGTTGTAGTTGACAGCTCTAGTATGTAGAGAGTAGCTTCTCCAAGAATAAAATTGAAATCGAAGCGGGCAACGTCACGAGTCCTAAGGGCTACCACAAAACGTAATACGACTACTAGACATTGTACCACAAGCTTTGTCCGCGTCGACTGTGCTGCCTTGAAACGAAATTCGCAGAAGTAAGCGGGTAAGCCCGTCATCATATGGTCGCCACACCGCCGAGGCAGATATTTAAACGTTCGAGAAATTTGACAACCCTCACCTCGGCTCGTAGCTCGCCCCCCAGCACGTAACGATAACTACACGCGTTTGCTGCAATGTATCCCTCTGTTCACTTCCCTCGCACCGCTTGTTCCCGCAACGCCATGCCACTCGAGAGTGTGCTTACTTTTCTTATTCCGTATACTGTACACCTGGCAACCGATATTGCGGTCAAGATATTCAGCCAGGCAATCCGTCAATATGGATAGATATTCATCGTGGACCAACCATATTGAAATTCTTGCTGCGCCTCGGAGAATGAATATTCAACTTCTAAAGATATTTCTGTGAAGGAATAATTTCGCAGCAGGAGACATAAATTCGATAGTGCGGAAAGGGGCCTATATTTTTTAACATTCCACTCTGTTCCGCTCTTAAGAAAACCCAGCTTAATTTCCATTGCGATAGATAATATTCGCTAATAATAATAATATTATTAAAAACTAGCTGACCCGTGCCCACTTCGTTGGGCGGTAAAACTTTTTACTTGTGATGAAATTATGAGTGTGGTTCGGTTAGTACTGAGTGCTATGATTTATTTCCGGACTGCCAAAAGAAGGGTTATATTTTTACTGCATATGTATGTATGTACATTTGTATTTGCATTATATTACCGTTATTTTTGAGTGTCTTCTTGTGAGTGTCTTATTTGTGAGTGTCTTATCTCTTTAACCATTTATGCAGTAAAAAGGAAATTATATACAGAAATAGGAAAAAGTCTTTTGTTTTAAACAATTGAGACAATAAATTTACTTATTTTGATAAGAATTCATATTTATTGACACAAATAACGTGGCTTTCTATTGGTAAAAGAATTTTCAAAATCGGTTCAGTTGATCCAGAGATTACTTCCTACAACCTCACAAACTTTACCTCTTTAGTAGAGATAAATGTTTATTCATAAGAGAAGTGTTTTTTAACCTTTTTTAAATCGCGATCTCCTTTTTGGATAAAAAAAACTTAGACTGTAAGTTAGTTCACTCGACCCCCCCCCCCCTTTTTTTTCTTCCTCAGCCGTAACTGTAAGCATCCAATAAATACAGCGTTTGTAAAAAAAATGGCGAAGACCACATTAATTATAACTATTTTTCACTTTCGAAGCTGTACCTGTACCTGCTTCCTCCAGATGACCATACAGTTTTGTAGAAGCAATAGCAAAACAGATATTAAACATGTTTCTTTTTCAAAGCTATAAATGTTGGCATATTTAATAAATAAAGATTTTGCAATATTTAAAAAAAATACTTTTAGATAGCGTGCGACTCCGGCACTCCTCGCGACCCCCCAGGTGGTCGCGACCCACGGGATGTAAACTACTGTTTTAGAGCTAACCTATACTGATTTGCGGACATTGCGAAAATTTGCTAGCTTAACCTATATAATACAAAAGTTAGAAAAATAAAAATACATGAAATATCGAATGCTTAAAGCTTGAAGGCTGAACAAAAACTGATCCTTCGAGATATATGGTGGTCTTCATGATACACCTTGTCTTGTCTTCTTTACGTATTTTTTCTGTTGATAATAAAATTTGGCTTTAATTTGCTAATTTTTTCATGTTATTACAGAGCTATGTCCAAAAAAAATCTGTTTTTAATTTCGCACACCTGCTTAAATCTACGTTGACGTAAAAATTTGATTTTTATCTCGTTGAACCCCACTCTTATTGATTCTTACCCACAAATTCCCATCTCGTACGTTCCGTGAATATTCCGTCTGCGTAGAAGGAACATGAAAAACATGCTCGTATTATCAACTAGCCTTATTTCCGTATGCAAAGAATCATGAGGCTTAACTTTGCAAATCTATCGAATGTGTTTTCATACATGATACATAAAAAGTGATTTTTCTCTGTCCGCACAATCTCATGAATGTGCGGACAGCATGTTGAATGAATTGAATGGCATGTTGAAAGCAACCGTACGTGTAATGGCAAATATAAAATTGAGTGTTATACGCGAATAATTATGGGAGTATTATGAAAAACCTTGGATACTAGAATAAAATGATGACATGTCTTGATTTCATTATTTTGAAACAAAAAAGGGGAAAAAATATATTTATCCGAAGTGGCGAAACCATTTTTAACGTAATTTCAATAAAATAATTCCAAAGATAAGTTAAGTTAAGGACATTTAATCCTGAAAATTCGTAGATAGCCGGAATCGTGCCATTTATGAACTTCCACGAATGTGATTCAATGGGTCTTGATTTTGCCGTTATACTGGGTATAGACTGACGAAAAGTATGGGACTCTGTTTCCGGCGTGCGTGCGAACGTAGCGTCAGCCTGCTGATAACACGCGAAGAGAATGCAGTGTGACGATCAATTTTGTCGATTCCTGTGTTCTGTAAATTGTATGGCTTTTTTCCCCTCCACAATTCGTCCGTAGCTCTATCCATACCTGGTTCAGTTCGTGTTCGCGCGCGTCTCAACACAACCCGTCCACACTGGCGCTCTGAGCACACTGCGCGCCCTTTGTGTTCGTTCGAAAAACCGACAATTCTCGGATCGCTCCACGCCTGACTTGAAATGCTCGAAGCGTGCGCATGAAATTCACATTTCGCGCGCGCAAGTCGTCCAGGCTATGAGAATTTGTTACAAAGTGTGTTGCATTGCATGATACATTGCACTAATGAGGACGGCAAATTCTTTTATTTCATGTTACGTTTCATGTTACCTTTCGTCAGTCTGTACGCAGCATTATATGCCTATGATTCACGCCCGTACAAATACAAAACTGAAGGACATTTTTTTTTTAAATAAAAACCGCATTTTTAAAATGATTACATTTTTAGTGATTTTGTATGTGAACGTGTGGAATTAAAACACCTGTGTACAGTGTATATAGTGCACGTGTTAAATCTGATACCGGCACAGAAATCATCTGCATATTACGTTCCACCCCTTACTTACTTTAATTAACACAATTTCTTAAAAGAATTTAAACAACGCCTTCCTTTTTTTATTTTATTAAAAATTATACCTATTTATTTATTTTATCGTAATTACATTTATATTTCAGGCTTCTAAGTGCTAGGTCAATGATAGTATAATTAAAATACAAAAGAGGTAGGAAAAATTAATACTGTATAACTTTTTGAACTAACCATAATGAAATGTCACTACAAAAATCCTCTCTCTCTCTCTCTCTCTCTCTCTATCTCTTAATCTAGGCAAAATAAGCCTCCAATAAAGTATATAAACATAAACATGTCCTTATACATATAGTTTGTTTTATCTAATCTACACACCATCTCTCTATATGCAAACTTGACATGCTCCATACAGATAGGTTTGTGAAGTGGTCGATCACGATTTCGACCTACAAATCAAACCCGTTATCGGCCTGAACGATAACGGGTTTGATTTGACTGACTCAAGAATTTGAAGTCTTCTCTGTTTCTTTAAAATAAAATATTTTCCCGTAAACTCAAAGCCGGATACCTACTTTCTACTCTAGCTACTGTATGAGAATACTTTCTAGTCGCATTACTTTAAGGAATTTCACCGGACGCTTCAACAAGGACGCTCCGCATTCTCAGCACCTATATAACTTTGCTAGTTAGAATAGTGATATTAATAAAGAGTATTAAATAATAAATGTAAATATAAAATCAATTATAAATTTAGTGGTTATTAATTATTAATGGAAAGCACACCTAAATATTAATACGATGAAAAACAGACCAAAAAGAAAAGAAGTTGTAAGCAAAATTAATTTCCGTTTCTAGGAAGCATTTTTTAAAAACATCGTATCCACATATAAGATCCGTAAGAAGTTAAGAGATGCTCTAAACCATTTCGACACACTTACAAATTAAACTGCATGGAAATAGGCATGTAAATGAAATCAACATTACGGAAATCTTGGTTTGCCTGTCGTAAGAATTTTTTTTCATACTCACCTTTTTGTGCACGTTTTATTTTCTTCGACCATGTTTTCTACGATCTAAGAAAAGATCCCAGAAATAATCTGTGTTGTTCATTGATGCGGGCCGATTTTCTCACAGATTTTTAAAAAGTTGTGAATTTGGATCAAATTTTTGGAAAATTGAAGAGTTTAAATTTACTAGCCGAATCCATCTGCACCTATTTACCCGATCGGACTGATAAAAGGCTGTTCGACTGGACATTTAATAGGATTCCACAATATCATTTTCCACTTAAACTGATTTTCGAGATATTTGTCGATACTTAAAAAGTTGCACCAACAGTCTAAATTGTGCTTAATGAGAGGAAAAAGATAGTGGCAATGGTACTTTCACGAAGGACTTTAGAAGGACTTTTATATAAGAGTTTTCCCCCTATTTTAAAAGTACTCCTAAACGTTCGATCGAGATCGTATAAAAACTGTGGCTTCGTATAAAGATAGACAAATACGAAAATATCTATTTCAATAAATCTCTATTTATAATAATAATGCAAAATATATCATCTGACTCTCTGTACGCCTAATAGGTTAATAGCTCGAACAGCTTGCCTAGTTCTATCGATTATCGGATATGCGAGATCAAATTCGATTGTTACATTAAGTATGACTTTGTTTATTTATATAAATATAATATTATAGATTTCTTAGGATAACTAAATAAATTGTCTACCTTGGAACAGGCGGCAGCCTAGTTAGGTTAAGACTTTTGTTTATTGAATGTACTCATAATTGGAACTCAATAAATAATTTGAATTTGAATTGTATAGGTCTCGGTATATAAAAAATATCAGACAAGTCGGAGAAAATAGTATCAATCTATAATTTTAATTATTGTGAAGCTAAAGCATGGAGGTAGAGCACCTCAAGCCCATCCGAAACAATTCCTTGTTCAGAGATTTTTAATAATATCAAAGTTCGTATCATGTTTTTCTGAAATTTATCATTTTGACCAGATTTTTTTTTCAGTAACGTAAATAACTGTGACTGATACATTTTTTTCTAATTGGCTAATTACATGCCAAATCTAGCCCAATAACATTTACTGTAATAGGTCAGCATGGCTCCGAAAAAAATCAAAAGCGAAATACTTTTCGTTTTTTTTTTATGGGATGACATCAAATCTTTAAAATCATTTAATTCATAGTATTTTTAAAAATCTTCAACTTTTTACTACAAATTATTACTAATTTTAGCGTATTTTCTTTCGTATCGTGTATATTCTAAACATCCTAGCATGGCAACCCGTGGCAGACGACCACCTGAACCCAACCGATGTGCGAAAACAGTGACTGGGCCGAACGCCGCCACTTACGTCAACATGGTATGGAGCGGATCGGTACGGACGGTCGATACCGCTGTCGGCGTACTTCCTGTATTGTATTTCTATTTCGCTCGCGTGGACGGTATATTGTATCAAATACTACTATTAAATTGTGCAACCACTGGAACAAGGCATTTACATCTCGAAACCTGCAATCCTCACCAGCGACAGAGATTTTCCTAGCAGGTTTCCTAGCTTGACAGAGATTTTCCTAGCAGACCTCAACTAATATTTTATCGTAAGACACATATCTACTGAAAAAAAATGGTCTGTCTAAATGTCTGTCAATCGTAAGAGCCCGTTCCCACTTGTCTGGTGTCGAGCCCGACAAAATGTCGGGTGCTATAGTGGCAGGACATTTTGTATTGAGCCGTTCACATATTCCCGACACCGTTTTTTTGTCGGCTCCGACAAGTATTATCGGTTGGTTTGCGAGCGCCGCACGCCCGACCAAAAATTGTGTCGGATCTCGCACGCATATAAGTTTGTATGACGCTGTTCACATTTGTCGGATGTCGGGCAAGATAAACCCCCTCCCCGCTACACGCTGCCGACTCTCGTCATAGTATTCGGCAGGAACTCGTGCCAGAAGATCGTTGAATATAGTTATGAACATTCTAAAATAATTTAAAAAATTGCATTCGTCACTCCAAAATCAGTCCTAAAGGTTCCTAAAAAAATCTATGCGTCAGGATTGGATGCACCCATTTTTTTTTATTAGCTGTTTTTCTTAGTTTTCATCACAAAATAAGCTTCGTCGTCGTCCATCGCGCATAGTCGCCTCCTGGAGAGTACCGATTGCCTCCAAATCGGATCTGACATCCGACTAGTGTGAACAGATGCGGCGACACCCAATTAAAAAACGGATCTGACACCCAACAGGTGGAAACAGGCTGTTAGTTATAATTAGATAAATGTTTTTTTTTTGTTGTTTTGATAATTCTATAATTTATGATGCATATAATGACGTCTCCCATGTTATGTACCCTTTTTAGTGTCTTTAAATATTTCAAGAATATCCTATCGTTAAGGAAGCGATATAAATATATTATCAGGCGGGGTGCAAGAACTTGAAAGTTTTCTAGTACATATTGTCAGTAAAGGTAAGTAAGCACACCATTAGAGTCACTTAACATTATTGACACTGAGTGTTCGCTGGCGCGGGTTTATCCGCGCAACTTCAAACACAATAAAAAAGTTGTGAGTGCAGTCTGCTACGACATGAACGGTGCCGGGTGGGGGGACCAACTTGGCCCTAGGCGCTTCATCGAGTCCTCTCCACTACCATATCTGTTATGCGCCCGATATCTTCGTCATTGGGAGTACATGTGCCATTATTAATCCAATAGGTTAACATATTGGATAACGATATTTATTTAATAAGTAATGCAGAAGCAATTTCAAACAATTTTATCTTAGGAAATATGCAAAAATATATTTTATACATCGAATAAATAACAGAAAATGGAATACATCGTAAAATCCAGTGGAAACGTCACCTAACTAGGCCGGGGCCTGTTCTAAGGTAAGCGTTTAATATCGTGCGTGCTTGATCAATAGTGTGTTTATTATAAACAAAAAAAAAAGAAAATCTCAACATAATTGTTCACATTGTCTGACTTATTGACTAAGCAATTTCTAACAGTAAGCCGACAAATAAAAAATGATACATTTTAGTGGTATAGTAAGTACGGAAGAAATAGGATGAGATTGATTAATTTGAATATTTAAATTGAAATGACATTTGAACCAAACAAGGATTTTTATTTCTGAAGAAAAATCTGATGCCAAATCTTAGATATTTACAAACGTGATATAATAGAATAAATGAAACTTTCAATTTTGGGAAAAAATAGTATTAAAATATTAAACACGATTTTGGATGATACTGATCGTATTTTTTGATTGAGATATATAAATATAGCAAAAGTTATTGAGTATGAAAATTGTAAATCAGTATCGAAATTGACGGTATGCCTAGTAATATATATCTTAATAGTATAAGTAGGTAATATTACTAATTAACTGTTTTGTTACCTATGTTTACTGGTTTCGCAGCTTATTTTCTTGGTAGTGCCGATGTAAACAGAGATATACTATTATAATGAACGTTACTTATTCTACATATTGAATTAATTAGATACATATATAATCGTCAATAAGCCAATTCCATCATCAGCTTCGATCCGTGAAGTGCGATCTCATTGTAGATTGAGACAGCTTATATTAGAAAGTGTTCTTCTTTTCCATTATAAAAAAAATGGTTTTTCATCGATGACGCATCCGTATGTTAAATTGTTGAAAAACTTATATCTGTACAAATCTATAGCTGGGCATTGACGGTCAGATTTTCGCGTCAGTTGAACTGGCATGCATCCAAAATTTGATCGTGAATGTCGAACTCCAGCGTATATTTTCCGTGGCTTCCATAATCCAACTGGAGCGTCGCGCTAAACTGACCGTGAGTGCGCAATCGGCAATCCAACGCGTCAGTTCGCTCTCAGCGCCGGGGTGATAGCGCGTGCTGTGTTTTTGTTTTTGTCATGGCGGTGTCGTCGTCGTCATCATGGCGGTGTCGGACGTGTCATAATGATAGATTTCATAAAAAAATATAGAAATTCAGAATATTTATAGAAAATAACCGATAAAAATTAAAAAATAAACTGTATCGACAAAAAGCTGTAGAAGATTTTATTTAGATAAAATATTCCAATTTTATTTAGATATTATTATAAAATTGAATTAGATCTTATAGAAGTCAGATTTCATTCCCGATGCTAAGAAACGAAGAGTGGCAGTCAATCTATCATGAGGGTTTATAGCTTGTCTCATATTAGTATATTGTTTAACAATATATAGAGTTACAAGTTCTAGAATCTTCATATATGTCCCTTCGTCCATCCTTAAATAGTTTCGCCAGTCCCTCGGTTCTAACGATAACTCATTTAAGAAATTGACGTGCGTGAATTGACGCCTTTTTTAAGGCATTCTTTCATCCATTGCTTTCTTTTTCGTTTTCTTGTGAGTATATGACAACAAACAGTAGCCGTAGTAACAAGGAATGTTTCTTCTTTGGAAACAGAATCCATTTTTATTCGTGGACGTCCGCAAAGAGAAAACACGTCTGTCATGCGGCCAGCCGGTCGAAAACTGAAGAGCCGGAGTGACGCCAGTGAATGGGGAAATCTAGTTGGCATAAAAACATTTGGAGTGACGCCACAGTTTTACGTCTAGTCTGACGCGAAAAACTGACCGTCAATACCCAGCTTATAAGTTCGCCGTTATTTCGATTTTTGCACGTTAAGATTTTTTTAAATTTTTTTTTTGTATATATGCGCGATTTGGCTGTGGCGCCAGTAATTTCTCGACATCGGAACGAAGCGCGCGCTAGTAGCTGTCGTGGAACAACTTCCCTTAAACTCGCTCCAGAAACCGCTTTATTCGACGTAGGTAGTCTTGGAGACCTGGATGGAATAGGAGTTTCCATATTGCATTGATCTGCTCAGATCCCGAAATTCCTGCTGCAGCCGTCGACCTTCGCCTTCGGCAGCTGATTGTTGACTGCTGCCCCTCTCTCTCTCGTAGAGCGCTATCTCACCCCGCCTCTGATGTGGTGTTAATATGGCTGTTAGCGATAATATGGCTGTTAGCGTCTGCTAGCAGAACGGAAATCTTTATTGACAAAATCAGTCAAATATTTCCTCTGTAGCACTTATGACGTAGTTCGACCGTACATTTTCGTGTGAGTGTGTACGGCCGTTATCGGCAGGTTGCATTTATATATTTATGTATAACCAGTTTAACTTGGCCACGCGTTGCTGTGGCTCAGTCAGATATGAACCGTCGAAGCGCACCGAAGCTTTTACCGCAGCGGGGAGTTTTTCGTTCCGCGTATTGGAATGCAACGTTGTGTAAAAATTTTATTTTATTACAAATTTAATTTTACTACAAAAATACGCGCGTATTAGAGTGTAGCCTAATTTTCGACTTTTGAGACCACAAACATACCCAGGCTGAATTTTTACCTTTATAATAAAGATAAATATAATGAAACCTCTCTTGCTGCGGTGGGCTGTGTTAGGGCGATAAGTTTAAAAAATTGCACTGTTTTTTGTAAATAATTATTGTTTATATTATTCCGGAATTAAAAATAGGGATTTAAGACTGAACCGTCTGAACAAGCATGCGATTGCATGTAATTTTGCCGCGTGTATTCACGCCACAAGGCCGCAGAAAATCGCGCGCGGCAGCCCAGATTGTCGCCGTCGAGTCGTCGCGTCGAGTTTGTTCATCACTCCAAATTTAAATCGCACTTCTTCGGGGAATTTAATTAAATCTAGGAAGCCTCGCTCGCCCGGAAACTTGACTCGCTGAATCCCGAGCAGTCCGCGCCAGAAGTGCACCGCCCGCTCGTTGTTGACTGCGTTTCACAATACTCGAGAAAATATTTCGACTTGAATGAGTCCTGGAGGTTAATTATTTTAACGCGAGATTAATTATATTACCCAGAACAGTGTCACTCAGGTCACCGGTGCGCCTGACATTCGCCAGACTTACGGCGATCTTGTGTAACAAAAAACTACCCTCTTTGTCGGGACATTCTTACTATTATTGTACTTTATATACGGTATTATTACTATTATATGCGCTTATACTCCACACCTATAACTCACAACACCCTAAAAACAAACCTCCAATGTCGTAGTAACATTATAGATATTTTTGTTTTATTAAGTATTTCGGATTAAGGAGGGCTACTACCCAAAATATCATAGATCATAATCAAAATAAAAATTATAATTAACGCTAAAAGAAGGCAAAGATAAATGCATGACCTTTAGCAACGACAATAGAAAAGTCCAATACTGCCCACCGCATCTCAGTAGGTATTTAAATGCCACTACATGTACATGTTTACATCTTGAACGCTCAAAGTTATTGAATATCAATAGTCATTGAATAACACCTAAAATGGACACAAAACATTCAGGCTACGACTAAACGGACTAGAAAGTTAATTTGTATATTTAACAAGTAAATATGTTAAAATGAATAAAAAATCACGGCTGCCGTTACAGAAAGCGAACTCTAATTATAATAATTAACTATAATAACTATAATATAATACTGTCTATATTATAATAATAACTATAGTAATTTTTATTACGTTTTTTTTTTCATGAACTATTGTAATTAGCTACTATTGTTATTGCAATATAATATTTGTTGTTTATTTATTTATCATTGTTGACACATGTACATACATTTCCGGAACGTACTCAAGCAGATATTTTATTTAATACTAAACACGATATATTTTTGTTATTTATTGTCATTTGAACATTTAGATGACTGGTTAAGATTAATATGAATGATTAATGATTAAGATAAATGATTTAAAAAGGGCTAAGATGACCCTGAGCAAGTCGGTGGAATGGAATGCTTTGCTGCTTTCCAGGAATTCGTGGCGCATTGGGTATCATGCTTGGAGTACTTAAGGGGCATGTTGTGACCTCCATATCAAGGGCATTCATTTACTACGGTCGGACCTCCCACTCCAGGGAGTTATAACGACATCGTACCATTCTGTCTCTCATGAAGTGAACGCAAAGACTTAATGGAAAACAAAATCCTTAGTCAAACTACGCCAACAGCTGGTAAGAGTGCAATGTCTTAGGGGTCTAACTAGTGGGCTATCCTCACTTCCTGACTACCAGATTAGGAGGCTTTCTCCATCCTATAGCCTGGTCACAAGTTCGTGGTCAATTGCGCATCCTCTACCTGCCGTCAGCGCTAATTCATTTTGAAATTATCGTGTAACCGTTGCGCCTATTGGCCGCCAAGCTTTCTCAGTATCGGATGGCCAACAGATCGTTTCTAAGGATAGATGACGCCAGGTCAACAATTAGTTACTTTTTACAGACTCCCCCGGTTATTCGACGGATTGCGCAGGTGATTGGCTGACGCCGCTTGGTGCGCAAAAAGCCCAGTTTCGCCCCGAGGTGTTCACGGTATCGGAATATCCGATCACATATGTTAACAACTGCAAGCTACAGACGTAGGAAGTTCACAGCGGCCTTTCCAGGTTGAGCCCCTCGTCGACGAAGCTACCGGATGGGAGCTGAGCCGTGAGTTGTACCGACCTAAGAAAACACAAACAGGTCATCGGACCCAAGCTGCGCGGAACCATTAGGGACCCATATCAGGGGCAGACTGCACCCCTTGACGGCGCTTGCAAAACCTACCATCTTATTTTCCCGAGTCGGTCTTTATAGATATTTTATTGTGTTTTCCGTTCATTGCAGGTGTTCTCGGTCACACTATGTTAGGCTAGTTAATTTGTTTATTATTTTTTGAAGGTTGCTTTGCCGACTAAGTTGTAATCTATTTTAAATCATGTAATATTCTTTTCATTGCATGACATTTTGTTTATATTTTGTTATAATGAAAAAAACGATAACCAGCGTGGATTGGTGGGATAGAAGCTGTTTGGTAAATGTATATCTAAAACCCGGGTAGCAACAAGTAAGTATATTAAAAAGAATAAAAAATACAACTGCCGTTACAGAAACTTTATTATTGTATTTCTAATATTTTTTTTATTTATTTATTAATTTAAGAATGAATTACTATAAAACATTGAGTTTTCTTACAAAAACTATCACGAACCGAATGGCAAAACCATAACCTTTTGCTTATTTGATTAGGTCACCCAACTGGGACTAGCCTGTTCTAGGGTGGACAAGATTCTAATTTAACATTAAATCATGTAAAAGCTTTAGTTAATTGTTGATAAACTTTTAAACATAAAAATAACTTGCCCTAAAATGTGGCTCTTAAAAATAATAAAACACAATTCCATTATTTGAAATTTTCAATTCGCAGTGCAATTCGATTCCATTCCAATGCGGATTTTTTACTAAATATTTATGATTTACCTATGTATTTATCCATATAGATACATATATATTTCCAGAATGTACTCAATCAGACCTTGAATTTGACACTAAATACTATATGATAATTATAGTATTTTATTTTACCATTTTTACATTTGGACAATAAGACAACTACTTACTAGATATTTGGATAGTTAATGTATTTTATGACACTCGGATGACAACGATTTTAACAATATCACACACTTCTAAATTGGTTCAAGCGTTAAGTAGTTATGGTGCAATAAAGAAACGGAATATATACATAGATGAACCCTGAACACATTACACCCTTTTTAACACGCTTTTATTAGGTCTACCTCTATGTAACTATGTAATGGAATCTAAGATAACTAATTTAACCATCTTGCAAGGATCGTAGCGTCATGAAAATTGGCCGCTGTACTATATGTAGTTCTGATGACAATAAAATAATATGGTACTGTCGAACTGATCTGATGATGGAGTCAGAAGATATGAACTGGAACTTTATGATGGAACATCCTATCATAGCTGTGTTTGGACTATGTTAGAAAAGTCTTGGAATGAACTTTGACCACGATTAGGTTTCAAGGTCTGATGATGTGGTTTTTACGTTCATTTATAAAAGCGTGTTTTTAGTGTTTTTTTTTAAACTATTAATTTATTTGTTGGGCAGTCGTGCAAAAAGTACGACATCGATAATTAAAACTGCACTGGCGGTAGATGGTTGGCTTTTGTCTCCATCCATCATGGCTGTACGCTTAAAATGAAATTACTTACGAAATCTCAAAGCCCGAACGTTTATACAATTCGTGCCTGCTCGTTGCCGACACGACAAGAGCCGAAATCGTCCACTTGTCAGCGGCAGCTCTGGCGGGGCAACGAATGGACCTCTTTGCCGTTTCCGCTGCTTTGTGCGGTGCCGCCACGCTATTTCAGCTTCTGCTGAAACACACTTCCTCTGAAACACACTTGTAGGGAGGCGCCACTGAACGGTTGTATGGCAGCTTCTAACGAAATGTAATAATTACGTAGACGGTATAATTTATATTTGACAATCATTCGAAGACAATCGCGGTTGTAAGACATTATAACAAGTTAGGAAACGTATATAACATTATAACAAATATACAACTGCCGTTACAAACAGTGAACTACTGCATTACTATTACGGTTTTTTATGGAATATTTGTGGTTTATATATTTATTCATAGAGATATACGTATATATTCGTAATGTACTCAATCAGACCTTTCATTTGACACTATACACAATATATTTATGTTAATTTATTGACATTTGGAGATGAAGTCATTTACCCTATGATACTCGGGATGACGTTACGATTCTAACAATGAAACATACTTCTAAATCGGTTTAAACGTTTAAAGGTTATGGTGAAATAAAGAAACGAAAAACATACATAGATAAATCCTGAACACATACACACAACGATAAAAACGAATTTACCTCGTAAATTTTGTAACAGCCGACGCTTCGGCGATGTGGCGACCGCCCTTGTCCAGGGTAGACTCGTTTGTATCCTTTTTATATTTGACAGTCATTATTTTTAGTTTACTATTTATTTTGACTTTATTCCAATTCATCCGACCTTTAACAACATTCAAGGATCGTAGAATTATAACTTAATGGATTTAGTTTAGCTGCGTTTCCTAACTATATGCATTTTATTTATCTGAAAATAATAATTATAATCTAATTTAAATATTATCAAACAAAATGGTGAGACTAAACAAATAATACATATGTTAAATAATAAATAATAAATAAGTAAGTAAACCATACAAAAAATAAACTTAAAGGTTTCAAAATATCATTTCATTCAAAATATTAAACATTTCAAAATATCGCTATCACAAAATATCACAAATCCATTTTGAAAGTTTTGACTTGGCAACACTGCATAGGATGAAATTTAAAATCCTCATATTAAAAAAGTGCCTTTTTCTGGAATGGTGTTTTTTCTATAAGCCCACCTTTCCAATGCTAAAAATTCCTAAGACCAAAGGATTAAGTTACGTTTGCCAAAATTAATCATTTTTTTAGTACTATGTATAATGCTGTATTGTTGTCTAACCTAGAAGACATATTTCTCCATTCCTATAAACATTCCATCCAAAATATTTTCTACCGCAAAAAACTTAACTTTGCTAATCCCCAAGAAAAATAAAATTAAAACCCTAACCTACATGTCGTCACTCATAAAATGACGACAGCCGTTTTTTCTTTTATATACATCAAATATAGACTTTTCTTTGGAACATCCCGAGCATAAAAAAGTGTTCTTTTTTATAAGCGCTTAGATTTCTGCCGAAGTATGAATTTTGGAAAAGTTTTCATGTAAATTTGGGAGCTATGACTAAATTACGGACTTTAGCAATGCTGCCGAAAAATTAAAACAAAATTAAACTGGTGGTAGAAATCGGTCCACCACGGAAACGGAATAATGTTATTTTATTTGTGATTTAATATGATACTTAGAAAGTTAATATTGTGGTAAAATTGCTTATTAAAATTATTATTGCTGGTAAAAAAGTATTCACTGTGGTAAAATTGCTTCAACTCGACCCGCGCTGGTAATTAGTGCCAAGGCAGTTGCTACTTGTTTTTAGTTTCTTCGTTAACTAAAATCAGAAATTAGTTCGTGTGAACGAGACAGGGCAATACGCTAGAGCGAAATGGGAAATGAACGGTTGTCACTTTTTCGGATCAAAACTACCCACCAAAGCTAAAGCATCTGAATCTAACACCGCACGAAAAGTGTTCACATTTATTTGGACGAGTATAATTTCGACAGGTAGTTCTTATTGACGATCGTTCGTTTCATATTCCGCTCAAACGTATTGCTCTATCTCGTTCGTTCGAACTAGTTTTAGTTTTAGTTCATAACGAAACGCAATCGGGCCCAATATGTACACAATTCCTACTCGTGGTATTACCAAATTGATTTTACATTAGTTACCAATAAGGTAAATTATATAAAATCAATTTGGCAAAACCAAGAGTAGGAATTCCTACCCATTGGCTTATTTTATAAATAAATAAAAAATGAAAATAAAAAAATGGTAACATTGTCGAATAATTGAGGACAAGCTAGGCATCGCACTGAATAAGCAGCTGATTCAGCAGTCGAACCGTTCAATGGCGCTGTGAGCACTAAAAAGCGAGAACGGGTGAGCGTCGGAAGATCCTGGTCAAGCGTCGCGGAAGCTGTGCGGTGCGAGCGTCGCTTCTGCCAAGCAGACAAACGTAACCCCGTCCGATTGGTGCGAGCGGTGCGGTTGCTCGCGTCACTTGCTTTCACAGAGACACCGGGAACGGGAGAGCGGACACCCGGCCCTTATCAGACTTTCAAGATTCAGAATGCAGAAACTTTGCAGCCAATAAAGGACGGAATCTAGGCAAAGCTGCCCAATACGCGCGGCTCTCTCTATGTTAGGTTATAACATTCACGATGAAGGGTCACGGGGAAAACGACCGTAACCGAAAAACGACCATTAACGAAAAATAAAAAACGGTCATATTTTAAAATTTTTGTTAAGTCCAATTTTTTAAATTTACTCTCCTAAAATATATAACATACAGACCCATGAAGTCGATATCTTAGACTAAGAATGTCACCAATAAGGAAGTTCTACGGCATGTCGGCCAAAAACGCATGCTTTGGCAGACTATCAAATAGCGCAAAGCTGCATGCCTGGGTCACGTGCTAAAGCTAACAGATCGCAGCAATAGCCCCACAATCAATCCCTTTGAAGGTGGAGAGTGTGTCATCAATTTCACTTTTCACAACTATCAAAAAAAATGGTTGTGTCACCCCAAGACATTCCTGGCAAGTAGACAAGCAAACTCCCCCCCCCCCCCCCGCGCCAACGCAACCTCCCTCGCTAACCAATTCGTAGCATATTTGTGGTATTTCACGTGGTAAAGAAATGTATTTTTCCAAAAAAAAAAAACAGTATCTTCTTAAATATGTCGTATTTTAAATATTATCTGCGTCGCTTGTATACGCGATACTCCAACCAAACAAGGCATCTGTGTAATTCAAATATTTCGAGTTTGAAGTATGACTAGCGCGCCTTCTGGTGTACCGATTTCCACTACAATCTTTTCAACTATTGCCATGGTCAAATGATATCTGCATGCCAAATTTTAGCTCAATCGGATGAAGCGTTTGGAAGCTGTCGTGGAGGAATACATACACATGGATATACAGTCACACGTACAGACTTCAATTTCGAAATGATTATAATAGTCTCCAGGGGTGTGGGAAGGGGGGGGGGGATCAAAATGGATATTAAAATCTTCATGTCAAAAAAAATGCGCATTCACAAGACTTTCCCCAACTGTTGGTTGGCCGGGAAAGTAAACTTAAAATGAGAAAAAAGTAAGTTGTGATTTAAACGAGTAGTCCTAGAAATATACTTATCATTTACACTTGGTTATTTACCTGACCAACATACCAAAATTTAGCTGAGGTACGAGGTTAGGAGGTGCCTAGTTGGCCCCTTTATAGCTAGGCAGCCAGCGACAAAAAAGTGCAGGAGTTTTGTAAAAGATCAGACAGTATATTGACCATAGAAAGCCAAGGTAGAGTCAGCAGGCCCGATTCCGGGACACCTGGCGCTGGAGTACTAAGAAAGGAGGATGCCCATTCCAGTACGAACAAATCTCTCGTACTTTTAAAAAAAATTATCTCCATCAAATGGCGTTTTATCTATTCAGTGACATCATCAAAGTCTTTGTAGAAAATTACATAAAGAAAGGTTTCCGCATTTCAGATATATTAACAAATTAAAATAATATATTTTGAGGCTACATATGAAAAAAAGACGATAACAGATGTAACCTTTTATCTATTTTTAAATTATTTCAAGACTTTAAGATGAGTTTAGTGGTTAAAGGTTGATAGTGAAACTAAATAACTATTTATATAAATCATTTATTTTATTCTCCCTACCTTTAAATCATCAATGTCACATCAAAGTGACAAAAACTAGGGACAAACGCATCTCTATAATAATAATAAATAGATTTTACTTTTATCGATTTTTCTTCGACGTATGTACATTACAAATCTTAAATACAGTGGAAATAAAGATAACTGTATTCAAGTTTATTTTCAAAATTTCTTGATTACTATTAGATAGTTCTTTATGTATAATTCACGTTCGTAACACAAATTTTTGTTTATTATGAGTGAATAAGGATTTGTCATCGAATAAAAACGATCGATGTGGGGATCGATATCGTAGACCTAGGTAATCGATAATGTAACATAATAGCACGCATTAGAAAAATAAGACATTCCTTTTCAGTAGCTTTACACGTGACAATTATTGACAAAAAAGTGCAACATTAGCCGGAAGGTTAAAAGGGGCAATATTTTATAAAAAAATAACACCGAAACGAATAGTCATGACACTTATTGAGAAATGATGTTTTTATTTTAGCTATAATATTTTTTTCAAGATACAATCTTTCTTTTAAGAGTATTATGAATGGGCATTCTCTTTTGTAGTTTTAATTACTACCCCCAAAGTGTTTTAGAAAAGCACGACGAGGATCAGTCGACAGTGGATGCAACAAAGAACTCGAAAAAAATGCTCAGACGGCTTAACAATAGAACGCGTGGCATCAGTATTACTCCATACATGTCACAAAAATGAAGTCCCTGCAAATACGCCGGTACGCATTTTTCGGTAACTATACGGATCGGTCTAATGAGCCGCGCAATATTCTGTCTACTGATGAATTTTCAGCTTTTCCAACACACTTTGGGGGTACTTTCCTAGTACGCCAGCGCCAGGTGTCCTGGAGTTTAGCCTGCTGACTCTACCCCAGCATTCTATGGCCAAAATACTGTCTGATCTAAAAGTGTCAGCTTTTACAAAACTTTTGCACTTTTTATTGTTGCCTCTTAGACTATTAGATTTCCCACTTGTAAGTTCATAATATAAAGCAACCGCGCTATATACATTTTTATCATTGGGCATTTTGCTTAGGTAAAAATAATTTCCCTCTTGTGGGGGCAATCCGCGGAGGGATGAGGACGTCGAAATAGTAAGAGGCGCCATAACGCTGAGCCAAAAGTCGCGTATAATAAAATGTTGCCACGTCTCACGGCAATAATTCCCAATGTACGTGACCCACTCTCGCGGGGAATCCTCAGATGAGCGCGGATATCGACCTGCCAAGGGACGAGTCGGAGAAACTCGCCCAGTTAGAAGCGATGCGGTATCAAAGGGGAATTTGTCACTAATAAACCCGTTTTACGTCACAGCCATCATCCTACCGGCGAAACGTAGGCGAAAAAGTAAATATAAAAAGTAAAAAACACAGCTGCCGTTATAGAGAGTGAACTTTTTTATATATTAGGACCCCTCTTCACCATTGCCTGTACTCGGCCGAGTACGGGCACGCACGATCGTGTTGAGAGCATAATCGCCTGTAAGCGACCATCATCGCCTGTACTCGTGAACAATCGGTTAATTGTCGGCACATCAAAGGAATGCGTGCCGATGATCGTGCGCGTTTTCACACAATCGCCAATCATTCAGTTTACGCGACGACAATGGCTGGGTGAACGAACACCGAAAATTTTAAATTTATAGAACTCTACCAAAATAAGCCTTGTATTTGGATTTCACAACGTAAACATTACAAAGATAAAATAACACTAAGTAAATAATTATATATCTTTTGTTTAAATCGTTTATAACCTAACATTACCTAAATATAGTAACCTAAAAATAAGCTATAATTACCTAAATATGCAATGTTTATTCAGCCAAATACTGTGGTTTTTTTTTCTAAATATCTTCAATTCACAGACTTGCCTGTGTTACAGTTTTTTAGTAGTATAAATAGATTATTTCGAATAAATATTAATAATCATAAATACCGGCGACCGATTCTGGTCCCTGTTTCCGCACCAGAGGACATTTTTTTTCACCATTTACACCAAACCGATTTGCACAGTAACTCACATTACCGAAGCTATGATCAAATGTGAATGTTGCCATACGCAAATTAGGGATACCACAACAAAAACAATATATAGGTATATATATATATATATATATATATATATATATATATATATATATATATATATATATATATATATATATATATATATATATATATATATATATATATATATATATATATATATATATATATATATATATATATATATATATATATATATATATATATATATATATATATATATATATATATATATATATATATATATATATATATATATATATATATATATATATATATATATATATATATATATATATATATTATATATATATATATATATATATATATATATATATATATATATATATATATATATATATATATATATATATATATATATATATATATATATATATATATATATATATATATATATATATATATATATATATATATATATATATATATATATATATATCTATATATATATATATATATATATATATATATATATATATATATATATATATATATATATATATGTATATAGACTGTTTTAAAGGAATAAAAAAATACGGGCTATAATTTAGTATGACATTTAGATCATTTAAAAAAAATATTTATTTTCAAATAATTAACCATTTTCAAAGAGCGATACATCGTTTCGAACGAAATTTGTGATTTCTGCCTCATATTCCTAAGGTTTCTAGATCGTTTTAGTAGTATGTAAATAGATTTACCAATTAATAGAACGGCCCAAGGCGTACCGATTAAAAAACCATGTTTGGTTCTAAAACTGGTTTAGATCGTTTTGTTCGCCGACTCCTCAATTATTTTTATTTATTATTTTTATTACGGTTTTTTATGAAATCTTAGTTGTATATGTATTTATCCATACAGATACATGTATATTTCTGGAATGTACTCAATCAAACCATTCATTTGAAAATAAACACGAAATATTTATATTAATTTAATATTGACATTTGGACATTTTTACTTTTAAACAACTACATACTTACCTTATATTTAGAGGGTTAATGTACCCTATGATACTCCAGGTGACATTATAATAGGATAAACTGAACTTTGTAGCAAGTTTGTTTCAAAATTCGTGCGCGCCGACCCCGCCACCCTACCACCGTTATAATTTGCGGAGTAACAGCAGCAGTTTGGCGCTTACCCGCAGAACAACGGATAACGACTGGCATTACTTTAATCTACCCTGGACGACGGCGGCTGCAACGTAGCCGAAACGTAGGGTGCTACAAACTTCACGCGGTTGATTCGATTTATCCTTTTTATAATGCCAAGCAACCAGGATAGTTTTCGATTTCATACTCGGGATGACATAACGATTTTAACAGTACCAAACAAACGCTTCTAAATCCGTCTAAGCGTTTAGAAGTTATGGTGGAATAAAACATGGAAAACATACCCTAAACACAATACACTCTGTTTTTGTTGGGCAGTCGTGTAAAATTAAGAAATGTATCGAGTACCAACTTTTAGGTAAAATACCGTAGCAACAGCCTAACAGTCTCCTTGAATGTTACCAACTTCACTTAGTAGTAGTAGTAGTAGTAGATGGAGTGGGGGGCTTGTTTCCAGCCCTTGATGTCACCTAGATCTGTAAAGTCTTTTGTAACTACCCACTGTGTGATTAGGTCAGTGGTCAGCTAGTAGCCCGGTACTTCTTACCAGTCCAAGCAGGTCACTGACCTTCAAGTTGCGCTGATCGCTGGGTTCGAGAAAGGCTCGTCCCAGTAAACTGTGTCTTTTGGCGGCGAGCCCTGGACAGCGACCAACAATGTGTATGCTGTCTTCAGGTTCCTCGCCGCATATTCGGCAATCCTTGCTCTCAGTCAAACCAAGGTTGAATAGATGAGCTCTAAGGGTCGTGTGTCCGGTGAGGAGGCCGATAGTGGTTCTAAGGTTCTTCTTGCTCATGTCAAGTAGGGCCTTGGTTTTCTTCTGTAGTGGTTGCTCCATCATGGCTTTTGCCTGGCGACATCCCTGACTCTGTTTCCAGGAAGCCCGATGTTCCCGCTCCAAGCAGTCCCTGATGATTTTCTTACCTGTAGCGAAGGGGACCCCTACAGCTGGCTCCACTGGGCAATCCAGTGTACCCAGTTTTGCCAGTCTGTCGGCCTCTTCGTTTCCGGGTATGCCTTGGTGACCCGGTATCCATATTAGGGTGATTTTGTTGGATTTTCCCAATTTGTTGAGCTCCTGCATGCAGTCCCAGACCACAGAAGATTCTGTGGTGGCTTTAGCCAGAGCATCCAGTGCTGCTCTGCTGTCAGAGCAGATGCGGATTTGTCTGTTTTTTACCTCAAGTCGACTTTGTAGTTTTATGCATTCCAATATGGCAAGTACCTCGGCTTGGAAAACCGTAGCGTATTGTCCAAGGTTGATGCTGATTCTGTGGTTGGTTTTGGGTCCGTACACGCCTGCCCCAAAACGTCCATTTGTTCCTGAGCCGTCGGTGAACCAGGCATCTGCGTTGTGGCTTTGAAGCCACTGCGGATTTTTCCATTCTTCCCTGGTGGGGATTAGGATTTTATAGGATTTCTCTACCGAAATTTTTTTCCGTAGTCGATCCTGGGTTAGAGTGAATGGGCTTTTGTGGAGGACGTTTAGCTCAGGATGATTGTGCCCTCCTCGCTTCCACTCGCCCAAACACTTCAGTCTGTATGCTGTAAGTCTGGCGGAGTGGATGATGAGCTTGTCCAGAGGCGGGCAGCAGAGTGCCACCTCTAATCCCGCTGTTGGGGTGGTCTTCATGACGGCTTTTAAGCATTTTTAGTGTCTCAAGCTTTTTCACCCTGGACCACCAGACTATTGCAGCATAGGTTAGTCTAGGCAGCAGTACTGCCCTGTAGAGCCATAAGGCGACCCTGGGTTTGAACCCCCAGGTTTTTCCCATGACTCTTTTGCACGTCCACAAAGAGGCATAGAAGGTTGTTCTCTTGCGCTCGAGGTGGTGCTTCCAATTGAGCTTTGGGTCTAGATAGACTCCAAGGTATTTGACTACTGTAGCGTATTCTATCTCCTTATCCCAGAGCTTGAGACACTCAACGGGTTCGGGTTTGTATTTTCTGGTGAAAATCATGGCCTTAGTCTTGCTTGGATTAGCGGACAGACCTCTGGCCTGGCACCAGTCTTGGGTGGTCTTAAGTGCTTTGTCCATGAGCTCCTTAAGTATTGATAGAAAGTTTCCTCTTACTACTATGGCCACGTCATCAGCGTAGCCGTAGACGGATTAAAAAAAAAAAAAAAACTTCACTTAACAACTATTTAAAAAAATCGGTTACCTTGCAATCGGACTGATATCATCTGAATTTTAATTTCATAAATAAAATTGATGAGCGTCCTGTCTCGGCCGGCGGACGAAATAGTTGGGTTCTGTTGCAACCGCCTCAGGGGGGGCTGTTCGTTTCAGATCTAGTAGTTTATGGTTTACCACCTTATTAGGAATAACTTGTATCGATGTGGTACCCATAGAAATTTCATAGCCGAAAAACATGTCATCTCTGCTCTTTTTTTTAACTTTAATAGCAAAAAGGTATTTGAAAGAATTTTTATTTTGAAATTTAATATAACTGCCTTTAGTTATATTAAATTTCAAATTAAAATCTATAAGGTACAGAAAAAAACAGAGGAAAGCATTTTGGTTTAGATATACATAAATGTTCTTGCATACTAGGATAATACATACATAAATTTGATATGTACATTATATAAATTTATATCAAAAAACGTATTTAATATTATTATAAATAAGTACTTACATATAAAATGTTATTTTAAAATAATATTAAAATACAGACAGGTAGTTACGTGTACAGAAGTGTCTTGATAATAGTATGTTATATAATGGCGATTTGAAATGATATTTTTTTTAATAATACTGGGATTAATAAAAATTATATATATAGGGTCTTCCAAGAGGGACTTCCGAACTTTGACAGTTGATAGTGGCCACCTTGTTGAAGCTACATCTGTCAAATTAGTTGTCATTTATTCAGTCTGTTTTGCCAAATCACCACGGATGGATATGGTATTCAACAACACGCGCAAATAATAAAATTGTTTTATCAAAATGGGTGTTCTGTTCGGGCAACGTACCGCGCGCTTCGCCCATTTTACGGTCGCCATAATCGTCCTACCGAGAGGTATATTTGCAATGTGGTAGATAAATTTGAGTCCACTGGTTCAGTAAACGATCGACTAACACCTCCTGACGTTGACGAAACGCAAGATCTGCCAAAAACATCACCGCTGTCTGTGAGAGTGTGCAGGAGAATCTGAGGCAGTCGATTTCGCGTCGCTCACAAGAACTCGCCTTTCGCAGACCACAACTCGGCGAATTTTGCGTCGTAACTTGGGCCTGCACACGTACAAAATTCAACTGACCCAGCAACTGAAGGTAAACGACCATAGACAACGACGTGTGTTCGCTGAATGGGCTCTGGAGCAGTTGGCAACTGACCCTAATTTTCATCGAAAAATCATCTTCAGTGATGAGGCTCACTTCTGGATGAATGGGTACGTGAACAAACAAAATTGTCGAATTTGGGACGATACCAATCCACATGAGATCCAAGAGCGTTCAATGCATCGCAAAAAAGTCACTGTTTGGTGTGGATTTTTGGCTGGCGGCGTCATCGGTCCATATTTCTTTGAGAACGACGTTGGCCAGGTTATCACTGTCAACGGCGAGCGCTATAGGTAGATGATTATCAACTTCTTTTGGTCTAAATTGGATGATCTGGACACCAACGACATGTGGTTTCAACAGGACGGCGCTACGTGCCACACAGCTCATGCCACATTGGATATTCTGCACGAGCGATTTGAGGACATGGTCATCTCGCGTGGAGGTGATGTGAACTTGCCACCGAGATCGTGCGATTTGACCCCGTTAGACTTTTTCTTGTGGGGTTTTCATAAGTCGCAGGTGTATGCGAATAAGCCACAAAACCACATCGGTCCTCAATGCCAACTTAACCCATGCCATCGGTCAAATTCAGCCTGATTTATGCGCCAGAGTCATGGAAATTGGACATTTCGGATTCGCTCCACCCAGAGAAGCCGTGGCGGATATTTGAACGATGTTATATTCCACACATAATGGCATCAATAGGTCTTTCAAACGAATAAAAAAAATCGATGATATCTGACACACACTTTGTTTTATTTAAATGTAAAGATAGGAAGCGCTTAATGAAAGACCCATTATTAGAGCCGTAAGATTTTTATAATGTAGGACTATATTCAAAACTTTAATAATGCTTCGCATTCTTTCCTACATTTACTTAGAAGCCAACTCACAACAGCTCACGCAAAAATCAAAATCAAAGTCAACATCAGTAGTCAAAATAAAAATAAAATCAAAATATATTCATAATGTTAGAATGGGGTTTCAACCCAACACCGTATCTGTGTACCAAATTTCAAGTTTTTAAGTCCAATTTTTCGAGTTCGATATACGACTAGCGCGCCCCCTGGAGGAAAGATTTCAACCACATTCTTTTCAACTCTAGCCATGACCAAATTATGCCTGAATACCGAATTTCAGCTCAATCGGATGAAACGTTTGGTACGCTATCGTAGAGGAATACACACACACAGACACATACCACACATACACTCACAGACAGACTTCTGCTGGAAATGCGTAATCGTCTCTTAACAATCTTATAATATAGATATATAATACTAAATAAAAAACTTTTTTTAAATTTTACATCAAATAACTACACAAAATATTATCTCTAGTTTATAAGACTAACTGTAAAACCGTTGTTTTTTTTCTAATAAAGAGGGAAAAACCATTGAAAACGTATGGTATGATACGTAGGTCGTAGGTACGTCGATTGTCGGTTAATTGTATATGTCATATATATGGAGGTAAACATGTATAATGTCGTTTTCTATACGTCGTGATGTTTTGTATCTCCGGGAGTCTGTGCCATCTCCGTGCTCAGGAAGTTTAGATATCGCAGTCGTGTCATTCCTCTGGAAGCACATCAAAACCACGTATATATTGTATAGATTAAGATACTTTTCAAAGTAGTCCAGAACTTTCCGTCAAAGTCCAACACCGCAGCCTGAACTCTGAACGTCGATATCGATAGCAGAATGCCTGCAACTCCGTCGACAAAACGCCGTCAATCGCCTGCTTGAATTATCTCCGATTAAAGTATTAGGCATTACCTTTGAAGTTAGCTACAAATCTGTTCGGCAAGCGTGGGGCTCGATAATATTGCGATTTCACTTGTCTTCGACCTAATATATATTTGTGATTATACCTTGCAGTCTACATAGGTACACATTGGAGTTGTCATCGACTACGGACGAACCCGTCATCCCAGGAAGATTTAACGATATATTATCATTCTTTCAACCGTAGGGCGAACGGCAGACTTAGGGGACAAGACAGTCCACCATCTAGCTCCGCCAACATGCCTGTAAGAGTCCAACGACTGACCGCGTGGCACTGGGAAGCGAACCCTGCGGCAACCCTCGCGCTTTCACTACTAGATTCGCGAATCCGATGTCGCTTGCGCGGCTTCTACCTCTTACCGTTAGTGATAATTCAGTTCGAATGTATCGCGTACCGTGGCGCCCTTTTCCCGTCTGTTCACACGGGACCAACCCCAGGTCGACAGCCACATTTGCTTCTTATTAAACGTCCAATATCATTTCTAGACCCCACCCCCTGGTTATTAGCCGGAGTGCAGAATCGATTGGTTAGCGCTGGACGATACGCATACCGCCCAGCAGTGCCCGAAGGTTATCCTCCAGAAGATCCAATCTGCCTGCCATGACAGGGGAAACAGAGCCCTTCCAGGCTCGTGCCTCTTCGAGGAGGCTACCGGATGAGAATTGAACCGTGAGTTGAGCCGATCCAAGACAGCGAGCAGGTCATGGTGTCCCAAGATCCACGGAACCGTTAGCTGCCTATACATAAGTACACTAGAGTATACTTGGTTCGCTTAAAATAATATGCAAAAATATGCATCTTTTAATATTAATAAAAGTACTTTTCTATCAGAAAAAAGGTGGTTATTAATATTAGTGAAAAATATAACATTAAATATCAAAGTCCCATGTAAAGTGAATCATTTGAACTACAAAAAAAATATTGATTTTAAATTGAGTATTTATAAAGCAAAATTTTGAAACAGTAAATAATACATTGAAATATATCCAACCTTTTTGCTCCCACGGTTTGCTCGCGTTACTTTTTCAGCAATACAAAAGCTTTTAACAGCGGGGTTATTCTGTCTTGCGTCGTCCTGACAATTTCTCGCAAACAAGACAAGGTGGAGAAAACATACTATTTTCTCAGGTCTATTTTTTCAGTAATCACGATCTCCGCTGTGACAAGCTGTTCAATCATGCCATGTACAAAATGAATTTACTGGAATATGTATGGGGATATCCAAGGTAAAATTTACATTCTTTATCATATGGGGTCCTTATAAGGCCCTTTAAACCTTTTCCATCTGTAATACATAAAAGTTTTCGCAAACTTTACATACCATTTCATTTGTCTTCGGATAAATGCGCACTAACATGTTGTAGAATACTCAATTTGGTTTAAAAATCTAAATAAACCAGAGTTTTTTAACACAAAAACGATGAGAATGACTCAGTGCATTGTATTCCTTTCGAACAGTCGATTCGTGGTACCTAAGAGTTTCGTGTAACTTGGGTGGTATTGGCCAATATTTATGTCACTCTAGCCTTTCATATTTATGTCACTCATATTCATATTTATGTCACTCACGGTTTAACTAATATCCGGTAGCCTCATCTTAGAGGGGCTGAACCTGACAGAGCCGCTGTGAGATTCTGCCACGGCTGTAATTCGCAGTCGGAGGGAGCTGGGATCAGAAGTTTGCGGATTCGGGGGATCACCTCTAGCGGAACTGGTGCACAGTCCGGTTTGATGAACACGCTGCCCATCAGGCGAATAGCCGAGGGGATCTAAAGATGTATGTTTCCTATGAGAACGGGGGTAGCTGTCGCCCTGATGTCATCTACGATTGAAACGATCTGTTGGCCACTCGATGCCAAGTGACCATGAGGCGAAATGGGCGCGATAAATCCAAATTTAACTACCGCTTACTTTAGGTCCTCGAATCCGTCACCAGACCATAGTATGAAGAAATCCGGCCAAATCTGGTAGTGAGGGCGCGCGGCTGCCCGCTGAGTTCACTTCCCATTGACACGCGATAAGGCATTGGATCTTCACAGGTATATTGGCTTAGTAAGACCGCAGACTATGTTGTTTCTACGTCCTACACATGTATCTCGTTCACCCCAGTAGACTTAATTCAGTAAAACAAGCCTATTGTGAATAACAGTATCTCTTTCAGCCCAGTAACGTAACTACGTTCACCCAATGGTTGGAAGAATAATTATATATCGTTATACCACGTTAGGGTGGCGGGTTGGTCAGTAGTAGATCTCCAATGTTTCGATTCGTAATCAACTGGAGTGTAGGGAAAGCTTGCAGTGAAAATACTATTCTGCGCAAAAAACCGAACATCATAAAAAGCGACATGAAGAAACCTTTTGTGTCTAACAACGACAGTAGTTCGAATGACGACCACCTTATTAGTATAAACCTCGTAGGAAAATTGTAAATATATAGAAATTAATTGCTAAATATTCTGGAAATATTTTTTGAATTGTCAAAGGAGACCTATTATTGGTTGTTGACTGGCCAAGATAATAAAAGAAATATTACACAGTTCACAGAAATACTATGTTTATGTAGTTTCTATAAATAAAACCCTTCAAAACAAACGAATCGCAACGAAACGATTTTTCGACAGCTGTTGTAATACTTAAGTATTTCGCAAAAAGCCAAAAAGGACGTATCCGGTATGGGGGAACAGGAGTAAAATGATATGGCAAATAAATCTCTAAAAATCACAAAACAATACATGTTTTCGTGACCGATGTTTTTAAAAGGTACGGTATGTTATCAAATTAAGGTATTTTTGAAAACAGATATGTTATATATTTTTTATGATAATTAAATATTATCTAAACCTAAAATATTTTTAAAAATACGTTGTTATTTGTAAAGTAAGATATTTACACACACAACAACGAGGTCCGTTTGTATGTTAGCTTAATTTCTATAATAGGTACGGAGTGCCATAACTAAACCGTTTTTCCCATTGGCGGAAAAACCTATTGGCGAAAGTTTTTTTTATATCGGACGACGCGCTCTTGAGGTATCGTGCGCACAGATGCACACACGCACGGAAGCACAATCAAATTTTGCTCCCATTTGGGGTTATGATCTTCGGATAGCTTATTTTTGCTTCGGCAATCAAAAAAGGTCGTAATATTCTCGAGATATCGTAGAACATGTTCACATGTCGAACGAGGAAAAACAGAAGATTTCGAAAGTTTAAAGTTAAATATCTCAAAGTTTCTATTTTAACAGCAATTCTCCAATTGCTTTGTAGCAGCTTGTCCAATGATATACAGGTTGAGTTTTTAAATAAAAACATCATAGAAGTGGGTGAATCAGTACCAGCAAGTAAGAAACTTTTGATATGCAATTTGAAGAACTTAAATAAATAAATGTTCAAGCGTTGAGTGCGCTGCGTCATCTAGCAAAAGGTAAAATATTGCGAATTCACAACATTTTTATCTACCGTTAGACAGCGCAACGCGCTTAACTGTTTCATACTATTTTTCAAAAGATTGAATATATCAAAATTTTCGAAATAAAATATACATTTTTTGTTTTTCCCAACAAAAAAAACAAAAATTTCTTACTTTCTGCTCGTCTTGATTCACCCACTTCAAAGAGGTCACTCATTAAAAACGTTACGATACGTTGCCGTTAGTGCACGTTGCCGTGCAATGGTGGTTAAGTCATCATTTTCCGTTGGGGTATCCCACAATTTTATAATTAAATACAATTAATGGGATCACATTTCAATTCTGTCGATTGAACACAATAACAAGACACACACGCGCATGTTACACACATACGGGTGAGTTTTAATTAACTGGCATCCTTCAAGGGGGTGAATCAGTACGAGCTAATAAGCAACTTTTGATAATAATTTTGGAAAAAGCAAAAAAAAAAAAAAAAAAGGTAAATAAATGTTTGACAAACGTTTGAGCGCGCTGCGCCATGTAGCGGTAAGCATAATATCGCTGATAAACAATATTAGCAATATTTTATCTATCGTAAGATGGCGCATCGTTCGCAGCGCTTTTTAAACTATTATATTATATTTTTCATATTTTCAAAAATAAAATATTTTTTTTTTTGTTTTTCCCACATTTTTTTTATTAAAAGAGGCTTACTTGCTCGCACTGTTTCACCCCTTTAATGGCGGAAACGGATGACGGTTAATTAAAACTCACCCTGTATATCTAAATACTTCATATTAGCTTTGGCTCTAACAGGTTGTCGTATTGTGAATTTTTTGTATTGTGAACACCCGCAAACTATTATGTGGCCCAGGTGCTTATTCTTGAAGTATTTAGCATGCTATATTTGCCTGTGGTCCATTTATCTGCCACGGGATGTAGTGCACTAGAGTTTTAGAGGGGTCTAAAAATATTTTCCCTAAACTCGAATATAGCGAACCTCGCGCCAGCCAGAGCGCTAGACACAGCATCACATCACAAACAAGCTTAGGGGCCGTAACGCGAGCGCGCGGGCTTTGGCAAGCGACTGACAAGTTGTCGGTAAACTTGGCAACGTCGCTCGCCCGCAAAGTTGGTCCAATCTCTGTGTGTCAAACGGAGATCTTGACTGGGGACTGTTCGACATGTATCTTTAATTAGCAACACAGAGACAGGTCTTTAACTCGGGGCTGGTAATCAAGTTCGCCCTCACTCCCCACTTTGACAACTTTTAATTAATGTTCAACTTACATAGAACTTGACAACTTTAAGTTTGAATATGGATAGAATGATGTAAGTGTTGGAGAGTGGAGAGATTTATGGGTGTGGCTTTGTCATATAACAAACACCTAAGGTAACGAGTAAAATGTAGCGTAAGATGAAAAATATAATCCCAGCCTCGTCAAACCCATCCTATTACAAAGGTTATTTCATTAAAAATCCACAATCCGGCAATATAGTTTCCTTGCTTCTTAACAGCTGGGAAGCTTTATTATTCTATCCACAAATAAATATATTAAATAGAATAAAAAACTTGAATGCCGTTACAGAAAATGAACTACTGCATTTAAAATTATTTTTATTAATGGTTTTTTAATGAAATATTTGTGTTCATATATTTATCCTAATATATAGATTGTATTTCCGGAATGTACTAAATCAGATCTTTATTTTGGCACTAAATACGATACATTAACTTATTGAAATTTGGACATTTAGAAAACTACTTACTTGATATTTGAGCAGTTCCCTATAACACTCAGGATGAAATAGCAATTCTAAATCGGTCCAAGCGTTTAGAAGTTGTGGTGGAATATAGAAACAGAAAACATACATAGATGAACCCTGAACACATTACACGCCTTTTTTGTTGGGCAGTCGTGTAAAAATACCGTTTCTTTATATATTCTTATATATTCCCTCGTAATTTTTGACAAGCTCAATTAAAGATGAAACAAATGACGGTCTTTGCTTATGCTCGCCCTAAACTTGCGAGGGACCACCCCTCACAAGACTCCAAATTGTTCGGCGTGAGGTGGTGGTATCAATTTACGAGTTATCTCCGTATTGAAAGGCGGTTTTGAATGAAGTAGAAGGTATTTATTGATTAAAAGTTTGATATTGCCAGTTACAATGCTTTACGAACAAGTTATGTTGACGCGAGTGTATAGATGCGCGACTGCGGTTACGAGGATATACGGATGAGGATTGTATGTGTGCTCCTAGTATATTGTATGCTTCGAGACTAGGGAGGATAAGGAAAGGAAACCGAGGAGCCGGATTCGTTGACACACCTCGTGAGAAGGGTACCGAATATGCCGTCGCAACCTTGGGGGAAGGTCATCACTCGGGGAATGATAATTTGGTTGCTTTTTCGCCCGTTTATATAGGCCGATAAATGATGCAATCCAAAATATTCCGAGTAAAAGTATTGTTTCATCGTGCTGATTCATGGCTGCACAGGTTAAAATAATAGCTGAATTGTGTCAGTTTATTTCACTGGAAATCGATGCATTTCTTGATCGCATGTAATGGACTTAAGGTCCGTTACAAACTCATCATGACACTTAGGAGTTGTCAACTCTTACGGGTGAAACGGCCAACCCAGGAAGATCACGATATCAAATCATTCTTTCTCCTATTGAGCGAACGCAGATAGGGATCAGTCCACCGCCTAACTACGCCAGAGTGGAACGCCTTACCACGAGACGCTGGGTGCTGAACATAGTAGGCCGACCTCACACCCTTACGGATTTTTCCGGATTTGAACGGATTTTTTCGTTCTTTAGCCTGGTTGCGGGTTAAAGGTCGTTTGCGCAGCCTCTACTTGACGTTAGCGGTAATTCATATTGGATTTACCGATAATCCATCGAGTACTTTGCCCGTTAAGGTTACTCGCGATCGTATGGCTATACAATTGTTTCTAAAAATAGGTGACGCCAGGTCAACAGCTTACCTCGCTATTTAGAAAACATATGTCTCCACAACCCCCCCCCCCCAATTATTAGCCGGATTGCGCAAACGATTGGCTGACACAGTCTAGTACGCAAACCACCCAGTTCCCTCCCGAGGTGTTACCCCGAATACGCACGTCTGATCTCAACCGCCTCCGACTGTAGGTTACAACCGCAGGCAGAGTTCACAGCGTTCTTGACAAGTTAAGTCCCTCTTCAGATGGAGGAGGCTACCGGATGGAATTTGAACCGTGAGTTGTTCTACCTAAGTGAAATAACACAAATTAGTCCATCACCACCAAAGATGCGCGGAACCATTAGGGACTCGGAATCATTATGACAGACACAGTTTCATGTGGAACAATCGTCATAGTTATCCATCGTGACTTGCCCAAAACCCACATGAAGGAATAATTCATAAAACCCTATCTCTGGTACCCGAGCCATTCGACTGATGAAAATATATGTTATCGGATTGAATAGTAAAGATTCCGAAATGTACTGACTCAGTCATTAAGAAGTGAGAAGACTATACTAAAGTATTGTAGACATATACAGTTTAAAAAATAAATGTATAAGTGAACACAAAAAACATACTTATGCATTATTGATGAAATAAAATCTTCATATTGATATTATACATCTTTTAAAGTAATTTTCTTTAAATACAGCCTGCACGCCCATTCTGTAATGTCTACGAAACGCGCTCGCAACTGTCATTCGCTGTTTGTCGGCTGGTCGATATAAAATAGTTTTTACGAGATTTTATTTAACCAACGAAGTTAAAAATAACGAATAAAGAGCTAAGATAAGTAATAAACTTAGAAGAAATCATAATAACAAGTAAACCTACCACTTAAAATACATTTTCAAATAGAATCAGCTGAGAACTCTGTATTTTGCCCTGGTCGAATCTATTATTGCTTATGGAATTACAACCTACGGCAACACATTTAAATCTTATATATCGCGCATCACATCTCTACAATACCGTATTTTAAAAATAATAGTTCCAAACAAGATTCTAAATAAATTCAGAAACGACCAGATAGTCGTAACGACCAGATACCAGCTAATGTAATATTTATTTATAGATTGACAGTTCAATATTTCGAGACTGACAAGTTCCGAATTTATGTCCTAAAAAACACAGCACTAGACAGATACAAAATGAACGTCTACTCGTCCCTCCTTTTCGCAACCTTTATGGCAAAAAAAGATTGAATTGGCTAATCCCTCATATATTCAACAAAATTTCTCTAAATTTAAAAACTTATAAATAATTTACAAAAAAAACAAAAAAAAACATTAAAAATAGCTTTAAAATAAGTGAAAGTGAAACACACGTATAAATGATACGAATAAGATTCATTATTTTTTATTAGCATTAAGTACGTTCATCTTTTTATGTAAATATTGTCAAGAGGGTGGTTTTCTGTGCCGACTAATCCTTACTAATGTAGCAGATAATGCAGCAGATATATTATAATATGATTAAAATGGCCACTAAAGTTGTACTGAAAGTCACCCTATCATAATCTCCAGCAGGTAAGCCTTATGCTTGGCTGGATTTTATACAAAGTTGTATTTTAAAAAATGGGTATTAAATTAAAAAAAATAAATAACATTAAAAAAACAAGTCTAAGGCATAGAAATCTAGCAAAGCGTTTTGAAAATACACAGTAGGTAAAACGCTTACCTAAAATCGCATTGAACCACAAATTACCAATCCATTCCACATTATTATTCAAGTACTGTCCTCGAGTCATAAATTAGGATCGTAACGTTGAAACGATGTCGATTTCATATGCATTTATTTATTTTATTTATGTATAAAAAATACAGACGTACATTAAAACCTCATAATACTAATATGAATTTCCCTATATATTTTTTAAACGGTATACAATTGCCTTAAACCATTAATATTAGAACTGTATCTAAAAAGGATTCTACAAAAATATTGACATTGCAGGTACATCAATCAAACCCTAACCGATACAATAACCTGACTATTCGCTTTTAGCTATTTTTATTGATATGATTATTATTATTATTATTATATTTTATATACGTTATTACTAATATCATACACGCTCACACTCCACACTTACACGCTCTACACACACCCACAAACACATACACACACACACCATGCATACTAGACTCTTATGTAGTTCTAAAATTGAAGGTATATTAGTTTTATTAAATAGTTTTAAAAAAACGTAATTTATGTAATTTTATTGAAATCCGTAACCGGTTTTATTTGTTGTAAATCTGCATACACTTAAATATTGTTACTGTAATACTGTGTGATTTCTCAATAAAGAATTGAATTGAATTGAATTGGAATATATAATCAATTACGTAACCACGGATCAAATTATGTAGTAAAATTGGTTTATCTTACTGTCAATATTTCAAAAGCCGATGAATAATATCCGCCATTTGTTACATTTTTAATATATAAATAAATAGTTCTGCATACTGGTAAAATTAACGCCAGAATTGATACATAACAAAAATGTGTTAAAATCAAAAAAATATTGGATCTCCCTTTGTTGTGGATTATTTCTTACTGTATTTAGTGATTTATTTTTTATTTTTTTATTTTATTTTTATTTTATTTTATTTCTGGAAACATACAGCGCATACAATTGATATACGTGTGCATAAACATAATGTAGAAAAAGAGAAAAACATTACGCCGATAATCGTTTCCTATGAAATTAACAGATTTCCGCATATTGTACACATTTGGATTTCGGCATATTACACTTAAAAATTAATTGTAAAATAAACTAAGTACATGTTAAAAAAAAATTAAAATAGAAAACCGATGGGAGAGGTAGGGAATTGGAAGTGATTAGGAAGAAGGAGTTAGACGATGGTATGTGTAATATGTATATAGATATAAATAAAGATTTACGACTTTAATATTTAATATGTATAAATTATGGAAATTACGAATATGGCAATAGAACCTAAAAATTCGGTTGTGCCTCCCCATGACTTTCAAGAATCAACAGTAACTGTCATAGGAATATTGGAAGATGCTCTCTTAGTAGACAATGCCACCCGTTTGGTAAAATCAATTAGCGCCATCTTTTAATTGAAAATACAGTAGCGCCATTTACCGATTAAAGAGACAGCTATGCGGCATGATTTACGAAGAAGTGATTTTGCATGCGGTTCGCGTCTTTGCTTCCTGATGTTTTTCTCTGTCGAGATTTTCCGTTGTTGTTTACAATTAACTGATACATTCTGTTGTGGCCGTGTCGTGTTTTGTTTTCCGTTTATTATTTTGGAAAATACATTTATTTTTGGCGGAAATTGTCGTTTTTAATTACTGTAAAGTCCCCTCCCCTAACTACTCCCCTAGCTACCCACCTTTTCAATCCTCCCCTCCTGTATCTCCCCCCCTTTAAGCCACCCCTCCCCTAAACACCCTTTTGCATCCTGAGTGGTTGGGTATCTATTAAAGAACTCTAGATGAGGTGGGATAGGAACTCACGCAAGAACAATAATATCGGAAGACGAAGAATATTTTCATCCGGAACTTTATACATCCTGACTACTTGGTCTATCTTCTTCAAAGTTCAAGCACAAGTCGGGATAGGACCCCCCCCCCCTCCCCCGGTGACCCTCTCCTTTCTTCCACCCCTTCTCCTCTAGTATATTTATAGTATGTTTGTAGTATTTCCGTGGTATTTATATGGCTATTTTCCAATATGGTTCGTTTATCAGATAGCCTCGGGCGGGTCGACAGTATTATTTGATTAAAATATATGTCGTTTTTTTGTGTTGCTTGTAAAAGAGACATTACAATCAAAATATAACATGTGGTTTCGATCCTACGACGCATCTGTGTACCGAATTTCAAGTCTCTAGATCAATTTCAAACATAACTTTTCAACTCTTGTCATGACCAAATGATGCCTGCATGCCAAATTTCAGCTCAATTGAATGAAGCGTTCGGGTGCTATCATGGAGTAATACACACACAGAGACACACAGAAGTGCGTTCACAATACTTTCCTTGTCAGGAAAGTAAATTCGCGATTAGAATAGCTAACCACTAAAACAGTGATTACTAGAGAAACATACTTACGATAAATTCTACATAAATTTTCAACATTGTAAATTTCTTTTTCGAATATGTACAAATTGGAAAACCAAAACCTTTTTTTTCTATACATATACATATAAATCCTAATGTCAAAACAGTAACTGTAGCCAAAGAAAACTTCTAAGTCGTGGAAATTTGTAAACTTTGTTACAATTTCTTTCTCGCTTGGCCAAAATATCAAAAAGAGCCGTATATACGAATTACTCTGCAAATAAGTAAATCAAATAGTGGTGGATTTAATGCTTGAGGAAGAGAAATGATACAAAGCATCGAAAAGAGGGGTCGTCTACAGCGGCGAAAAAAACGTGGCAAGAAAGGACTGGGTCGCCCCAAGCCGGAAAACGAACGGAAGATTTCTGAATTGACTTAGAAAAGAGAGAAATTGCCGCTTCGCTAAATAAGTGAAATCAGCTACGTTTTTATGGAGGGATGGCGACAGGGATATTATTGGCGAAAGGGGGGGGGATACTATCAAAGTATCTTTTCATGATCCTGATTGTAAGTTGTGTGAATAGATAACAGTTGTAGCATAATTGAAGTATTTTCTTCACAATTTATATACATCTAAATCTATGAATTTTTAGATCCCAATCTATTTTCCTGGCAAGAAAAGTATTGTGGATGCACTTCTGTGTATCTGTGTGTCTGTCTGTCTGTCGGTCTGTGTGTGTATTCCTCTACGATAATGCCCAAACGCGTCATCCAGTTGAGCTGAAATTTGGCATGCAGGCATCATTCGGACAAGGCAAGAGATGAAAAGATTGTAGTTGAAATCGGTCCACCAGAGGGCGCGCTAGCCATACTTCAATCTCGAAATATTGGACTTAGAGACTTGAAATTCGAGACACACATGCGTCGTAGAGTTGAAACCACATTGTTCAATTTTAATATATCTTATACAAGCGATACAAAAAACGACATATATTTTAATCAAATAATATCGTCGAGCCGCCCGAAGCTAGCCGAGAAACGAAACATATTGGAAACGAGCCAGTTTAATACCACGGAAATACTACAAAAATACTAATTTGCTGACGTAGGTAGGAGAAGGGGGAGTGGGGGGGTTGGGAGGGGGAGTGGGCGTAAATATTGTTTTTCCTCCAATATTATTTTTCTTCCATAAGTACACATTCCCCCTTCTCTAGATTGCTTTAACTTCAAAGAAAATAGACATAGAATTACTCAGGATGTATAAATTTCCGGAAGAAAATATTCTTCTTCTTCCGATATTCTACTTCCGTTGTTTCCTATCCAGCCCTATCTAAAGGGCTTTAATAGATACGCAAGTTCCTAGGATGCAAAGGCGTTTTGGGGCGGTGGTGTTGGAGGGAGTAGCGTTGAGGGTAGTGTTGGGTGTGGTGTTTGGGAGGAGTTGGGGGTTTTGGCGGGGTTGGAGGGGGGGGGGGGGGTGGGGTTAAGAGGAAAGGAGATTAGGAAGAGGGTTGGGGTGGGTAAGAAGAGGGGTGGTTAGGGGTATGGGGAGAGGTTAGTAAAATGGTGGGGAGAAGGGGTAGAGGAGCTGAGGGGAGTCAGGGAATAGGGTGAATAGTTTTGAGGGGGATTGCAGGGGGTTTTGGAAGGGGGTGAGTGGTTTGGCGCGCGAGAGGGTTGTCTGCTTGCCGGGAAAGTTTTTAGGTGGTACAACTGTTTTTTTTTTAAGGAAGGGATTGAACATTTAAATGAACATTTATACTGTCCTAGTTATAGAAAAAAAAATATATCAGAAAGGTAATCATATAGAAACTTTATTTTATAGTTGGGGCGAAATAAAAATAAAGGTTACTTTCAACTTCATATTTCATGTACTACGGCGTTCAATAAAAGTGATAATGAGCATGATGAAGATAACTTTTATTTAATGTTTTTTTTTATTTCGACATAGCCACGTTTAAGTTTATATAAATTTGTTCTACCTTTTTTTTATTATAAAATACCTTTCCTGAAAATTCTTCATCTAGATCACCTGAAAATTACTGCTCGGCTGCTAGCGCGACATAATCTTATTTTTTTTCGTAACACAGAGTTTCTTTAATATCCTAATAATAATTCCTTTTTCCTTTCTAAGCGGTCGTGTAAAATACTATTCGCCCTATCTCTTGAAATCTTCACTTCTTCAGCAATAAAACGAACTGTTACCTAAAGATCCGCCAAAATATTTTTTTGACCAATTTTTTCAGTGACTGTCGTCGTAGGGCGACTCAAACGACTGTTGTCGTCAGTGGAAGAACTAAGAGTTCTTCCACGCTCAAGTCTTTAAAGTACTTGCTACGTGCAATGAAAATCCCGCAAAGGTATTTAATTAGCTTGCGAAATTCTGGTTCTTCCATTTTAACCAACTTGCTTCGACAAGATGGAAACAAAGACTTTAGAAAAACAGCTTTTTAGAATATAATAAAAGATGTATTAGCTGTGCCAGCTAATATTATTTTTTTTTGTTCCAAAGAGTTTGTAAGTCATTATCACTTTATTTTAACATCCCATATAATCGAACACTTTGATTTTTTTATGTTATTTTTAAAGATTTATATCTATATATGAATCAGTATCAGACGCATCTTAAAATAATAGTAATAAACAGAAAGGTGATAATATTTATATTTTTTTTAAATTATCCCTTAGCAATGTTACCGAATCGACTTGGTAAAAAAACTATATTTTCACTTATTACTCGAGCTACGAGTATTTTAGAGCAGGCAAATTCCACATATTATGATTTTGCTCATTTTCTTGACGTTATCTTTAAAAGTCGCTGACAATCGACGACAACATGAAAAGTTATTAAATAAACTTTACTGGCTGACGACCTGTAAATATATAGATACAAGAGTCCTCCGTTTGCTCTACAGAATCTTGGAGGGAGCTGCTTCGAGCTATCTATATCATCCGAGTCTATCTGCTTAAAATCAACATGTGTGCTCATAACGACTTTGAAAATACATAGCATCGTATCTACCCCTTTTAATCTAATACATATTATTTAATCTTAATAGTTTTTTTGTAAACTGTTACGATATAGTCTTTGTTTTTGTAAATTGTTAAATGTAAAGTTATATATTGTATATCATGTCTTGGCTAAATTGAGTAACTTATTTAAGATGAGTTAATGTCATTACTACACAATTGTTATGGTTGTATTGGAAATATATACTTTTATCCTTATCTATCCCATAAGCAGTTTTAACGGTCTATCAACTGACAGGCGCTTTTTAAAATCTAAAAACGATCTGCTGCTCTATCGCCGGTCACAGTTGTGATTTCTACTCTTACTCTTCCGTAATTGGAGCCCGTCTATGTCTTGTCTATATGCCGAAATTATTAATATGTCAGATTTTTTGGCGAAGACGAAGATCTTTTGGATATTTGAGGTATAAGTTCTTTAACCAGCTACCACTTTCCAGAAGAAAGATGGAAATAAAGGCGTTTAAATATATATTAAACAAAAGCTGCAATCCACACATGCTTTCTATAAGCTCGGTGATTTTTTTGAGCATGCCAATTCTTTCAAATGGGAATAACTTTAATATGTAACTTTCAGGTACCTCTTTGTAGTTTTGATTGTTTAATAATAATATTATGAATTTAATATTTATGTTGATTACAATGTTTAACGTAACATACCTGACCATATACATAGGTTGTGTTTTTACAATTCCGTTTCCATACTTTCTACTGTGTGATTATTTTTTGTATAGAGTGCCTAAGATGACTATTAATATTCTTATAATAATTATTTATTTTATATGTATACTCATGTACATGAATTCTCTACTTTTTTTAATTTTATTTGTCTGCCGTGTAAAGCCGACTTTAGTCAACGTTATTGTCAAATTAATATTTCTGCTTTAATAGTTTCATATCTATATATAATAATATATTACTAGCAACTGACGAATTCTAATATGCGATAATTAGCTTTAATAAAATAGCTGAATGAATAAATTGACTACTGAATACTGAATAATGAATACAAGTGCATGAATGAGGGAGTAAGAATAATTATCTTAGACATACAGGTTCACATTCTGTAAAGGACTGATACTATCCACTGCCCCGTGCGAATTTCATAATGTCATTTTGGTTCAAAGAGGCCTCTGTGTATCATTTTCAAGTCTTTAGGTCAAATATTTTGTGGATGATATATGACTAGTGCGCGTCCCTGGTGGACCGATTTCAACAATAACCTTTTCAACTCTTGCCATGACCAAAACGGTACCTTTATACCTAATTTCGATTAATCGGATTAACCGTTTGGGCGGTATCGTAGAAAAATAACACAATAACAATTAGACATCTTCTTATTAGAATGAAATTGTATCGACCATCCCAATAATAAATGATGTCGAATACAAAAGAGGCTAGTGCCCATACCCTCTTAGGTTCAAGATTCTAAAGATTTTTTTTAATATCATTTCTAGCACTTTAATATTAACTAGTTCACACCAAGACAATATAAGTGCATATTTATGGCGTTTTTCGAAATTGTCGTAAAGAAGACGGAGAATAGTGATATCTTTGAGGGTTCTGAATTTGCGCAGCACGAATCTCAGTAGCTTAAAACATCTCGCTACTAATTCTGAGTTTGAAAACTTAAAACTTGAGACTACACTTGGAAAACTTTAGCGGCCTTCGAATGTCACGCCTAAGCCTTTCACTTCGCTAACTTTTCGGAGAACCATGTTGGGAATAGTATAATCATAGACAAATAGTTTGAATGACTTAGAATTTTTAAATTTATTCATTTGTCTTATTAAATAACATTAAAAATTCAGATTTCTCGTAAATATATTTCCCCAGAAGGAATCCGTATTTCGTCCCAAATTAAACAGGAAGATTGTCGCAATAGAGTGGATTTTTGGTGTTTTCCTTTATCTACTAGTCCAAAAATTCTAATTTGCCATATAAACAATGTCCAACGAAGTCCAACGAAGTCCAACGAAGTTTATTTAAGTAAGCAGAATATTTTCCCATTTATCCTTAAGAAGATGTTCTAATTAATAATCAACAATAAAAATATGAAGACCAACTAAACTATCATAATAATAAATAAAATAATAGTCACAATACTGATTTAGTATAAAAATACTATAGTTAGGCATAATTATCATATAAAATAATTAAAACCTTAAAATACAAAATTATAAATACATAAAATAAAATACTCAAAATACAATAAAATACACATAGGTACATAAAATTATATATGACTCAAATTGGTTAAATTAAATATAATTAAAATTTAATGATACTATTTATAATAATAATTTAAATGATAATAATAATTTTTAAAAATACTATAATAGCGCCGCCATCTGCCAATGTATTTAGTACTGCTGGGGACCCTTTTATTTGCTTAAGACGCCAGTAGTCCGTTAAATGTATATGATTGGCGAACAAGTGTAAGACACTGAGATAACATCACAACTTACGACATATTTTTCAGTAGAAGATTGGGAAGTGAAGGTCACAGATGCATACATACATAAGCGCATACATGATGAACGTCAGTGAAAGGCGGAGTTCAGACAGAGGCGACGTGGCGCGGGCGTCAGGCGCGGACGTGGCGCGAACGTGGCGCGTACGGGGCGCGGACGCGACCTGACCAAAGTATACAGAAGAGGCATGCATTATTATGCATTAACCGCTATCTCTATACATTTTAAGTCATATATTGCGATTGTATGCCGCTTATGTATGCCAGGATATCATGTATGCAAGAAAAAACATCAATACTACTCTAAAAAGTTCGGATATTCATTCGCATAACAGTCGGAACAAACAAGACTTGCGTCCTTACAAAGTGCGACTGAGTAAGGTTAGAAATAGTCATCTGTACCAGTCCAACCTTTTTTACAATGAGATTCCATTGTGCGTCAGGAGTCGTGGAGACGTTCATTTTAAGAAAAAGCCCAGGACATTTTTATCAAGAACCCAATTTATTCTATTAGGGACTTTGACAATTTTAAATTTATGAATCTTTCATGATTACTTTTATTATAATACAATGTATGTAATTTTTTTTCTTGACTATATATCCAATCATTTTGATAATCGGAGATGGATTATATTAATAAAATTTGTATTGACTATTTCTATTGACACATTTCTATTTGTAATCTTATAATTGTGGTATTTCTGATTTGAGTATTTTATAACCGCCTATTCGTTTTTATATTTTGACTATTTGTATTTTTCATCTATACCTACTTAGGTATTTTAGCACCTCAAGAAGTTTTTTAAAGGACCATATATTTTTATTGTAAATTTATTAATTAATTGTTTTTTCCGTTTTAAAAAATAACAAATCTGTATAAAAAATAATTGTGCCACCTAAGGTTTAACATATTATCTTGTATAAAGAAATTGACTATGCTAAGAGTAGGGATACCTACCAACTGGTTTATTTTATAAAATAAAAAATAAAAAATTGAAGTCATAGCGATATAAGCATATAATGCATATGATAGATACTACTCGACTAATTCACAAACATCAATGTTGAATTCCAATTCGTCATGCATTTTCGTCCGATGCCACTTCGGAGCGTCGCGCTTGCAGCCGCCAGGCGACGTGGCGCGGACGCCAAAAAAGACGCGCCCGCAACACGTCCCTTCTGTCGGCATTGGCTGAGAGCTAATGGGCCCTTTGAGTTAGCCACTAAGACCCTCATGTTCAAGGTCGGTCATACTCACGGGTCCACACCTATCCGGCGGCCTCCACGTATGAAGTGCGAGCCCGGGTAGGACAATGGCCTGCGGGCCAGTTTCTCGTAGGAGGCAATCTTCTGGCGCTCCTGGACGGTTTTCGCGCCGTGCGGCGTCAGCCAATCGATTATGCATTCTGATCAACAGTTGGGGAATTCTGGAAACAGTACTGTCTCCTTTAGAGCGGGGGTAGTTGTTCACCTTACGGCGACTGCTCTGGAACCGACCAATCGGCTACGCGATACCGGATGAACAATGGATGCCGTGGTCCGCGATAGTTTCGCTAGACACCGTTGCACCGCTACGTAAGGGAGAGGACCGCGCCAGCTACATTGGACCCGTAACCAGTCGGGAGACCGGAAAGATCTGGTTGCAACTGAAAGTAAGGGCGCGAGTGTCGAATCGCTGCCTGATTAACCTGGTTATCTCGCGGTAAAGCGTTGGTCTCTCACGAGTGTGTGGAATAACTAGACGGTAGACTGTTTCGCTCTAAGTCTTCTGCGCTCACCTCAAGGGAGACAGAACGATCAATATCGTTAAAATTTCCTGAGGTGACGGGTTCGCCCGTTGTAGTCGACAGCTCTAGTGGTCGGTATTGGCTCCTAGGTTACCATGGGGGCACGGCGCCTCGAAAACGCGTCCTGTCCGTGCCACGTCCACGCCCGATACCCCCGCCATGTCGCCTTTGTCTGAACCCCCCCCCCCCCCCTAAAGGTGAAATACTGTATTGTTACATTACATACATGATTGTTATTTACCTCTATATTGGCAAGTAATTGAGCTAGCTATTCAAAAAAAAAACCCATCATATGACCATAAATGACAAATAATCAAATAATCCTAATAATGAAATCAAATATAAATAATCAAATAATCAAAATGATATAAACAAGTAAATAATCAATATTATCAAAACTATTTAACAATAAAATGAAGCTAATAAATAGATTGGAAACAATAAAACTTCACGGTAACGATCAAATAATCAAAGGATCAAATAATCAAAGGCGAGCTAATATTCAAATAATAAAATAGTTAAATATCAACATATTAATAATAATAAAAAAAGGATTGTGAAAAAACAATAATATGAATAATTTTAATATACTACATAATCAATGTATTTATAAAATGATGTCTGCCTAAAGTAAGTAGGTAACACTCATATATTGTAAATTCATTCTAAAATAGTCTCATTAACACCAGTCTCAGAACACAGGGTCCTCGATTCATCCAAGAGCGAGTGTGGCGCAACTGTGAAACGAAAATTAAATGAGAGTTGGCGGCTTTTTAAATAATTCACAAAGAAACCTAAAAGTATCAAAGAAACTTCGAGAATCGATAGTTCTGTTAACCACTCGTCATTATCGACAAGCTCAAATTCTACACAAAAATCGAGATTATTGACGTCGAAAAGCGAGACGAATATTATGCTACTCTCCTCTGATATTGTCAAAGTTCCTTGCAAACATTCTTGTGTCCACGGCGGTTTTTGTCCAATTTGGATTATTATTATATTATTTGGTAGAGAGCTGCGGGATTATGTTTCTAGAAAAAGTAATATTATACAGTCAGGCTGTGTTGACTACAACGGGAAAACCTGTCACTTCACGCTGGTATATCGATATGTGATCGTACTTTCAGCCGTGGGATGAGCGTAGAAGACTTAGAAACAATACACATCTAATAATAATAATAATAATAATAAACTCTTTATTTGCACTCAATTGTTATACAAAAAGGCGAGCTTATTGCCACAAATCTACTGTCTAGCTATGCCAACATGCCCGTGAGAGATCAACGTCTTACGGCAGGGCACCGGGAAAGGTATCCAGCGGGCAGCCTTGCCCCCTGAGTACAAGTTTGGAAGGATATATCAGTCTGAAATTAACTATCAGGATACCTCTTTCCTCTCGACTGGTTACAGGCTATAGGTCGCTTGTGCGGTCGTCTCCCTTATGTAGCGGTGATACGGTGTCTACCGAATCTATCGCAGACCACGGAATCCGAATGTTCCGAATCCGATCCGAATGTTCCGAATCCGAATATCCGAGGGTAACCGAATGTTCGTTTTAAGAGTAGTTGCCGCAAGGTTAACAACTACTCCCGCTGTATAGGAAGCAATACTGTTTCCAAACTCCCCCGACTGTTGGTCCGAATGCACAATCGATTGGCTGACGCCGCACGGTGGGCAAACCGTCCAGGAGCGCCTGAAGATTGACTCCTAGGGGAAACTGGCCCGCAGGCCAGAGTCCTACCCGGGCTTGTACTCCTGCGTGTAGGCCGGATGAGTGTTGATCCGTGCGTTTGGCCGACCCTAAACCCATAGGTGTTAGTGGCTTAACTGCAACAGGGCCCATTAGCTCCCAATAAATAAAAATAAAATACAAACGGAGCTGCCATGGAATTCACCGACCGAAGTCGGGCCCATTATATAGTGTTATTACTCTTCTGGGGGGTGGGCAGTGGATTCCGGACTAACGACCGGCTGTGGTAGCTTTAGGACAGCTGTCTTGCCACATGAGAGCGTTCACCTTACCTTACCCTGCGGAAATCGCGGTTTTAGATAATTTTTCTAAGGAGTTGATTATTTTCCTCGAGAGACCAAGATCTTTAAAAAGGTGAAACAGAGATTTAGCTGGCAGGCCACGAGCGCCAACTTCCACCGCGTGAAGGTGAACAGTGATGCCGTTCCTGGTGACGGCATTTGCGAGATCATGGTATTCGTGGACTTTTGGGATATTTGATACCCATGGAACAGTTAATTCTACGATAAGGGCCATCTTCCGAGATAGAGAGTAAAGGGTTATATTTGGACGCAGGGCTGTGCATCCGAGACTTTCAGGGAATTCATACTGCTTAGAGACCGAATCGACCTCCAGAATCCAATCGGAAGCTTTCTCGATTATTGAGGAAGGTTTTGTAGTGAAATGTTTTTTGCCTTTAGAGCCACCCCCTTAATTTTAAATGTATTCAATAACATTTCATATTTATTTATTTATTTATTTACGTCGCTCGCTAAACACATGCCCAACCGAAGATATCCATATCCAATTTGGTTCATAACCGTGAGGCCATTAAGTTGAAGAATGTTCCGGGCAAGACAAAGCGTCTCACGACATGATTGAAAGTTAGCCTTTACTGGGCCTCATAGTAGGCCCAGCGATAGGCTGAGAATCAATTGATATTGCGGCAGAACGCCGACAATTTTTATATTCTCCATTCCGGGAACGTTTTCAACATTTATAATCCGCGAGAGGAACTAGGCCTGGCTGGCAGGGCTGTATTCGGGCGGCTAAATTGAAATTGAGTCTGGTTTGGTAATTGTAATCATAGTCGTTGACTTATTTGGGTCTAGACAACAGGTGAAATATCGTTGATCTATACGGAGTGAGTTTGTATTAACCGGCATGCTCGAAGAGGTGAATCAGTACGAGCATGTAAGCAACTTTGATTATTTTTTGTTTTTGTTTTTTTTTTATCAAAAGTTGTTCAGTTGCTCATACTGATTCACCCCCTTGAAGGATGCTGGTTAACCCTAAATCACTAATCTTATTTTTCGACGCCTAATACTAACCTTCGTCGTTTCGGCTACGGTTATTAATCAAGGGGGTTAAAGGGTTTTATTAAAATAAAATATATAGATATTGGTTTTTATTATTAATAATTTTGTAAATTTGTAATAATTATAGGGCATATTTATTAAACAAACAGCCATACGAATGAAATCATAGTTTTCATTCAAAATCAACAATTGTAACATTTTTAAAGCTCTTACTTATTTTTATTTGTAACGAAATTGTAAGAAACAAACTTTATATATTAAAAATAATTAATCTTGTAAACTAATGAAATAAAGACTTTGAAAAAAACTAGGAACTCATGCATTTCCGACATGTCAAGTTTGTGCTCTCCGCACAGCGATTTATTACACTTGGTGCAACTACTTTTAGTCATCCCTCGCTTTGCGGAGGGACACAGGGCACATATTTTCCTTTTCCTGATCATCTTGACCTGAAAGTTGCTGCTTGGTCAAAGTAGAAACTTCTCCATCACAATCCGTTTCATAAGCTGGATCGACCTCAACGACTGCACGCTTCTACATAACGAAGGTCCTCTGCTTGTTGGCTGCACGCCCCATAACTCCGCTCCGTACGTTAGCAGTGAATAAACATATGTAAAGTAATAGATGCGCAGCGCGGATAAATCGAGAAATGAAGCGATGCAATAGAGTACATAGCACGCTCTTCCCAATTTATCACATATAGATTCGATATTTGGTGCTATCGCAACTCGTTATCGATTACGCATCCCAAAAACTGCGTTGAGGATACTTGAGTTAATTCTTCGTTTTTTACGGTCACATGTATTTCGGTTTTAGTAGGTTTAGGGCTGAAATACATAGCATAAGTTTTGTTCATGTTAAGTATCAGGCCATTGAGCTGAGGATCAAATGAAGTGTCACGTAATATTTTTGACTGCACGTGATTCTTCTCGGGTTTAGGTCTGCTAGAGCTCTTATTAGCTCGTTATCAATACCGTGAAGATTGGTGTCGTTATCTGAGAAAAAGTTCTTAGAACTCTTCTTCAAGCGATCTTTATTTTCAAGGCCATTTTAAGTAGTCGATAGGCAGTGATTGTATAATTTCTAAATGACAGTTCCTCGCATCCATGCAAGTGAAAAAAGGCACCGTGTCTTTTTCCTCGCTGTCTTACAATAATGACTTGGCAAATGGTTCCCAAACTATGTCGATGTCTAGCTCTGGGTACACTGAGAAAAATATGACGAGGTGATACACGGAAATACGCATGTTTCAAGAAGGATTATGTATATAACGCTGACTACGTATATAGCGTGGTACGTAAGTATGAATTGGCACGACGCGTAATGGTGTTGGCGTGACGGTAGTTTCCGTTGTTGTAATTTCAAAACATAATATTATTTCATTACGTTGATCCTTTAGATCTCGCTTCTAACATGACAGCATGTAGTATTATACGTACGGTTATATTCGGACACATAAATCATGTTGAAACTACAGTACACTTTTATTTCTGTACTAACCGTAAGAAAAATGTTGATACATACAACTAAACTTATTGAAAAGAATAAAAACCACGACTGCCGTTACAGAAAGTGAACTATTTTATTTATAATTATTTTTATCTCGGTAAGATATTTGTTGTTTATGTATGTATTCACATATATGTGTATACATATAAACATTTATATTTCCGTAATGTACTTAATCAGACCTTTCTTTTGACACTAAACACGTTATATCCTCGTTTTTTTGTGGTCGGTTAAAAATAGTAATGTAAGAAGCAATCCAATATTTTTCTCAGTGTAGTTGAGCTATCTGTGGCAAAAGCTTTTTCGGTATCTTTATTTTCTATGTCAAGGAATCGTAGATGTCCGTCCCTGTCGATATCCGCGATAGACCAACGTTAAAAATTACGCTCCCCACCCCCTGTTCGCAGTCCCCCTTCACCCTTCTCCTCCCCTCGCCCGGCTCTTAGCGGGAGATTTATGCCCGGCGATTAATTACAGAGCCGGGAAATAAATTTGTAACGTTGTCATTTTGAATGCTGCGAAATGTCGCTAAAAAGCGTACAGCCCTGCGTAAATAGAGAGAATTTTATTAATTGTCTTGTTGTTGCCGCTTTTAAATTACGATTCGCTCCGCGTTTTCATTCACTCGCTGGTGTGTTTCGAATGGAGCATTTTACGAGTATGCGTACGTAAAACAGTGAAATTAATATCAATCCTGGAAGAAATCTGCTTGCTTAGACTTCAGTCGTCTCTCATACAGGCATATCTGTCACACGATCGCAGAGTATTCACTGTGCATTGCGACAAGACAATAGTCTCGTATTCATTAAAAAATGCAAATACTCTTGGACATGTCATAATAATAAATGTTGATAAACAGGGATAATCAAAATATGAATGAGACAAATAGTTTTTTAAAAAATCGATAGTCTAAAACGAACTTTACAAATTACTAATAATAACCAATAATAATAACAAAAAAACTAATAATAACCAAAGTCAGACAAAATAAAAGATAACAAAGATATTGTAAAATTTTATTGAGGTCGTCTACCTTATAAATAATAATAACTATTTGCAGACCACCAAATATATTTACCACCAGTATATTTACCAAAACAATATAATTTTTTAAAGGGCCTCAAAAACAAGGTCAGTAAATTATTTATTTATTCAAGAAAATACATATTAATTATTTAAAAATACAATGATTCTGGTTCATTCCTAACTATCCAGCGCCTGTTTTAAAGGAAGACACCAATTTTATATATAACAGTTTAATATGTAATTTTATTAAAAGATGTTTACTAGTCTAAGATTGAAGAAGTTAGGAAATTGTTAATGTAAAATAATAAAAATACAAACAAAATATTCTTTAGAACATCAAAACAGTCATTAAATAATAGAAGTGCTCGAAATACCTATAAAATAATAGTAAATGCAAATTATAACGTAATAAAATATACGTAATTTTAATCTCATTTCAATAATTATATCTACCATAAGTAAATTATTTCAAAAATTGTTTGTTTTAAAATTGACCATTCAATTTTACCGTCGCTTCTTAACAATCAGCATGCCCTCATGGGAAATCGATCGTTAACTTCCAGTTTTGCCGAATTTACGTCGTATGTTTCCGATAGCGTGAATAAATGCGTAAAATTCTCTCAATGTATACAGCTTTCTCCTCGGCATTAGACAGCGTTGATTAAAGAGAGAGAGAGAGAGAGAGAGAGAGAGAGAGGAAGAGAGAGAGAGAGCACTTAATTTGTACGCCATTGTACGTCAACAGTAAATTATGCAATTTTAAGTGTCAAGGCGTTGCGTGGTAGGGTGCAAAGGAAGTGAGCAGATGCCTGTAGTTGTCGTTACGCGCGGGTGGAGTTTTCCAAAGGTCTCGAACGTTTGAATAACTGCGTCGCCGGAATGGAAGTCATGTGGTGGCCATAAGCGAATTTCGTTTAACGATAGTACAGTCGGCGCGAACGATGCTTGTGGTGCAACGTTTAGTAATCGTATTACGATTTGAGGTAGCCCTAGGATTCCTGACGTCGCTGACTTATATTTCAACTTTGTTGTTCGTTCGTTCGTTAACGTATCTGGGCCAATTAAGGACACGTCTCTCCGAAAATATGCGGCCTTGACGGCCTTGTCGTTTGCCTCTTGTAGATCCTGGCGTCTGATAAAGGTTGACAGTTGCGGACAGGATAGGAGGTGGTGTTCATCCTGCAGCGTTCCACAGATGCATATTGGGTTCTCGGTATAACCCCAGCAAACGAGATTAGCTCGGCACCTTGTCACAACCACCCTGAGTCTGTTCAGACTGCGCCAGGTGGTGAAGGGGAGATGGGACCCCTGTGCTATCTGTTCTTTATCATCCTTGCCAAGAAAAGCCCTCTATTGATTTATGCGATTCGATGGTTGTTGTAAGAGAAGCTATTGTCTGTGTACTGTGATGTTATTTATTTATTTTATTTTATTTATTTTATTTATGGTAATGTACATAATATGCAACAAGCGTAACAAATCATACTTAATATCTACACTTTAAATAAAACCCACAGCAAGTTGTGTCACGCTTATAGTGAAGATCGGTCCCATGTCGCCCAACTAAGTAAACACTTGTTCTAGGGCAAACATATTAACCAAATACTAGTTTAAAAAAGAAAACATATTCAAAAGAAAAAAAAAGTAGTTTAAAAAAAGCGAAAATGGCAAAAAAACCTTGAATTAAATAAAAATATGTATAAAAATAAAATATGTAAATATCTAATTATAATAAAATAAAACATTGAAGTAAATAGATAATTAAATACACTTATCCTTCGGTTAATAATATACTATATAGTCATAACTTAAATTATAAATAAAATTTGTAATATTTGTAAGAAAAATAAAAAGTAACAATAAAATTATAATACCAGTAATAGTAAAGTTTCTAAAAAAAATGAAATAGTCGCAAACAAAAATTTAAATAATAGTTATAGTCACAAAGTGCAGCCAAACAAATCTAGATAGTTGAGAGTTCTTGATGTATTAAAATAATAGTTATAGTCACAAGATGCCTTCCTGGCCCAAGCTCCACGAGACCAGTTGTTTCATAAAAATTGGAATGCTCGGGCTAATCTGTATACCTGCAGGTAGGATTTTATATATCCTAGGCGCTAGATAAGTGAAATTTCTTTGGCCAAATGACGTACTCCTTCGGGGAATTGCAACGTAGTCACTATTAGCACGTCTTGTGTGTTTAGTTTGCTGGGACTGAATTTCTTTCTTAAGAACGATCCGACTTAAAATCATTTTCACATATAACATGCGCACTTCTAAAACATGCATTTCCTTAAATGTGAGATCTGATGCATACGTGAACGGTTTTCTTAATATTATTTTGATCAAACATTTTTGCGCGACAAGAAGTGGTAAAATAACCGTTTTCGCACATCCTCCCCAACCAATAATGCCGTAGTATAAAATGGACTCACATAGCGCATAATATGTCAATTTAATAGCATGTCGGTCTAATATGTTGCGGAGATCCCTAAACACGTAGCCAAGTTGTCTAATTTTTGTGGATAAATAATCAATATGCCCAGACCCACCGTAGGTTGTTGTCGATTATGACTCCAAGATATTTAATAGAGTTTACCCTTTCTACGTTCAAACATCGGTAGTTCAGCTTATTGTCACAGTCATGTATAACCAGATGAAGACTTTCTGGTGCTTGTCCAGCGTTTGTAGCACTAAATGCAACAAATTTGGTCTTGCCGATGTTGAGTGTAAGCAAAGCCTCATCTAACCAATCTTTTACCAATTCCATCTCGTGATTTGCCATTTGAAATACTTCATGCCAATTACTGCCTTGAAAAATAATTACTGTGTCGTCAGCATATGTGATAGTTTTATTTGTCACTAGATCGCATAGACTATTAATATAAACGAGAAACAGGATCGGTCCCAGAACATTGCCTTGTGGTATGCCATAATTTAAGTTTCTCAGATTGCTACTAACACTTTCAATGCACACATATTGTTTTCTGTCAGTAATGTAACTTCTGAACCAGTCTAAGGTCTTGTTTTTCGCTCCTATATCCTGCAGTCGCTGTATTAGACCGCCATGTGGGACAGGGATCTAAAAAGACAGCTAAACATTTTTCACCTCTGTCTATACAAGATGACACAGTTTTTGTTATCTCAGCCAAAGCATCTGATTAACCTTGAATTCATTGTTCCAAAATTATTCAATCACTTTTCAATAAAATTAGACAACTCGATCAGCAAATACTTACTAAAGAAAACATTGAAACTTATACTACTAAGCAACCTAAATAATGACTTACCCAGGCGAGCTAATTGAAATAATTGAAATAATTTAAATATTATGTAATATAAATACTATAACAGAGAAATTAAAAACTATATTAGTGTAAATTAGCATACATATGTAAAAGCAGTAGCATAACTGTAAGTAAAAATTCTATTAAACTAAATTAGTAATAACATCAAGTAGAATAATTTTGGTAAACCAAGCTAATTAAGATAAGTTAGGTTAGGTTAGGGCATAAGTATAGATATCTGGTATGAATCATTTTATTAGTGTAATCATCTGTTATTGTAATTGTAAACAAAGTAAGTATACCAGGATAATTAGTATAGGTTAGGTTAGATTAGTAAGTAGGCATATTCATTTAGTGGAAAAGCATATTTATAATTGTATATTCAGCTAGTTATGATAGGAGATATAGGTTAGATTAAGTTAGGTTAGGAAGTCAATGCATCTACTTAAGGAGCCCAAATTGGATTTTAGAGAAAAAATCGTTGGAATTTAAATATTCTATTAGCCTTTTCTTTGTTATTTTTTCAAAAATTTTGGACAGTGTGTTAAGCAAGGAGATCGGTCGGTAGTTTTGAATGTTCGACTGATCACCGCCTTTGTAAATTGGAATTACTTTTGCACATTTCAGGCACTCTGGAAATATCCCTTGTTGGTAGCTAATATTGACTAGGTGACAAATGGGCCCTGAGTATAAAATCAATAACACTTTTATATACAGAAACACTAATTCCATCCATGCCCGAGGATGACGAATTTTTTAGTGAAGTTATTATTGTTTTTACTTCTTCTTCAGTCGTTTGCGTCAGTTCGAAGCTAACTCCGTTAGAATCTAACTTAGTGGAGGCTAACTTCGTTTTTTTACCGTGGTCTGAAATTCCCTTGTTGAACTTAAGTTTATTTTTAGCAAGTTCTAATCCTACCTTAGAAAAGTGACTATTTATGAAATTTGCCATTAGCATTGGATTATCTCTAGAAAAAGTTTGGCCTCCGGCCTTAATTTCCTTAATAGTTATACTTTCACTTAGTCTTTATCTTATAAATCGTCTTTATAAATCATCTTTATAAATCGCCCCTAGTATGTCCATGATGAGCTGTAATTCTTCCGCTGTGTTAAATATTATTACAGTATCATCGTCGATGTTAATAACAACTCTACGAAATGATATTTCGTACATGTAAAATAACGCCGTACTAGTGAAATCTAATTTCCGACAGGATAAACTGAAAACGAACTCTACTCGATTATCTCCGTCACTCTGCGCTGCCTACTCCGGCAATTAAAACTTTTTAGTTCATAAACGCCCCGGCAAGTTGATGGTCGAGGAATTTTCCGGAATGTCCTCTCTATGCCGTCGATATTATAATATAATAAACGAAAATAAGAAAATTTCCATTAAAACTTGCCAGACTGTGCAAATGCATACCGCGGAAATTATTTTAACCTTAAACATTTAGGCGACTGCAAACTATTTTAACGAGTTGTAAAACTGTGATAATAGCAGTTTGTAGAATGTGGCTATCGTGTCATACGTCTGAGTATGATTCGATAATACTTTAACGAACAAAATTCATACACAAAGGAATACCCTGTTTAATCCGATATATAGATATTAAGGAGAGAGTTTCTGGGGCCCAATATGGTCTCTGCAATTTTCACTTAAAACTATTTTTTTTTCTTTCTTGAGATGAAAACGGAAATATCCATTTTGACCCTCCCCGAGACGATAACAGATGCGTCATTGGGCCAAAACCATATTGTAAAATCTCTTATACAAGCCACACATATATTTTTTTAATTTAGACGTATTTAGGAAAATACTACAACATATTATACAATAGCCATTTAAATAACACGGAAGTACTACAAAAATACTATAAATATACATCATAATCAATCGCCACAATCACGGGCGGAGGGTTAGGGGAGGGGTGAATTGGTGGGTAGGAAATGGGAGAGGGGGAGGAAGGGGGGCTTGTTGGCTTGCTGGGATAGTCCTGGATTGACACGAAGATTTGTATAAAGGCTGTTTGATAATAAAAACCCTAAAAAATAAACCAATGAGAATAACAACATTCAATTATTAGTACTATCTATCGCATTTTTCTATAATGGATTATTCTTCTTCTTCCTTCATTGCCTCTCCACTATTGGAGGTTGGCTGTCAGCTCTGTATGCGTTTCGATTCTGTGCCAAGCGAAATTGGTTTTCTACGATGCCTATTCCAGTCCATTCCCAGGTGTTCCTCACCCACGAATTTCTTCTTCTTCCAGCGCGTCCCTTCCCTCAATCTAGCCCATCATAAATACTTAAAGAAATCGGTACCGATCGTCTCGAAGCACATGTCCCAAGTAACTGGTTTTCTTCCTTTTCATAGTCTATAATTTCTCGAGGTCGGTTGACGCGCCGTAGAACTTCCACATTCGTGACTCTATCGACGCAGCTAATCCTCAACATTCTTCGGTAACACCATCTTGTAACATTGAAGGTTGATTGCATCGCACAAATAATACAGAGATAGAATACGATCCATTAGTCTATCCGAACTTTAAAGTTCGTAATTATTACGTATTGAAACATGTATGCCAACTTAAAAAAAGGTATCTGTATGTAAATAATATTAAAATAATTAGAGCCATTAAAATAAAACGTTTATGGAATCAGCTCTCTCACTATAACAGGCATGCACCTTTGTTGGACACTTTCAAAAAGTTGTTGAAGAAATATTTACTATAATTGTTTAGTCTACTATATAATTGTTTAGTCCGTAGCATACTTGAATATAACTCGGTCATCTGGTGTACAAGTGAAAACAAATACATTCAGATGATAGAGCGTATTCAAAGAAAAGTTTTAAGATATATTTATTACAGAAAATACAATATTTATCCATACTTATTTCCGTCCGATTTTGTGCTAGGAATGGTAGGATACAACAGTCTTGAAACGCGTCGATATATTTCCCTAATTATATTTGCATATAAATTAATTCAAGGAACTATTTATTTGCCAGAGATACTATGTAAGTTTGAATTGTACGTACAGGTAAATTACACAGCGAGGAGATCGCATCTATTGTTTAATGTGGCGTACCATAGTACAAATATTTTTGTAGACAGGCCAGTGGGAAGTGTTATATCTCTTCTTAATTCCTTACCCACAGAAATAGACATCTTTTGTATATCTCTTTGGCAGCTAAAAGGCAACTCCCTGCTATCTCATGTTTATCATAATCTGTGTTTTATTTAGTTTTATATTTTTATGTTTTTTTCTTGTTCAATGTTAACATTAATTTAGTTATGTAAGTCATTTATTTTTAGACTGACATTCTAGCTTTAATATTCAAGGGAGAATTGGATTCGTTTGTAATGCTCTTGAATAATTTTTGAAACTAATAAATAAATAAATTAATTTAATTTTACAAGGTAATAACCAAATACCTCATTTTGTCCTCTCCTTTATCCTTCCCTTGGCAACCTTAGCATAAGTTATTGACATATATTTGAATAAGTTTATTTTTTATTTAACTTTACTACTTCTGTGTGTATTGTATAAAGGTGACAATTAGGAATTAGTTTATCAAATGGTTGACTGCAAGATATCGCTATAGCAATAAGTCCGCCATTTGTGCATAAATTATCTTTTTTTTTAAAACCAGTGTAATATTCATTACGTAGTGTTTCTAGCGGCACAATAAAGTTATTTTATTCTATTTTTTTTTTTGTGTTTTATAGCGTATAGGTGCGTTTAGAGTGCCTCTATAGAGCGCCATCTACAGTGCTCCGCCATATTGTTGTTTTAGAACAGACGCCATGTTAAACATAATAATAAATTTTATGACTATTTGTGTCATCTACACTTTGTGTTTCTTAGTAAAATACCAGTTTCCAAATCCTAGTACGCCGTTAAGCAATCATAACGCTATAATGAAGCGTATCAGATTATATTATAATCCATGATACGATGAACAGACCACCGCCTCCATTGTCGGCGTTTCTTCGTCGCCATAGGAAAGGAAGAACTTAACTGGTAAAGCCCGAAATGCCGAGTATGGAGTACTACGAATGTGCGGTGAAGTCGGACATAATTCACGCCGGCGGAGCGCGTTGGCCGCTGCGGGTGCAGAATTAACAAAAGTCATAATTATAACAGCAAAGTTGGTCGGCAACTTTGTCCCTAAAACAATTAACGTGGCCGTAAATCGCGAGCGCGCCATTATAAGCGCCAGAGGCGATACCCGACGCCCAAATGCAGAGTAGAATCCCGGCAGAATGCAGAAAATTCCTGCAGAAATTCGAGTATGCAGGCGGCAGAAGTGCTTCTACTCGTGTTTTATTATACAAGAATACTGCGATCAAAATGAACTGAATCGGAGGAAACTCGAGAAAATTCGAAGTTTCTATTGCATAGCTTTTAAAGAGAATGCGAAGATTGAAAGCAGATAACTTAAGTTATAATTAAAACAAGATGTGCAATCGATATAAAATCCAAGCCAAGCTAAAAACAAATTGATTATTACTAATAAAAATGAGTCGTCAAAATAACCAAGACGCTGGCACAAGCAACCAAACTATACGCCCGGTTGCACAGTAGTTGTAAGATTCAGGGTTCGGTTCACGGCTGAGTCACCATTTTCCATTGTGATAATATTAAGAGAATGGCATTTTAATTCTGGACACACACACACATTCACACACACACTTAAACACATGTTACACGCACACATACATATAAATACGTCATAGTAGGGTTGGTTGTCAGAGATGGTAGTATGATAATAAACCCGCTATTTCACAGTAAAAAGTGGAAACAAACTAATGTTTAAAAAAGAACGAATTTCCTCATTTTAACCAATTCAACCAGCAGCCCTATTTTGAACACTCTCGCGAAACAATCGCTCTAACGAATACTTTATTTAGTATTATATTAGACTGTAAATATTACGACAGATGCATGAATTGTTTTATTAGAAATATTTTTTATCCCATAGAGAAATATTTAGAGTTAGAATATCAATTAAATTTGTTCAACGAGATATATTGTTTACTTTAAGTATGTTGTTTATAACCTTAGAATTTTATTATAATTTAGTGATTTTAAGACTTAACTTTTATTTTGATTACTTATACTTAATTTGATTATTAAAATTTGATTATTTTAAAATTATATTTCTTTTTATTATTATTTCCGGTCGACTTTTTAATTTTAATTTTTATTTCATATTTTTATATTTTGATAATTTTATTCATGTTGTTTTTATTGTTACTCTTATCCTTAGTTAATGTGGTTTATCTTTCTATGATGCTTTCTATTTTTCTAGTTTTTTTATATTTTTGTTAATAAATTACTGTTTTTGTGTTTTTTATTGTTTTTATTTTTGTGTATTTTTAGTTTTTAATTCTTTGAATTTCTGTTTTCTTATGTTATTTTATTGTTTAATTTTCCAATAGAATTTTTAATAATAATTTTGTGTGTAATTGGAAACGTAATTTTATTTGATATAATTTTATTTGAAATGTAATTTCGAGACCCAGATCGGGTTTTTGAAAATAAATACTCACTTACTTACCTACTTATTATATGCGATAATTATTATTCTAGAAAGTAAGTCATTTATTATCAAACATGATTTTTATATCGCAAGTATTAGATTTATAAATAGGATAGAAAACGAATTTACCGCGTGAAATTTGTAGGACCCGACGTTTCGGTGACGTTGCAGCCGCCGTTGTCTAGGGTAGACTAAAGAGCTGTCAGTCCGTTGTTTTGCGGGTAGGCCGCAAACCGCTGCCGCCACTGCGTAGATTATAACGGTGGTGGGGGGCCGGGCTCGGAGCGCGGGAATTTTTAAAATCCGTCTTGCACACAACACTCACTGTATCCTGTTTTACGTCTTTGCGTTCGGCGTTCGGCGGCGGGAACATTTTAAGAAGAGGGTTCCACGTAGAAGAGAGTTTGTAGCCGTCATCTCTATTGAAGTTCGGAGTTCTTCTTATTTCAATGGCTTCCCGGATCATGCGAGGAAAGTAGAATTGTTCCTTGGATTGAACAATGGGATTTTGAAACTGCATCCAGTGGTTACTTCCGCTATCCAATATATGTTCGCAGATCGCCGATTTTTCTCGCTGAACGTTTTTAACAGCTTTGATGTGTTCTGTCAGTCGCGTGGCTATAGGCCGTTTCGTTTGTCCAACGTAGGCTAGACCGCAGCTGCATTCGACTTTATACACACCCGGGGTTTGCAGTGGTATTACATCCTTTACAGGCCTCAAAAATCGAGCTATATTTTAGGGTCGGTTTGAAGATCGTTTTTATATCGAATCTGTTTAGCATCTTACTTATTCGATCAGTCACGCCCTTGACGTATGGTAAGAATGCTCTTGATCTGGTCGGTTTTTGAGTTTCGTCCGTATTAGATCGTGTGCGTGTCTCGTGATATTTTCCGTATCCATTTTTCCTAAGGACATCATTGACATGTTCCATCTCCTTCGGAAAATGCTCAGTGTCGCATAGATCGCGTGCTCGATTCACGAGCGACGTTTGCACTGAACGTAGATGGTAGGGATGATGGTGTGAGCTTGCATGCAAATATCTGTCCGTATGTGTGGGCTTCCGATATACCGTATGTCCGAGAGTATTGTCACTTCTCCTCGTCACTTTGACATCCAAAAATGGTAAGAATTCCTGGGTCATCTAAACTCCATACACCCAAAAATCAGTTTCACCTATGAAGTAGAGAAGGACGGCTCCTTACCATTTTTGGATGTCAAAGTGACGAGGAGAAGTGACAATACTCTCGGACATACGGTATATCGGAAGCCCACACATACGGACAGATATTTGCATGCAAGCTCACACCATCATCCCTACCATCTACGTTCAGTGCAAACGTCGCTCGTGAATCGAGCACGCGATCTATGCGACACTGAACATTTTCCGAAGGAGATGGAACATGTCAATGATATCCTTAGGAAAAATGGATACGGAAAATATCACGAGACACGCACACGATCTAATACGGACGAAACTCAAAAACCGAGCAGATCAAGAGCATTCTTACCATACGTCAAGGGCGTGACTGATCGAATAAGTAAGATGCTAAACAGATTCGATATAAAAACGATCTTCAAACCGACCCAAAATATAGCTCGATTTTTGAGGCCTGTAAAGGATGTAATACCACTGCAAACCCCGGGTGTGTATAAAGTCGAATGCAGCTGCGGTCTAGCCTACGTTGGACAAACGAAACGGCCCATAGCCACGCGACTGACAGAACACATCAAAGCTGTTAAAAACGTTCAGCGAGAAAAATCGGCGATCTGCGAACATATATTGGATAGCGGAAGTAACCACTGGATGCAGTTTCAAAATCCCATTGTTCTATCCAAGGAACAATTCTACTTTCCTCGCATGATCCGGGAAGCCATTGAAATAAGAAGAACTCCGAACTTCAATAGAGATGACGGCTACAAACTCTCTTCTACGTGGAACCCTCTTCTTAAAATGTTCCCGCCGCCGAACGCCGAACGCAAAGACGTAAAACAGGATACAGTGAGTGTTGTGTGCAAGACGGATTTTAAAAATTCCCGCGCTCCGAGCCCGGCCCCCCACCACCGTTATAATCTACGCAGTGGCGGCAGCGGTTTGCGGCCTACCCGCAAAACAACGGACTGACAGCTCTTTAGTCTACCCTAGACAACGGCGGCTGCAACGTCACCGAAACGTCGGGTCCTACAAATTTCACGCGGTAAATTCGTTTTCTATCCTATTTATAATGTCAAACAACCGCGATAGTCTTCGATTTTATATTATAAGTATTAGATTGTTAAATTATTGGTTGTTATAACCGTTATTACATTTTCATTGTTTAAATCTTTGTCTTTTAGATTAAGCTAGTTGGTATATTTGACCGTAAGTCATTGTATATTCACTGATAGTAAATCTACCTGTTACATTCATTATTATAATTTATAACACAATGTTTACAACAAATACTCGTACCTTTCTTACTTGCTATAAAACTCTCGTTTTTGTTTCCCTAATTTAAAGCATATAATTCTCACAGCGACAGTCACTGTGATTGATTATTTCGTATTTATCAACGACAATTTGTATCGCGACCCGAAAGTTGTTATACAATATTCGTTCGCTGCTACTTTTTGCAAAAAAAACTCAGTTCTGGTGTAGTTTCTGAGCATAAATGAAAATTTATCATAATTTTACATTTCTAGAGGAGAAAAAACTGAAAAAACCGTAATGAATGAAAACTATAGCTCAAATTTGAATTATGTACGTTAAAATAAAAAAAAAATGAAAATGTGTTTATTATATGCATATAGAATATGTTATACCATTATAATCATTGTTCAACAGTTTTTGTTAATACCTTCTATTTTGTAACTACTGCAATCTATTAGAAACAAAAATGTCTTCACGATCTGGACTGTTCAAAAAGACGACGACGCGACGGCCGGTTGATTATAAAGCCGGTAACTTGAACAGAGACGCATCGATTAAGGCTTTATCAAGAACTAGCTGACCCGTGCCCACTTCGTTGGGCGGTAACACTTTTTACCTGTGATGAAATTATGAGTGTGGTTCGGTCAGTACTAAGTGCTATGATTTATTTCCTGACTGCCAAAAGAAGGGTTATATTTTTACTGCATATGTATGTATGTATTAACATGCCAATTTGACTATAATACCGTTATCTGTGAGTGTCATCCTGTGAGTGTCTTATTTGTGAGCGTATTATCTCTTTAACCATTTATGCAATAAAAGGGAAATTATATGCAGTAAAAGGGAAAAGTCTTTTGTTTTAAACACTTGAGAGATAAATTTACTTATTTTTGATAAGAATTCATATTTGTTGATAATATGACCAATAAACATGACCTAACGATTTAAATATTTTTTTTAATATAAAATACTACTTTTTGTGACTAAAATATAAAAGTTAGACATATGCTGTCGCTGACTTTTTTGTAGGAATTATCAAGCTCTAGAACTTAATCATATATCTCTCATCGTTATTTTCGTTCGACCGCTAATTCTCCGACTTACTTTGCAAATCCGACTACCACCAAAAAGTCTTATAATTTTTTGGATGAATTCGGATTATTTTTTTGGATTCGAATTAATATATAGCCTACGATACTCACAAATAACGTAACTTTCTATTGGTAAAAGAATTTTCAAAATCGGTTCAGTAGATCCAGAGATTACTTCCTACAACATTACAAATTTTACCTCTTTATAATATTTGTATAGATAAGTGCATGTGATGGAATTGTAAGTTCTATTAAAAAGGGCCATATTTCCGATAAACAGAAAAAAATATTATTTTTAAAAGCTATTGAATAAGCTTATATTTTGAATATATGACGATGTATAATATCAATTAAATAGAAGAAGGCAAAGTAACGAATTTGTAAATCACATGTAAATAAATTATCGCGGTTATTATATTCAATGTGATCTTGGATCGTAACATATACGACCAAATCAAGCCACATATGAGCAATTGACAGCGCGGCTTTTGCGCGGGCCGATCTGATGGTCAAGTAGATACCATTTATTTAGATTTCAAGAAGGCATTCGATTGAGTAGATGTGTTCATTTATAAGTTGGGTTCGTTCGGGTTTCCTAACATTTCACTTGTTTATCAGCTACCTCAAATATATGAAACAGCTAGTCAGCTACCACTCCTACGTGTCAAATAATTTCCTTTCGTATTCTGGTGTACCCCAAGGCTCAAATCTAGGCCCTGTTTTGTTTTCTATTTCAGTAATTGATTTTCTAAATGTTGCAAAGCTTGGCAAATAATTTGATAAATGTTATAAAGAATTATTATTCTTTTTATAAGGATGTTACTTTTTATTTTTTTTAAACATTTTTTTTATTTATATAAGTAAGTATCTTACTCTAGTTTTCAGTAAGTATGGTTCTATTTATATATAATGTATCTATTTATACATAATTTTTATTCATTATGATTTTTGTTTGTCCAGCTAATATTTATTTATATTAAATTTTAGTATACGCATTTTTACAAATTTATTATATTCTTGTCTTTACACGTTTATAGCTTAGGTACTACACATATTTGTAACAATTTAACTATTCACCTTAGAACAGGCTATAGCCTAGTTAGGTGACTGGCAACAGTTTCTGGCATATCATGTTATCAGTTTTTTGCTGATGGATTTTTGTCTGTTACATGTTAATTAAAAATATTGTACTTTTGAATGTAGTTTGTTGTGAATGAAATTAATTAATAAATAGATATTTTCCGATGGCATTGAGCTATTTGATAAAGAATGTTGACTAAGTCTCTGCAAAAAGATATCCAAACATAGTTGGATAGAGGCGCACAAACCGCCTGGAAATAAAAATAGGAAAATTTCTAGGAAAAAATAGGATGAACGGTTAGGAATAGGAAAAAATCAAAAAAGGAAAAAATAGGATGAACGGTTCGCCCGTTGTAGGTGACAGCTCCAAAGCGAACTGATTGCCTGCGATTGGATTCTAATAGCGTGCCCGGTTGCCGCGAACACCTAAAAATTTTAGTTGTTTTCCTAATGTGTTTCGTCTCAATTAAAAGGTATGTTAAAAATGTAGCACGCGCAAATCAAAAAGAGCTTAAATAGTTATTATTTGTCGTTTTTTCTTAAAAAATATATTTGTGAACTTACTGCTTTTCAGCAGAGGAAATAGCGCAAAAAAATTGATTTTCTGCAATATTTTATTGCTTAATAGGAATAAATATTAATATCGCTTCTAAAAATTGAAAAGGACTAGATTATTATAAGTTTTTGATTTGTTTAGTTAATAGGTTTTTGTAAATATACCATTAAGCAGTAATATAATTTCCTACAATGCAGTTATACGTAGTAAAACTATCAAAACGCTGTGCTTCGTCCCTTCGCAGGAGAAAAGGAATTTTCCTCCCCAAGTTTGAAATTTATTTCTGCCTTCAGCTTCAGGCCACGGCCGTGCGCATGCGTTTCCGACATTGATTCTCGTTTCGGCCCCATATTAAGAATATTTATTGAAAATTTATTCATGGCGTCGTAAGTATTTCGAAAACGACCGTTTTTACAATACAGCAGCGTAATTATACGCAAATACTCTATTTAGTAATACAGAATTTCTTCAGAATTTATTCCCAATTTTAATTTGATTACCTCAATTGGTCTTTTGAATATCGCGATCATTTTAAATAAATATTTATTTTAAGGCTATATTTAGTTTCTTTTTTTGGTGTTGCAGTATGAATGAATTTCGTAAAAGGGAGGTTTCCCGATTCTGCGCAGTAGAGAGCAGTACGATTCTGCGCAGTCGAGGGGATGCGAAAACAAAAATGGCGTCCGGAGACGTATCTCTATTCATTTCGTCGCGAAAATGATTATTCAATAATGATTTAACACAGTCTGAGCATTGAATAGACGCGCTCGCGGCTAATGGCGGTCGTTTATCGATGAGCGCGCGTTCGGCGGCTGCGTTTATCGCATATAAACAGTTTGAGCCCGGGCGGCAAGTGTCAAAACGCAGAAACTGTCAAAAATATCGCTGATTTCGCCGTTCGCCGTTTGCTAATTGGTCTCCTTTATTTGTTTGTTTTCTCGATTGCGCTTTTGTTTATTGGCGGGTTAGCAAACGCGCCGCGCCCCGATACACCGCTGCAAGCTTGCAACTCGATGCAGCCGATAATTAGTGTACTCTAGAAATGAAACTGTTGAGCTCTTTTGGGTTGATTTTTCGGTTGTTTCTGTTGTCGACTGTTTTAGTGCCTCGTTCGCAATGTAATCCTGACGCAAAGAGGCTGTACGACGACCTATTGAGCACTTATAATAGACTGATTCGCCCCGTCACTAATAACAACAATACAGTTTTGGTGAAACTGGGGCTAAGGCTATCGCAGCTCATAGATTTGGTAAGTTTTTAAGTATTACTTTTGTGTATTTATTAAATAATTTATTCATTTATCCCATTGTTCCTATAGTTAACATTTTCTTAGTATTGAGGCTAAAGCATACATATTAAATATCACAATTTCTTAGAGAGAAGTACATATTGTCAGTGTCATTTATCCCCTTCACTGGGTATACAGCCTGAATTGAGATGAAATTTATTATATCGTTTAGTTTTATACATATTCATTTGACTTTTTCATAATTATTGATTGATTTTATGCGCATTCATCATGCAAATGATGAATAGAGGGGGAAGAGCTTCGGATGCATCCTGCACGGTTTGTACCACCCACACACCCTCCTTGTTGAGGGCTTGTGACATTGCATATGAAAAGGATGCCGGTTTAGCTAAGTTTTATATAGTTAGGATACCCATAAGTAATCAATTAATTTGAAATGTAAAACAAAATTTTGTAGTAAAATAATTTTTTCATCTCCTAATCTATTGTACGGGGTGTTATTACTGCACGGGCATTTTTTTCTGTGGGTAAATCAGTACAACGTGGTAAGCAAGTTTTGATTAAAAAAAATGAAAAAAAAAAACAAAAAAAAATTTTTTTTCCAAAAAAAATATATTTTGTTTATTTTATTTTAAAATTTTGAAGAAGTTGACTGTTAAATAAAGGTTTGAGAAGCGTTTGACGCTTCTGCGCCATTTAGCGGTAGGAAATTAGTCGTAAATAAACAATATCAGCGACATTTTACCAACCGCTAGATAGCGCATCGTGATCGTAGCTTTTCATACTATTTAACCCGTTGAGTATGAGTCAACCAAATCTGGTCGCGAAACAATTATCCGTTGAGTACGAGTCGACCAAATCTGGTCGCGCGTTCTCATATTTATTCATAGTTATCTAATTGTTTTACAAAATAATATTTCAATATTCTATATTCGAAATTTCAATGCAATCATTGTGCAGTTGTTCTTTTTATGATTGGTGTAGTAGTTTCGTAGTTATAGTACTTTAAGTCGATGTCGCCGAAAATCCTGCAAAAGAGACAGATGCATCCATGAAAATACCCATTTACTCCAAGGGTTAAACGTAAAATTAAAAAAAAAACATTTTTTTATAAGAAAATATTTTATTTTCCAAAATTTCTTTTTTTGTTTTTCAGTTTTTTTTAAAAAAAATTATTAAAAGTTGCTTACTACATTGTAATGATTCATCCACAAAAAAATACCCGTGCTGTAATAACACCCCGTATAATCTCCATCATTATTAAGGAGATTTTGCCATCTTTCCTGCAAAATTCCAATCCTCTTCTTATAGAAATCCAGGGTCCGTGAAGCAAAATGTCTATTTAAATCATACGGCGCACAGGATCTATTTTTTTGTTGTTTAAAGTAGTGTACGGGTGAGCTTCACGAAATTCACCACTAAGATTAATATGACCGCGTTTGAATTCCAAAAACCAGATATAAATCGTCATCTTGTTTGATGTTTTTTTAAGCCAAAAGCGTTTTGAAGCCAAACGAGGCTCTTCTGAGCTGTCAAATTACACCTAAAATCGTAGAAAATCACACAGCGAAAATGTTCACAAGTTAAATACATCGTAATGCAGACACGCAAATTAGAAATTATGTCACAATGGGAAAACAAATGACAGTTAGATGAAACATTATTGTACAGTTATTTTTTGAAATTCCATTTTGAAATGTTATAAAAATTTATATATTATTTTCATATAAGTTTCCAGTTTCTGAGACTTTAAATTTGACCTAAGTAGACATTATCCTTGTGCCATGCTCACACAATATTCTCTTGGATATTGAAGTGTTATGGGATATTACCAAATTCACATTATTGTAAATTAATATAATATGGAATTAAAATTGTTTTGATATTACAGCCGTGACAGAAAAAAACAGAGAGATTAATAAGTAGTAGCAGAAAAAAATACAGGTCTTATATTGTCATTGCCAGGTATTATTTTATTGTGGTGATTTTTTTCGGGCACTCCTGGACAGTTTGCGCATCGTGTGGCGTCAGTCAATCGATTGTGCATTCTGACCGATCGTCGGAATAGTCTGGAAACAGTACTGTCTCCTATAGAGCAGGGATAGTTGTTAACCTTACGGCAACTGCTCTTGAAACGAGCAATCGGCTACCCGATACCGGGTGAACAGCTAGGCCCGATACAAGGATGACGAGGTCCTGCGATAGAGTCGGTAGACACCGTATCACCGATACGTAAGGGAGAGGAACGCGCAAGCGACCTCCAGTCAGGAGACCGGATTAATCTGGTTGCATCTGGAAGTAAGGGCGCAAGTGTCGGTTAACTGGTGGTTTAACCTGGTTATCTCGCTGTAAGGCGTTGGCTTCTTACGACGAGTGACGTAATTAGACAGTGGATTGTTTTCGGCCCAAGTATTCTACGCTATCTCAAGACAGAACGATCTAATGTAATTAAAACTTTCTGAGGTGACGAGTTCGCCCGCTGTAGTTGACAGCTTAGTTTGTGATTTTCTTTGGATTTAATTTTATTGTTGCTTAACATGAAATTGTCGTGAATGTTGTGAAAATATAGTATTAAATTTAAATGATACTGCGGCCATGTTAAAATAAATAAATAAGACACTTAATATCGGTAGCAACAAGATACTCTACGGAAAAGCGAAATGTGAGGAGATCGATATACACATGGAATAACTCACTGAAACATGACATGGAATACTAAAATGGCAGAATGGAAATAGCTGGCAAAGTATAAGGAAAAACTGTACAATAAAGCGACAGCAATATATGATCTAAAAGAAAGTGAATCAAAAGGAAACGATACTCAACAAAATAGCGAAAGCGACCAAGAAAAGAAACTTTTCTCTTCCCTGCCTCAGCCTAATTCCTAATTCACTAACATTTCTATTATTGGTTTTAGGTTGGTTAATGCCGGAAGATTATTCTCATATCTATACTATTCATAGATCAGGTGTTCCTAATAGTTCCTATCCTACACATAAATCATGTACCCCTAATATACCGGTGGACCGAATTAGGATGACTATAAATTATTTTAATCTACATTTTTCGCGAGGATAGTCCGAGTTCTTGTACGATTTCTTGGTATAAATGAAACAAAATAAAAATACAAACGCGGCTGCCATGGAATTCACCAAACGAAGGCCCATAATAATATTATTATTACACTTCTGCGGGATGGGCGGTGGATTCCGGAATAATGACCGGCTGTCGTAGGTTTATGATAACTATAAAATCGAAGACTATCGCGGTTGTTTGACATTATAAATAGGATAGAAAACGAATTTACCGCGTGAAATTTGTAGGACCCGACGTTTCGGTGACGTTGCAGCCGCCGTTGTCTAGGGTAGACTGAAGAGCTGTCAGTCCGTTGTTTTGCGGGTAGGCCGCAAACCGCTGCCGCCACTGCGTAGGTTATAACGGTGGTGGGGGGCCGGGCTCGGAGCGCGGGAATTTTTAAAATCCGTCTTGCACACAACACTCACTGTATCCTGTTTTACGTCTTTGCGTTCGGCGTTCGGCGGCGGGAACATTTTAAGAAGAGGGTTCCACGTAGAAGAGAGTTTGTAGCCGTCATCTCTATTGAAGTTCGGAGTTCTTCTTATTTCAATGGCTTCCCGGATCATGCGAGGAAAGTAGAATTGTTCCTTGGATAGAACAATGGGATTTTGAAACTGCATCCAGTGGTTACTTCCGCTATCCAATATATGTTCGCAGATCGCCGATTTATGATAACTGTCTTGCCACACGTGAGCGTTGACCTTACCACCTATTCACTTCCTCTTCGAAGCCATAGAATTTCAGATGCGGACATCGCGGTTTCAAATATTTTTTCTAGAAGGGATTGATTATTTTCCTGGAGAGACGAAGATTTTTAAAGAGGTGAAAGAGAATTGGCTGGCGGGCCACGAGCGCTAACTTCCACCGCGTGAAGGTGAACAGTGAAGCATTTCCGGGTGACAACATTTGCGAGATCATGATATTTGTTTATTTTCTACTGGTGGTGTTTTGGGATATCTGATTCCCATGGAACAGTTAATTCTACGATAAGGGCAATCTTCCGAGATTGAGAGTAAAGAGTTATATCCGGACGGAGGGCTGTGCATCCGAAACTTTCAGGGAATTTATACTCTTTAGAAACCGAATCAACCTCCAGAATCCAATATGAAGCTTTCTCGATTATTGAGAAAGAGTTTGTACTGAAACGCTTTTTGCCTTTATAGCCATCCCGCACAAACTGCATCGGGGGTTCGGAGGATAATGTCAAGCCCTTGTTAGCACGAGCCACTGAGAGGCTAATGACCTCGCGAATAACAGCAAGGACTTTGTCGTGGCGGTAAGTGTACCGTCCTTGATCTAAGGCCACTTTGTAGCCAGCTAGAATATGAACTATCCTCGGCATAGCTCCAACGAGCGAGGTTACTGGGGTCTGGAAGTGTAAAGGGCATTTTAATGAAATTTCAGCATCCCTGGAGTCCAGTCATACAACATTACCTTCTAGTGCATCGGAGGAGGAATTCAAAAGTCCCAAGTTGTTGTTCAATCATTTTGGCATTGAAGACCAATAGCATGAGCCATCTCCCTGCTAGAGAGACTTCTGCAAGTCCACATCGCTCATAGTTGTATTGCCATACCCCAGACCAGTGCCTGATTCCAGCAAGTTTTTTTATGTTTAAGTCTTTGCGGGCTTGTAGATCATTTCATTCACTACGGCCACTTATTACTTGCGAATAATCGAAGTTTTGGTTATTCTGGAGTTGGTGTAGAGCAGAGAGGGCAGTTTTAGCGCTAGCCCAAAATTGTGTTTCGACCTGAAGAGGTCCAATATAAATAAAATAAAAATAAATAAATAAAATACAAACGGATCTGCCATGGCATTCACCGACCGGAGTCGGGCTATATTATCTTAATAAATAATTTAAAATAATGTAATTTACCCATAAATTAAATAATAAATGGATAAATCACAATCGCCTATTAATCTCGGGTAACTTTGGTCTATATCCTGTATGTCCGAAGCTAGTAAATCGAAAAAAGATGTTGCTAGAAATATATAATGTCGCTGTCAGTAATTCGCCGTGAGTTTGGTCACTGTTAATTGGTTGCCCTATTCTGTGTGTCGTATTTATTTATTTATTAGAAAAAATAACAGCTACAACAATATTAGATATATATATATATATAATAACTTCGATTCTATATAAATAATTCGTTATTCTAAAAAATATAACAATATTTATAAGACTAACGATTTTTCAGCCGATAGAAGCAATATAACCAAATCTGTAATTAATTATTATGTCTGTTGTGTCATTCCTATAGTAGTAAGTTATATTTTTAAGTAGGTATATGTAATAGTCGGATGTAGCATAAAAATCAAATAAGCATTGCAAAAATATAGAAGCATTGTAAAAAAATAAAAATCATGGTCAGCATTGCAAAAATAAATTGTTGGTTTACTGGCAACACCATTAGTTGGTTTGGTTGCTTGGTTTAATAAGTTATTAGTGTAATTTTGATTGTCATTTTCTCTTTGCTACTATTTATAATGTTTTTTAGCAATTAATGGTAATATAAGTCTATTTGTGTTATGTATTATTTTCACACAAATGTATATGACTGTTTTTACCTAAATATAAATAAAATAAAATATACATAAATAAATAAAAATTCATCCCCATTTCATCAAGCATTTTCCACAGCACGTACTTAGCTTGTCGAGCTATCTAGCTTAGTTCTAGACGGTCAAAATTGCTTTTCAAACATGAAAACTGTATGTGCTTGTCAAGCAATTTTGGCCGTCTAGGGAGCTCTTTAGACTAATAGTAATATTTGTTGTTCACTTATCTTAGGGTTCCATGATATTGACTTCAACACTATGTTTATTGCATATGTATAATAAATTACTTTACGCGGGGATAAATGTATGTGACTTATGTGGCGCAGCTTGCTCGTGAAACGAAGCTGGGTGAATATACGTAACAGCATTTAAAATTACTGTTTAGTGCCGCAGGAAGAGTGCACTGCCCGAGTACATGAAAATACACTCCTGAAAACGCTGAAAGGCGACCGCTGCGAACTGCAGTATATTCCGCCGCCCCTTAATTAAGGCGGTTATTATGAAATGTGTTATTTTAAGGAAAAAGATCGCAGTGCATTTTATACGACGCCGTGTTGGTTAATTTAAATTTAGAAAAAGCCATTGCTTCGTAACAGAATCGCAGAAGACTCACAACAAGTCGTACGACAGTAAGTCGATAAATTAAAGTATTTTTTTTAAAACACAAACTTTACTTTGTATCAGGCAGTTCCAATGACAATCTCCCGTCATCTTTAGAGCCTTGTCATCATGCGTAATGAAAAGTTCTCATGACAACAAAACAAACGGGCCCAAACTCGACTATCTTAGTACTTTCCATCAGGGAGTTCCACTGGCAAAGTTCCGACTCCATCTTCAGACCCTCTTCATCATGTGTATTCAAAAGTTCTCAAGACAAGAAAACAAACGAGCCCGAACTCGACTATCTTATCACTTTACATCAGGGAATTCCAGTCCCTACATTTCGCCTCCATCATCAAATCAGCTCGATAGTACCATATTATTGCATTGTTACCGAACTTGCATTATATAAGCCAAATTTCAGTTCAATCGGATACCAGGAAATGGTTAAAAATGGTTTAAAGGTTTTGAGACGGACAAATTACATACGAACATTACAAGTTAAAGTAAAGCTTGTAACAAGTCGATACGACAAATATTAACAATTGCAAGAGTATCCCGTGACACGCACTGCGAACCATACTTTATTAAGTACAAAATACTGACTTTTGCGTCTGAATATTATGTTTTAAAATATATACTATGTATATGCTAAATCTAATATTAACGAACAAGGGGTAAATGGGAATATGCACTCCCACAATACACGCAGACGTGATGATGTTATCCTGCCTAAAGTACGCCTTACGCTGACACAAAAGTCCTTTGGATATTTGAGCTATAAGCTCTTTAAGCAGCTACCTGTCTCCTCAAGAAAGATGGAAACAAAGACGTTTAAAAGATTTATTAAACAAAAGCTGCAATCCACATATGCTTTCTATAAGCTGGGTGATTTTTTTTGCGCCTGCTAATTCTTTCAAATGTGAATAACATTAATATGTAACTTTCAGGTACCACATTTTAGTTTTTATTGTTTAATAATAATATAATGAATTTAATATTTAATATGTAGATTACAATGTTTTACGTAACATACCTGACCATATACATGCGTTATTTTTTTACAATTTTGTTTTGATATTTTATATTGTATGATTATTTTTTGTATAGAGTGCCTAAGATGACTAATAATATTGTTATAATAAATATTTATTTTATATGTAATACTCATAATACATGGATTCAGCTCTATTAATTTTATTTTATTTGTCTGCCGTTTAAAGCCGACTTTAGTCAACGCTATTGTCAAATTAATTAATGTTTCTGCTTTAATAGTTTTATATATACATATATTTATTTATTTATTTATTGGTCCACAAAAAAAATACACCGTTAGCAATTAACATAGATTGTGTTGCTCCTAACTAGGCAGAGCCTGTTCTAAGGAGAACACCAATACAAATGATTAAAAAATACATACTAAAAATAAAAAAATTGAATCAAATCAACTTAAATTCCAAACTAAAAATGAATTTTTTAAATCAAATCCAGTTAAAATGAAATTCTCACTACACCAAAATAATATTAGAACTATAGACAAGTAATACTAAATAATAATAATAAAAATATATTATAGCAATAATAAATAATCATTTATAATAATAACTAATAATATATAAGAATTAATAAAAATACGTATATAAAATAAATAGAAAATAAATATATTTATTTATTTTAAAATTGTGATGAATGTTTTCTCCGTCTCTCTCCTACCAAGGTTTATTAACCATGATGTAAGGTGATATTTTTGTTGTTTGCTGCTAATTTCCAATATGTTCTCTTTACTCATGATATTAACCATTTCTGGAGCAAGAAAGCTGTAATGACGTTGTCCAAAAGACGTTAGACGTTTCGGCACTTCAAAGTTTCCCTTATAACGACCTGATCTCTCCCTGTTTTCCGGAGAAACACAATATTCGTCTTCATTGTTGTTGTAAATTGAGTACTGAATATTAATATATTACTAGCAACTGACGAATTCTAATATGCGATAATTAGCTTTAACTGATAATTCATGCTATTATTGTATATTCTGAATGAATAAATTGAGTACTGAATACTAATACTGAATACCCTTGTTTTTTCATTAATTAGTTTCTGTAAGCTGTAAGAAAGTATAAAATATTAGGAAATTTTGATTCTCATTAGTATAAGACCTATTAGAAATGCCAAGAAACAAAATAATCTAAAAACAAGTGATTTAAAAAAAACTATATTTTGGGCAAATTTAAATTCCTATATCACTCAGTCCATAGTTCAATACATGTTTCAGTTTGCTGCCTGTAAATTTATTTGGCCACTCTAATATCCAGGCAATATTAAAACAATAAAATGAAATTCGTATTAACGCGACGCGGCGGTATTAACATTTGTACTTGTATGACGTAATCTTTGGTAAAAATATTTAATTATATATGTTTTTATTTCTTTCTGACATAACCGTGCTACTTTAATGGGACAGGAAGTGTTAACACAGAATTGCCTAGCAAGACGGGCTCGGTTGCACTTTACTTAACACATTAGAAAAATAAACATCTAAATAATTTATGCGCTATTTAACCTGGGCTCAGACAGATTTATACCTAAATGTATACGGTATAAATTACGGCTAAATGTAACATATACCGGTAATTCCTAAATTGTAAATCAATTTTCTTTTATTTTGTACTCTTGCACTTAAATATTTATTTAATCAAGAAATAAATACATAAGCCAGGGAATTTAGCAATTTGGTTTTTTTTTCCTGCGAATATAAAAGTATTTTCAGCAATGTTTATGAGCACGAAGCCACTTTTTATAAGTTTTCTATTTTTTCCCTGAATCTAAAAGCATATTATCTGTGTAAACGAAGGTTTTTAGTAATAATTTAAAAGTAAAAACACATTTTTAAAAACAAGCTTTTATAAAAATGCTCTGTTCTGAGCCAACCCTGAGTGCAGCAGCCATATCATAGTGGAACTTAGAAATCATAATTTAATGCTATACAGAATTTCGTGTTTTTGCTGTTGACCGTTGAGGAGTCCCTTGGTAAGAGGCCACCCTGGGCGTGGCAGCCATGTCATTGTAAAACTTAGAACGGGCTACCATAATTGAATGCGTATACAAAATTTCGTGACTGTGTTGTTGACTGTTGAGGAGTACCCTAGTCGAAAGCCAAAATTGGGCTTAATAGCCTTGTCATGATGAAACTTAGAATGGGCTATCATTATTGAATGCGTATACAAAATTTCGTGTATGTGCTGTTGACCGCTAAAGAGACCTCTCATCGGAAGCCATCCCTGGGCGCAGCAGCCATGTCAAGGTGCAACTTAGAACGAGCTATCATAATGAATGCGTATATATAATTTCGTGACTGTGCCGTTGACTGTTGAGGAGTACCCTAGTCGAAAGCCAAAATTGGGCTTAGTAGCCTTGTCATATGAAAACTTAGAATGGGCTATTAAATTGAATGCGTATACAAAATTTCGTGTCTGTGCTGTTGACCGTTGAGGAGTCCTCTCGTCGGGAGCCAATCCTGGTTGCAGAATCAGGTCATGCTTACTATAAAAATGCATTGTCATCGGAACTGAACCAACATGTAAAATTTCAACTTCATAGGGTTAGAGGAATAGGTTCTAATGCTGCTTGCAAGATTTAAAGTAAACAAACATTGTGACAAACATTGAAAGGTTAATAAAAGCTTGTAAAAAGGCAGAAAATCAATTGGTCGCTAGAAATCGTCGCCTAATATCGTAATTTGAATTTTGTTTGTTTTAAATGTCCAACAGTATCGTGTGTTTAAATGTGCAATACCAACAGTTATCGTACGAGGTTTTCACATTTACAGCATTTATTCGCGTACTTTGAGCATTTCTACTAAACTTGCAGCTATTAATAAAGCAATGTAATTATATCGTACGGAAAGCGGATTACAGCTCAGACAGCAAACATCAAACAAGCCGCTCTGCCTTTCAACGTTTTCAGGAGTGTACAGGAGTACACCCTCCGTGGCATGAAACAGCATATTATTTTAAATGGCGGCGCGAGCTGCGCTGCTATTTCAGCGAAGAACTCTGAGAAACTATGCATTCTTAACCCTCCGGTAGTCGCGCTTTACTTTGCAATACAAATAGGTGCGCTGCATTTCACTGTAATCAACTTCGAAATTTCTTGGCATTGGTCGCTTGCTAAAACCAGAACATGTCACATTCGTTTTGATTATATCTTTGTAAATGTACTTTGCTCTCCGCGCGCACTACTTAGATTTACATATGCGTAGATGACGTACGAGTTCTAACGTAACGGCGTTTTCCTTCTATATAACAATATAGAGGAAAGAAGCCGTTACGTTAGACCGCGTATGTCATCTGCGCCACAGCATACCAACCAATGGGAGCTAATGGGCCCTTGCTGAGTTGGCCACGAAGACCCATTTTGTTCAGGGTTGGTCACACTCACCTGTCAACACCCATCCGGAGGCCTCCACGCATGAAGCGCGAGCCCGGGTAGGACTTTGGCCTTAAGGTTAGTTTCCCCTAGGAGTCAACCTTCTGGCGCTTCTGGACGGTCTGCGCACCGTGCGGCGTAAGCCAATCGATTGAGCATTCTGACTAACAGTCGGGGGAGTCTGAAATCAGTACTGTTTCCTATAGAGCGGGAGTGGCTGCTGACCTTAGGGCGACTGCTCTTGAAACGACCATCGGCTACCCGATTCCGGGTGAACAGCCGGAAAAAAGATGCCGTGGTCCGCTATAGATTCGGTTTACACCGTTTCACCGCTTTGTAAGGGAGAGGACCGCACAAGCGACCTCGAACTCGTAACCAGTCGAGTGCCCGGAGTAATCTGGTCGCAACTGGAAGTAAGGGCGTGAGTGTAACCCCGCTGGCTAACATACCTGGTTATCTCGCGGATAAGGCGTTGGCCTCTTACGGGCATGTGACGGAGATTGACGGTTGACGGCTCCTAAGTCTTCTGCGTTCACTTCACGGGAGATAGAATGAACATTTCGTTAAATTTTCGGAGGTGAGGCGTTCGCCCGTTGTAGTTGACAACTCTAGTTAGTATACCAATCAGTAGCTTTACTCTGGGCATTGCGGGAAGAGGGTGCGTGAAATGTGGGCAGAGGGGTACGTCCTAACGAAAGCGAACGGTTATTATTAAGCGCAGGTAAAGGCTGGCGACCTTTTTGAGCGGTTGGCTATCTGCGTGGGCTGAGCAGTGAGACATCTGAATACCATATCCGAGCCCTTACGATTCGTGACGTATTCGCTTTGATTTCAATTTTATTCTAAGACAAGCTACTGTCTGGTATACTGTGTCTACGCAGAAGTCACCGTTATCGTGCCACGCAATCGAACCTAAATTTAGGCTCGCGTGTGGCGTCATAGAGGGGTAGGTCGGCAATACGTCTGTTAATGATGAGTAGCACGTTTGAGAAAGCTCAATATATATTATAGGTATAATTAATCTAACTCAACCCGCTGCTCATCTGGAGTTAAAAGTGTGTTTGACACATAGGGTCCAGAAAAAAAACTGGCGTGAAAAGACTCGAGCAGAGAGACAGAGGGATGCCAATCCTCGTCCGCCTCTTTTGTAGAACTTGGGATCTGATGATCTGATGAGCCACGTTCATAACCTTGCCCTATCGACACGCGTTATTAGATCATTATCATTATACCTTCCTGGGGCGGCGGGCTCGCCCGTAGTTGATGACAACTCCAACTCCAACGCCTGTGTCTCAATGGAACTAGGAGTCGTCTATGTCTCATCAGATTATTAGATCAGACTCGAACACCTTCCACCGTGAACAAAAGTGGCGGACGAGGATTGCCATTCTTTTGTTTCGCTGCTCGAGTCATTTCAGACCATTTCTGAACCCTATACGCTTACTCTTACAGTTGGGAGGTGTCAACTACAACGGGCGAACTAGTCTCCCTAGACTAGACGGGTGCTGACCTGTGAGTTCGGCCGACCCTAACATATGGGTCATAATGGCCTTACTGCACTGGGCCCATTAGCTTCCCGGTCACTCCAACACTTTGGAGCTGTCATCTGCAACGGGCGAACCCAACACCTCAGGCTGTTAAGTCCATATATCGTTCTTTCAGCCTTGATGTGATTACACAACTACCCAGGGACAACAGACAACAAAGTCCACAGTCTAGCTCCGTTACCGCGAGGCCCTTGAATGTGAAACCAGCGGGCCAACCTCTGCCCGTTTTACCATATTTGGAAAATCTTACCTCCCCCCCCCCCCCCCCCCCCGCGCCCTAAAAGACTTTAAGTAATATATAAATATAGCCCCTTACTCAACGTTATTTTATTTTTTTCTTGAATGGTTCTTAATTTTTGTCCATAGTGTTATGAACAATCACAACACTATTAACTGTTATATCAGCGAGCCTGGGTAGGACACTGGCCTTATGGTCAGTTTCCCCTGGGAATCAAACTTCTGGCGCTCCTGGACGTTCTGCGCACCGTTCGGCGTAAGCCAATCGACTGCGCACTCTGACTAACAACTTGGTTTGTCGACTACAGCGGGCGAGCCCGTCACCACAGGAAGTTTTAACGATTAGTCGCTCTATCTCCCTGGAGTGAGCGTAGAAGACTTGGAACAAAACAGTCCACCATCTAGCTACGCCACAACCCGCAAGAGACCAACGCCTCACCGCGAGATAGCCAGTAATGTTACCTGGCGGGCCGACACTCGCGCCCTTGCTTCCAATTGTGACCAGATTTCTGGAAGCAGTACTGTTTCCTATAGAGCGGGGGTGGTTGCGGACCTTACGGCGACTGCTCTTGAAACGACCATCGGCCATCCGATCCTGGGTGAACAGCCGGGCAAAGGACGCTGTGGTCCGCGATAGATTCGGTATACACCGTTTCACCGCTTCGTAAGGGAGAGGACCACGCAAGCGACCTCGAACTCGTAACCAATTGAGAGACCGGAGTAATCTGGTCAAGATTGGAAGTAAGGGCGTGAGTGTCGGCCCGCCAGGTAACATTCCTGGCTATCTCGCGGTTAAGGCGTTGGCCTCTTACGGGATTGTGGCGTAACTAGACGGTGGACTGTTTTGTCCTCAAGTGTTCTGCGCTCACTCCAGGGAAATAGAACGACTAATCGTTAAAACTTCCTGAGGTGAGGGGCTCGCCCGCTGTAGTCGACAACCCAAGTTGTTATATCCGACAGAGTTTGTTCGCGGTATGGTTGGGTGAATTCTTTTCGTTTACAGAAAGAAATGCAATCAATCGTTTTTTAAATTGTTTTTTGTTTTTTAATCCGTTTATGGTTCAATGATATCTATATTAAGGTGGCCCTGTACGGACGCCGCAACTGCGACCCGCGCGTGGTCTTAAAAGCTTGCTGTTTCATCTCACCCATTGTGAAAAGAGAGGGACTGTAGAAAGACGAAAGAGATAGCAATGACGAAAGAGATAGAACATCGAGAGAGATAGAACGACGAAAGAGATAGCGCTTTGTAGAACGACGAAAGAGATAGCAAGGTATTCAAACGGAAACAAACCGAATGCTCTTGTAAATTCTTGTTCCAGGAAATAAATGTTTTTGACCAAACCTTTATCATTAGAACCTTCACGTAAAAATATTTTTAATCTTCTTTACATGTACGAGGATTGCTTAGAAATATTTTTTAGTTTTTATTATTTGTAAAGTGATTACGGCTCGCCAAACTAAGGTAAAATTGAGGAAAAATTTACGCTTTTTAGGGCTAATAACTAGGATGTTGATAGAAATTTCGAAGTGTTGGCACTACATAATTTTAGTTTTAACTTTAGTGATCTCAAATGAACTCAAATCTCAATATTTAAATGCGTATTAACGTCGCCATCGATTACGGGCGTTTGTATAGAGAGTCGAGCGGAAAGGGCCCTCTTAAGCCATCCGTTTTAGGGCCTATTTTGTATATTTTAGCATTTTTTCGTGCATTTCAGTATTTTCATAGTGTATGAAATCCGATGTCTAGTTATGGTAATACGTATGTATTACCTATTTATCACTATGGACAGCATTCATTTCTCTTTAGTTCATTAAACTTTATATCATTGATTTTATAGTGTAATAGATAGCACCATCTCATACAAGAAAATGGCAGCATATTTCTCGCCGTCACTACGCAGATGGCACTGGTAGTGCTGACGTCGAAAAGTATAGGAATTTATTTGGATATCTATATTAACATTGATAATTAAGTTTTAATTATAAAGGATCGATTGATTCTAAAAACCCAATAATTCAAGCAGTTTCAACGAAATTAGTATTCAATTATTAGCGCTATCTATTGCATTTCCTTCTACGCTACAAATCACATGTTCAATGAAGAAAATAATAGATGGCGTGCTATTTCAGGCTACGCCTTTCCAACAATTAGCGCGCGCTTCAAACGGGTCGCTTGGAGCCGAAAGTAGACAGGTGTGCTATAGATGTTTATACCGTATATTGATGGAGATGCGAGAAATAGGGAGTGACCACGCGCTCGCCAATCGACTAGTCGATTACGGATAGCACTCACTCGACTCGACATTGTAAATTGTTGTACATTGTAATTGTTGACATTGTAACAGTTTACTGACATACACGCTCAATTACGTCGTCTTCTCGTAAGGATGTCAACCAACGTCGCTCCGCCTCCCATAATTTCTTGCGCAGGAAAGAGAAGATATGAGTGCTGTGCGGCGATGCTGTATTTTGCCATCTCATAGATGAATAAAAACACTCCCTGTCAGTGGCGGCGACAAAAATCTAGTGTAGTAAAGAGAAGCTTAAAATTATTTTTTAAAACATAAGAAATGTATATACATTTATAAAAATGTTTATTGGTTTGTAACCATTTGACCCCAATATGCCATAAAGGTAAGAAATAAAAAAAATAGTTCATGATGTTTTAAACGTGTTTATTTTAATCACATTTTAGAATATCTACAAAATAATATTCTAATTAAGGCTCTTATAAGGCCGCCATTATTTTTTTGTCGAAAATTATTCAAATCAACAAATTATATCTACTCGATCTTCAGTGTTCACGATAAAATAGGACAAGCAATGTAGTTTTATATGATTGGATGTATGCCTAAGGTTTATTTTAGTGGAAAATACAAAGGTACAGGAAGATGTAATTTTGATAACAGAAATACAATTCTGTTCTCAAAAATTACAGCTTCCATTGAGCAATAATAACTAAAACCTCAGACGTAGGTAGAATCATAGAATCTGGTCTAAGCGCAGTCAGCTAGTATTCGACTAGACTGTATTCAGATCGCCCGCTTGGAGGATCCAAACCCTTAAGTATCCGTTATTGCCCTTTTAAAAGAGTGAGCTTGTTGTATAGTTGCCTCTTGGTTTGTTTTACATTTGACTTACAAACTAAATATTTTATCCGTATATCGACATATTTTTGGATAAAGGCCCTTAGCAGATGAAGCAAATGATTACTGCACGGTTCCTGCTCAAATAAATGGGCATGAAGGATCGTGAAAATATCGGATCCGATGAATAATTTTAACGTTTTTGTAACCATATTTATAGGATCGCGATCGGATTTATTACTTTTGTCAAAATTAACCCTTACTACTGATTCTGCGGCATTACAAATTCGGATTACATCATTTGATGGATAGATAAGTCCACTTCTGTCTTTAAACACAATAAATAAATGAGCTTGTTTAGGTGTGTTTGCGACTAATGCTCCCAAGCAATCAGTGCAATTTAGTCTAGATAGTAAATATCTAACAACATACCCGGCAACGTATGCCACAACATGTTGTGAAAATACTGAATGGAAACCGGCAGGTAAACTCAGATCTTCCTCCTTCAAATTGCTCATGAATTGTTCGTCGACCATATCCACTTGTGATCCTGATCTATAACCCTTCGTTGTCAAGTTAATATGCTCAGTTGACGACGAACACGTTAACAAAGTTATGTGTTCCAGAGGAGCACAGTTTCCCCTGAAATTCTCTTTTAACTCCATGTGAACCAAGAGCTTTTTGTAAGTTGCCATAAATTGCAGGGCCGATGGATTATTGTTGAACCCGCCGTGGGACCGTACTACTGAAAAAAATATCTCTAAGTGGTCTTGGCTTAACTTGTACATTGGTAAAAAATCCAATGTTTTTTCTTGTTTAACGAGCTCGTTGTACAATCCTTTCATGCTGTCTATGCACACGCACAATCCAAGGAAACCTACTTTATTTCTGGTATTCATGATCGGTGTTTCATTGTCCATCAAAACTAGATGTTCCAAATAAGTTTTTGCATTATCCATGAACGTTAGATACTTCGTTTCGTTTTTCTCATTGATTGGTGCTTTAAAGTCAATGCCAGGAAACTTTCTTGAATTAAGAATGTCAGTCAGATTGTTCATTGTGTTGATGAAATTCACTGTTGGTTGTGAGTGAGCAAAATTAAGTATACGTAATTTTTTGTCGCAAAATTCAATAGCGTTCGCAACACTGGCACTTAACAGCTGTACTGCTAGCTTTACTTTCATTATTTGATTTTGAAAGTTGATGTGTTGTGTCGATAATTTATTTCCCTAGTGAAAATTTTCATTTAGTTGGAGCGTGTTTAATTCTTCAAAATATTGCCATTTGATTAGGCCGCCGTTATTATCTCTAAGAACCTTTTTACTTTGTAATGTATTTCTGACCAGTTTCACCATGTGACATGGGTCAAAAAATACAAAAACTGGTTCTTTTGTTGCAGGATGTTCGAAATAGGTTTTTAGTTGACGTTGGTAGTTAAACGAACAGCCAAGCTCTTGAGCCATGGCTATATTTGCTGGGCAACCATCAAATGTCATAGATACAACTACCACGCCTACATCGTGGCAATTAGAAAGGCATATCCTTACTAGATTGGCTCTTTGCTCACCTGTTACGCCGATTACCAGAAAATATCCTACTGGAATTTTCCACTGCTCGTTAATGGCAACTAAAAGGAACACCAGAGCTTGTTTGCATGGTGCATTGAAACTCCGGTAACATCAAACCCAGCACCAAAATCTACATATCCTTGGACTGCATTACCGTCAAATTCCTTTAATTGTCGAATCGACATCTCGTCTATTACCAAATTGCATAGAATTTTCTTGTCAGAAGACTTGACCTTTTGATCAAGTGCTTTAAAAGCTTCTGCAGTGAAACCTGGCGTGGCGTTTATGCATTGGTACCATTTTCTTATGCTGCTTGTATGTGGTAGACATGTGTTAAAGGTACTACGTACGTAAGAGTAGGCCTTTGGAGAATAGAAATGGAGGGTTAGCGCAAATGTACGCAGTTCAGGTGGATATTCTCTCCCTTTATGAGTCATCCTTTTCAAAAGAGCTGCTGTAGAAAGCCGGCACACTTCCAGAATATCCACTTGTTCTTGGTTGATCAGTCTTTTTTGCTTCAGTTCTTTTAATACCTTAGATAAATTGTCAACTTTCTTTTTCAAACGCCGATTAGCAGCGTGTAGTGCCTTGCCCCGCATACGTCGGCGTTTTGCAATGTCTTTTAAACGGATAATTTCTGTTTTTAACTTTCGTTTCCTTGGAGTGTCGTGTACCAGTCCTGAATTGGAAAGCCCTGCAACCTCCGACTGTTGACCGGAAAATGGAGATTGTTGTAGAAAAAGCGAAGGTACAGCGTCGTTTGTTAATCTACGGATTCCATTTTTGGTTTCATACATGTTTGAATCCGGAAAATGTACTGAACAGATTCTACTCCAAAAATTTGGTTCCCAATTGGTCTTCTTTACAGCATCAATCTACTTCATCATATTTGTTTTGTCTTTTAGAAACCTAAAAGTAAGGTAAGTTTCTAAGTTAATAATAATAATATTATTAAAATTATTTTTTGGTCGGTTTTTAATATAACGTATTCGCACCACCGTATCACGTCGAATCCAACGACACCTCATACTTACGTCAAAACCCGTCAAGACGTTCGTTCTCTACGTTCAGACACTCATACATGCATAATATCAGCATATAAAGGTACGCCCTAAAAACATCTACGCTCCATCTGAAGCAATTGGATAAACCTATGTGAGTGGTCAAAAAGGAATCCCTTATTGGCCTTATTATGGATTATTTATCATATTCCATATATACTCTATACTTATATTAACATAAGATTTTTTTACCATTACTACCTATAATTAAAAAAAGTGATTTGTCAATTTTTATAAAAAAATATTATCGATTATCGATTTCGCTTTTAAAATATCTCGATTCTCGATTAGTGAACACCAATTGCGACCGATTGCGGTCGAGCAAGACGAAGGGTGGGGCAGTGTGTTCCTCATCCGCTTACGTCGCGCTCCTCGCTTCACCCCCGTAATGGATAACTTTTATTTGGTTGAAAAGTAATTCAAAATTGCTTATCGATGATATGTGACACTAGATTTGTGTTTTGTGTGTTTTCTAGTATCATTTTTACAATGATCGATTGCACATTTAACCATCTTTCTTCTTAAAAACAATAAAAATGCTCTACAAATTCCCAACTATATCACTTCACAAGCGCTCGCGAACGACTGCGGGCCTTAGCCGGGCGGTCGATGCATTGTTCACACCCGTGTCCACCCGTGTCTACTGTTCACACTCGCGCGCTCGCGCTCTATTTTATTATTAATACTCTAACGGCACACGCTTAGGGGCAAACAAAGGGGCAAACACATTATTGGACGCGTCCGTCAGCCGCGGCTTATGCCTGTGGCTTATGCACGCGATCTGTGTAATGAATTTCTATTGAGCGGTGCACATTATAGGACGTCAGTCGCGGACGACTAGGCACACGTTCGTAAGCCGCGGCTTACGGACGCGTCCGATAATATGTTTGAACGCCATCTATCGGCCAAATATTGGTTTATTGAAGATGGAAGCGCATTAAATCGAGTTTGAAAACTACCATGGCCATCTACCTGCCGTTTTTTGTATTAAATTGCGACTTCCATTTTGCAGTATGGAATGGCGTTATCTATTACACTATAAAATCAATGTTTATATGTTTACTGTAGCTAATACGAGGTCACTATTCGGGTACTATTATGTATTAAGTTTACGAAGTGCGCGAAAAGTTAGTTAAACTGTGCGACCAGCAACAGTGTAATCTTAGCGTTTGCAAAGCCGCACACTGTGTCCGTTATCATTAATAACTTTTGGGCCTAAGGGATCGCCTGTGAATGGACTGATAATTGTATGACACGCCCGCATGCCTCCGCATTCAAGTGGAAACCCTACACATATATAATATACACAATACTCTGTATTACAATATTCAGTGGTATTCAAACTATGGCTCGCGTACTACTTGTATATAGCAAGGCATTTTAGTTTTCTTTTATTACGCTTTCAGAGAAATCCCAAGACACATGAAATTGATATCACGCTCTCCTTTTTTTTTAATCCTTTGAGACATTTTTTTTACTAAAATATTTTTGCAATTATCAAGGTAATAGTTATTTTCTTTCTCAAGTAGACTTTTTAATTGAGTATTCTATGCTTATACTTATCATAAGTTACACGCTATGTTTATGAGTAATTTCTTATGTATAAGTAGACGTAAATAGACGTTGTTGTCGAAAATCTATAATATTTTAAAGAAGTAATGTTTGTAAGTTTGTATGTAAGGGGTAATCTCCGAAACTAATCATCCGATTTCATAACTTTGGAAACAAACTTTTGGAAAACTCCATTATCGACGAGTGCTTTAGGATATATTTTATTGTGATAAATAGTGGTTTTCAATACGAAATCACGATATTTGTTAATTAAGTCGGAGAAAATAGACTGGTGAGTTGCTTTATCGGCGTGCGCTGAAGAAACGGTTTGATATATGTATAAATAATATATGACTAAAAGATCGGCCTCTAAAAGATATATAAAAACGTCGGCGACAACATACCTATATATAATATTCCTTTTATATTTAATCTTCAAAAACTTCTGTCTCAAAAATATAAGAAAAAGAATTAGGCATTGTTGTGTTGAAGATATTAGCAATAAAATAAGAATCCTTATCAAAATAAATTAGTCCACCATCACGGGCTTTAAATAGAGATAAAATTAGCGGTGTAATGTGAGTTTTTTGTGGTATAGTTTTAGAGATATCATGAAATTAGTAACGCATACAAGCACCTCGAAATACCTAGCGGACGGCGGCGGCTGCTGGCCCAGTAAGAACAGCATTCAGAGGAAGGCGGCGCTGGTAGCAAGGAACAAGACGCATATGTCTACGATATAGGTAGCGTGTATCTGAGGGGGGATGTCTTGAACTATATAACTAAAGGTAGCGACTAAAAAGGCAAAAAAACTCCACCCTACTTAAATCAACAAATCGATTCGAAACTTTACCCGAAGTGAAGCCGCGAGCAACAGCTAGTCTATACTAATATTATAAAGAGGTAAAGTTTGTGACGTTGTAGGAAGTAATCTCTGGATCTACCAAAACGATTTTGGAATTTCTTTTACCAATAGAAAGCCACGTTATATGTGAATGTCATAGGCTATACATTAATCCGAAAAATGAAAAGACTTTTTCGTGGTACTAGTCGGATTTCCAAAGTAAGTCGGAAAAAACGGTCGAACTAACTAACGCTGCCTTAACGATGAGAGATATATGATTAAGTTCAAGAGATAAGTTGTAGAGCCCGATAATACCTACAAAAAAGTCAGCGACAGCATATGTCTAGCTTTTATATTTAAGTCACAAAAAGTAGTTTTTCAAATTAAAAAAATAATTTAAATCGTTAGGTCATGTTTATTGGTCATATTATCAACAATTATGAATTATTATCAAAATAAGTAAAATTATCGTCTACAAAAGACTTTTCCCTTTTACTGCATATAATTTCACTTTTACTGCATACATGGTTAAAGAGATAAGACACTCACAAATAAGACATTCACAAGAAGACACTCACAAATAACGGTAATATAGTCAAATTGGCAAGCAAATAAATACATACATATGCAGTAAAAATATAACCCTTCTTTTGGCAGTCAGGAAATAAATCATAGCACTCAGTACTAACCAAACCACACTCATAATTTCATCACAAGTAAAAAGTTTTACCGCCCAACGAAGTGGGCACGGGTCATCTAGTATCAAATAAAGCAAAACAGCTTTGAATCGCATCGCCGATATAGTGAAAAATATATAACCAAATACACTGAGTTCAAACCAACTTCATTCACTGTATATATTGCTTTGAAGAAATTACATATAATTTTAGCTTACAGAATAAACAGCAATATTAGTTAATATTAGAAAATCTTATCGAGTGCGATCTATTATTCACCAAAATTTGTCCTTCTATAATAAGATTTCAGAGCCTTGGAGAGGACCAATTTAAAAAGATAATTATAAATAATTTGGTAAGAAACCCAATTTATGGTATAAGGGAGTTTGAAAATTCCGAGTTTATTTTCCATGTTGATAATTAGTAAAATTTGTAAACTTTCAAACATAACGGTATTATGATAGCTGACATTCTAATTCCCATATAATTTAGTATATATCTAGTTATGTTATACGAAGGCATATTTGGCAGAATTTGCATTTCTATTTTAATATATTATTGTCTCTTACTATTTAATGACATTAGTATATTTTGATTATTTGTAAGTAGGTAAAATTGAATATAATATTACAGCCATGACAACTATCATGATAGTTATGTTTTTAATAATTAAATTTTAAACATCGAGTTTAAAATTTTAAACAAATTTTAAACTCGAAACAAATGGCCAGACAGACGTCAGAATTACTAAATTCCCTGCAAATACGCCGGTTCTTATTTGTCGGTAACTATTACGCATCGGTCTAATGTGCCGCGCAATATAATAGACTACATTTTTGTGATATGTATGGAGTAATGCTGACGCCACGCATTCTATTGCTTAGCAGTCTGACCATTTGTTTCGAGTTTTGTATTGCATCCAATGATAAATTGTCAGCTTTTTCAAAACACTATGGGGGACTAATCATAATTACACCATTCCTAATTCTCCAGCGTCTGGCCTACTGACTCTACCCCAGCATTCTACAGCCAATATACTGTATGATCTGAAAGTATCAGCTTTTACAAAAACTCTTGCACTTTTTTATCGCTGCCTCTTGGACTATTTATCTATATAGAGAAGACGTATTTATCAGCCTATTGCACTTACAATTTCTGTTGCTATAAAATGGTTATCAATTAAGATAAAAACTCGATCAAAAATGTCCCGAAATTCTATGTTTCTTAATGTGCACTGATAGAAAATACCAACATCACAGAGACTCTGGCGCGAGCGGAGCCGCAGGTACAACGTATGTTTAACACCCAAAAGAAAAGTTTGGCCACCTCTGAGGATACTATATGTATGTATGCCTCAGCTGATATTGCGTATAACACTAGATTTACCCGTCTATTCTGCTGATAGTTCCACTATTAATTATTGTTATTGTTTTCGTTGACAAGCAACTGGAAAATTGGTCTCAGTGGACTTTATTTTGAGACTACCACATACACATAATAAAAGGACTATTTCGCTGATTTCTCCGTGGAGAAAAAATACACCCTAATAAAAGTAAATACCTGTAGTCATTCCTACATCCGACATACCAGCGAATTCGTAGTTTTAGGTTAGTAGAAATCTCGAATATATCTAAATTCAAACAATATATTAATTCAACTTCTGTAACATAATATTATGTATCAAATCAAATAATTTATTATCCTAAAAACTAATACGTAATTGTATAGACATAGTTGTATTACATTTACATTTGGCCGTGATATGATTGAATTCTTCATTAATGATCAAATTCTTCTATTATTAATCAAAACATAAAAGGGTACTCGTAAGAGTAAAAAAGGTATTATTGTAGAATTAAATCGAGTCTCACCATTTAGTTTAACAGATAAAAAACACAGAGTAAGATATATAGAAAGTACGATATAGAGATGTAAGATATAGAGAAGATATGTAGAAATTAACTCAATGAGTAGTGATTCTATTACATTGAATATAATGAATAATGTAATGAGAAAAAAATTAGAAGGTTATAATGAACATAATTATTTCTTTATAATACCGATAAAAATAGGTTTTTTTGTATAAAATTAATAAATGTAATGTCAAAAAGAATAAAAAAAAGTGATATTGTCAAAAAGTAAAATAAAATGACGATTGTCAAAAAGTACGCACACTAAATTAAATCTCTGTTTTTGTTTTTGCATTTTTAAAAATTGAAATATACTGAAATATATATATTTGAACTTGTAACATGGACATTTTATATATAATTGTATCCTCGGACTATTTATATTGTTTTCGTTGACAAGCAACTGTAAAATTGGTCTCAGTGGACTTTATTTTGAGACTACCACATACACTCATAATAAAAGGACTATTTCGCTGATTTCTCCGTGGAGAAAAAATACACCCTAATAAAAGTAAATACTTGTAGTCATTCCTACATCCGACATACCAGCGAATTCGTAGTTTTAGGTTAGTAGAAATCTCGAATATATCTAAATTCAAACAATATATTAATTCAACTTCTGTAACATAATATTATGTATCAAATCAAATAATTTATTGTCCTGAAAACTAATACGTAATTGTATAGACATAGTTGTATTACATTTACATTTGGCCGTGATATGATTGAATTCTTCATTAATGATCAAATTCTTCTATTATTAATCAAAACATAAAAGGTTACTCGTAAGAGTAAAGAAGGTATTATTGTAGAAATTAATCGAGTCTCACCATTTAGTTTAACAGATAAAAAACACACAGTAAGATATGTAGAAAGTACGATATAGAGATGTAAGATATAGAGAAGATATGTAGAAATTAACTCAATAAGTAGTGATTCTATTACATTGAATATAATGAATAATGTAATGAGGAAAAAAATAGAAGGTTATAATGAACATAATAATTTCTTTATAATATCGATAAAAATGAGATTTTTTTATAAAATTAATAAATGTAATGTCAAAAAGAATAAAAAAAAGTGATTATTGTCAAAAAGTAAAATAAAATGACGATTGTCAAAAAGTACGCACACTAAATTAAATCTCTGTTTTTGTTTTTGTATTTTTTAAAATTGAATTATATTAAAATATATATATTTGAACTTGTAACATGGACATTTTATATATAATTGTATCCTCGGACTATTTATTATTGCGATATCATTTTTCCATTTATTCGATTCATTATTATTATTATTTATACCTTCATGTATTTATTACGACATTATTATTATTCAATTTGATTATCTCACCAATTATTGAATGTTATTTTTCCAGCACACTACAGCTACAGTTACATCACACTACACTACAGTTACATGACACTTCACTCAAATTACAGGGTTTATTATTATTAGGTAATTTTAAATATTATTTGACACCTAACATATTTTTAAAATTAAGTAGTCTTAAGTATGGACAAGCCACTATCTACTTGGTACGCTTGCCTTAGTACGGGCCTAGGCCTAGTTAGGCGTCGTTGATTTAAAAAAAATGTGATCTGCGGTGCTTTCTATTTTGCTATTATTTACATTTAAGCCTCTAATGTTAAACTTACAATGTACTGCCATGAAAAATGTGCTTTTCTTTAATAAATAAATAAAATAAAAATAAATAAATAGGACATAAAATGTCATATAAAATATTAGACTTATTCATTTATTACATTTATATAGCTATAGCTAAAAAGCCAAGGTATTATTTAAAAACATTGCTGAAGCAAATGAATTTGTAATATTTAAACTAAACGTAATTTAATGAATGATTGGACACTTTTACTTGTTCCATAGGTTTAAAAAACTAACGCCTTACCATAGGAATGAAAAACGTAAACGTCGCCATATTGATTTTTGAGACACTCAGGTAACTGGGTAAACGAGCATCACATTCCTAGCTGTAATTATGTACATCGAACTAAAGATGTATCTAATTATGTAGTTTCTGGAAAACACGGTTATTGGATATTGAGTTTTTTTTGTACAAAATGTTATTTTACGTAGAAATCAGTGTTGAAAGTCACGTAAATCTTTTTTCTTATTTATTTTTTGGCTTTTGTTACTATGGAGAAATCTGATTATCCGAAATTTAGGTAGGTATACAAAAAACTTATCCTCACTTATCAAGGGTTACATCTTAAAAGTCATAGATGACTTTTAATTCCGTTTTTAAGTGGAATAATCTCCTTTACAAAATATTTTCTATTTTATTAATAACGTCTTTTTTATATAAAAAAGATTTAAAAAATATTTGTAATAAACAGTTTGATGTAAAGAATCATTCTTCGGAATGAAACAAACGATTACCCAGTCTCCCTGTATAATTTCGAAATCGAGTGGAGTTTTGTGTTTCAGAGACTTCTCTATTATGATGTAGGATCCGTTTGAAGATGTAGGTGAAAACTCATGAAATACAAGCAGCAATTAAGTAACATTATCTGTTAAGCTCCACAAACTTTGTCTCAAACTTTAAACGCTTTTTTATCGAACTACTTTTTTCAGTAGCTGACATTATATCTCAAGTTCTACTTAAACGGTTTATTTGAAATTTGGTGGAAATCATCTTTGCCTACCCCTCTATATCCGGAACCATGGATTTTTTAAAAAAGGCGAATTAAAAAAAACATGGCAATTTTTTTTTCTTAATCGATGCCATTTTGCCAAAAAAAAATATCTTTTTTTCTATGATCCGGGCTAAAGCGACGTCCTTACTAATCAAGATTTTTGTGTTGTTCTTCATTTCATAACACTACTAGGGTTGGAAACATGTCAACCAAGACGCGCCTTTTGTACCCCCCACTCCACTAGCCTTTAACTCTTTAAATTTCAGTTTTTTCCTATTTTTTTTTTGTATTCTTGAATGGTCAATGAATTGTAAAAACATGGATTGTAAAAATGTTTTTTTTATTCTTCTCGGAAAAACGGCTAAAATTTAGGCCCCTAGACCAAAATACCCCATTAACACAATAGCTCTAACCTTATAAATTGACGAAAAAAGATTGAACTAATGTGACAAAACACGGGATATTTCATTAAACGCTACAAAAATGTTAAAAATTTTGATTTAAAAAAAATATATATATCGAATATTTTAATGGCAATAACAATGCAAATATATCATTTGTGTAACAATACGTCTTTAAGTATACATTTGACTGTCCTCTATGCGTCATTCAGAAACAGCCTACAGGCCGCAGCAAAGGGTACTTATAAGTTGGTTAATGACTTTATAATGTGTAAGTAAAGACTGGTGACGGAAAACCCTCGGCTTATGCCCAGTTAGTATCCAGCGAGATCGCCCACGCCATTAGATAACAATAAATTAAGGCGGGAGACACACTAAATCCTGCTTCTCAAACTTACAAGCGTAATTAGCGAATGGCTGACCTTGTCCAGATCGAAGTTTGTGAAAGGTTATTTTATAAATGGGTCGGTTTAAATCGGAATTTAATTTGCTTTTAACAATTAAGGTAATGACATTTTAACTGACGTGCATTTAATTTTACATAATTATATTTGACTAGCTGACCCGTGCCCACTTCGTTGGGAGGTAAAACTTTTTACTTGTGATGAAATTATGAGAGTGGTTTGGTTAGTACTGAGTGCTATGATTTATTTCCGGACTGCCAAAAGAAGGGTTATATTTTAACTGCATATGTATATACCTATGTATTTGCATGCCAATTTGACTATATTACCGTTATTTGTGAGTGTCTTCTTGTGAGTGTATTATTTGTGAGTGTCTTATCTCTTTAACCATTTATGCAGTAAAAGTGAAATTATATACAGTAAAAGGGAAAAGTCTTTTGTTTTAAACACTTGATAAATTTACTTATTTTGATATGAATTCATAGTTGTTGATAATGTGACTAATAAACATGACCTAACGATTCAAATTACTTTTTTAATATAAAAAACTACTTTTTGTGACTTAAATATAAAAGTCTAACTATAGTCTGAATATGCAGACTTCCACGAAGTTTATACAGAATGAGTTTTAATTAACAGGCATCCTTCAAGGCAAACATGCTGTCGCGGAATTTTTTGTAGGTATTATCAAGCTCTACAACTTTTCTATAAAACTTAATCATATATCTCTCATTGTTAAGGCAGCGTTGGTTAGAAACGTCTTCTTTAGACCGTTTTTTCCGACTTACTTTGGAAATCCGACTACCACGAAAAAGTCTTCTTATTTTTCGGATTAATATATAGCCTATGGCACTCACGAATAACGTGGCTTTCTATTGGTAAAAGAATTTTCAAAATCGGTTCAGTAGATCCAGAGATTACTTCCTAAAACGTTACAAACTTTACCTCTTTATAATATTAGTATAGATATAAGTTTGTAACTTTTAGTAAATGTTTATGATTGTTTCTATTATGCTATGATAATTATGTTATTTGTTTCGCATATATGTGCTCTGTTATATATTTATCGAAATAGGTTTTTGATTCTAAAAAAAGTTAAGTATACAGGATGAGTTTTAATTAACCGGCATCCTTGTAGGGGGTGAATCAGTACAAGCAAGTAAGCAAATTCTGGTAAAATTTGTGGGAAAAGCAAACCATTTTTTAAACTTTTTTTTTTGTTTTTACAATTTACCTAATAAATTAAAGTTCTTGGAAAATAGTTTTACAAGTGTTGAATAAGATGCGCTCAATCGGTAGGTAAAATATCGCTAATATTGTTTATTAGCGATATGTTGTCCACCGCTGGATGGTACAGCGCGCTTAAACTCTTGTCAAACTATTATTTAACAGTCAACTACTTATTTTATATACTTATATGTTATTTTAACTAAAAAAAACTACTTTAAAAAAAATTTTTTTTTGGTTGTTTCCAAAAATTTTGATCAAAAGTTGCTTACTTGTTTGCCTTGAAGGATGCCTGTTGATTAAAACTCATTCTGTATAAACTTCGTGGAAGTCTGCATATTCAGACTATAGTTAGACTATTGATATATACGTTGTGAAATGTAAACACAAGCTTTTAGGGACGGAAGGTGCAGTGCAATATTTAATGGGTCCTCATTATTTAATAGAGCGTAAAAATGTCATTATCCTCAAATTAAATTAAAGTTAAAAACCACAATATTTTGCTCCACCACGGTGGTTATTGGACCATAAATATTTAAAAAATGTAAATATAGTTAGAACATCGATTTTGCTGCATTATTATATTTTAAAAAAAATATGTTATAATTGGCTGAATCCAGTTATGTTTATCAACGCCTTAACCCGTATTCGTACAGACAGTAAGCAAGACCTGATTTTACATCTTGGGGACTCCTCAACGATCAACAGCACAGACACGAAATTTTGTACACGTATTCAATTATGATATCCCGTTATAAATGTCATCATTACATGACTGCTGATCCCAGGGTTGGCTCCCGACGAGGGGACTCCTCAACAGTCAACAGCACAGTCACGAAATTTTGTATACGCATTCAATCATGATGGCCCGTTCTAAGTTTCGCCGCGACAGGGCTGCTGCACCAGGGTTGGCTTCTAACCAGGGGACTCATCAACGGTCAACAGCAAAAACACGAAATTATGTATACTATTCAATTATGATGACCCGTTCTAAGTTCCACTAAGATATGGCTGCTGCGCCCAAAGTTGGCTCGGGACAGAGCATTTTAATATTAGCTTGTTTTAAAAAATGTGGTTTTATTATTATCTTATTTCTTTAGGCCTATAAATTGGGTCCTCCCTGCCTATTACATAAACGGTCTTAAAACCACACCAGCCGCAATTTCGCCTCCCTACGTCGACTTTATAAATTAGGCCTTAGTCCCAAATTGAGCGTAGTCGTATTAAATCGTAGTCTGGGTTACGTAGGGAGGGGGTAGCTGGAAGAGAAGGATAGTAATGTAAATTCAATATATTGTCGGGTAGGCTAGAATGTTGCTCTAAAGCGAAGTGTCCCGGAGATTAATGATGGTGGTTTCTTGAATAACTGAGTGGACGTCCACCACGTTTCAATCAATCTAGTCAGGGTTGGTTTTAAAGTTAAGGCATGTACATTGTATCGGTCATTCGAAATACACATATACATGACATTCCTGGCAAGACGTGCTATAGAAGCTAAAATGAAACTAATTTTACCCCTCATACATATGTATAATTATTATTGATAATTTTGTTGAGAATTATTATTGAGAATTTAGAATTTTAGGGTTTTTTTTGTCAGTAACCCAGAATTTGACAAGCCTAAATTATAAATAATCTACTTATTAAATAGGTCTCACTTAGTTTTTATTTTCGTAACTGTCGCTTTAACTAAGCTAACAATGACGTAAAAGTACGCAAATAAAAACTACAGAATTTTAATAAACTCCCGGTGCGAATGCTAGGAAAAAACTGGCTGGTGGCCGCTACCGACCGCGTATTTAAGTAATATTATTGATATACTACGTAAATAATTATTGATGAAAATTTTGAAACAATAATTTTATAAATCATTAAATTTTCTATAATTTGGTGAGAGAATCATCGAAATCGCTTAAGGCATTTGAAAAAAAATATAAAAATTCTTGCGTAAAATAATACGAGAGATAACATTTTTTCTGTCAAAACTAACAGTAATAATAAACAAACGAGACAGCACATTTGTTTTTGATCATATTACACATACCATATATATTTTTTCATGTATTTGGACCATTTATTTAGGAGAAATTGGCGTTCAAAAAGAGGCCTCTTTTGCAGTTTGGCCTATCCTTTCGCTTTAATATTGAATACCAACGACGACGACGACGAAAACTAAAAAAAAAATATGGCCGGATGAGTCGAATTTCAATCGGGATGGAGTAGCTTTAACATTTTTATTTTAACATCGACGCATAATCTGATCGTGCTCCCCCCTCCTTCCCCCCCCCCCCCCCTTCGGGCAATGCGGGCATTCATGGGAGTTTGGTAATTTGCCTTATATTTTTTTGTTTTAAGGGTTTAGTCATTTTTTACGAAACACTATTTATAACGTTCAATTCAAATCAACATGTATCATTTTAACGGTCAGCCTAGTGAAAACAGCTAGAAAAGGAGATAATCTAGCATTATTTCACAACCGAGTTTTTTTAATGGATAGTGTACTTAAATAGCACAAATTTTCGCATCATTAAGACCGTGGAATCTACGTAAAGCGTTTAGACCGAACAGAAGGATATTTATCAATTAAATGCAACTAAAAGATCCACATGTATCATTTTAACGATCAGCCTAGTGAAAACAGCTAGAAAAGGAGATAATCTAGCATTATTTCACAACCGAGTTCCGATCCGATCAAGTTTCTCAAGGAAAAAAAGAATTTTCTGTAGATCATTCTTAATGAAAGTAATATTACCTTTCCTTAAGGTGCACGATTTGGGCCCCTTTCCCCTAAGTATAAACTTCTCAATCCAGAATGAATAATCAATATATGTATTCTATTTAAGTACACTATCCATTAAAAAAACTCGGTTGTGAAATAATGCTAGATTATCTCCTTTTCTAGCTGTTTTCACTAGGCTGATCGTTAAAATGATACATGTGGATCTTTTAGTTGCATTTAATTGATAAATATCCTTCTGTTCGGTCTAAACGCTTTACGTAGATTCCACGGTCTTAATGATGCGAAAATTTGTGCTATTTAAGTACACTATCCATTAAAAAAACTCGGTTGTGAAATAATGCTAGATTATCTCCTTTTCTAGCTGTTTTCACTAGGCTGACCGTTAAAATGATACATGTGGATCTTTTAGTTGCATTTAATTGATAAATATCCTTCTGTTCGGTCTAAACGCTTTACGTAGATTCCACGGTCTTAATGATGCGAAAATTTGTGCTATTTAAGTACACTATCCATTAAAAAAACTCGGTTGTGAAATAATGCTAGATTATCTCCTTTTCTAGCTGTTTTCACTAGGCTGACCGTTAAAATGATACATGTGGATCTTTTAGTTGCATTTAATTGATAAATATCCTTCTGTTCGGTCTAAACGCTTTACGTAGATTCCACGGTCTTAATGATGCGAAAATTTGTGCTATTTAAGTACACTATCTATTAAAAAAACTCGGTTGTGAAATAATGCTAGATTATCTCCTTTTCTAGCTGTTTTCACTAGGCTGACCGTCAAAATGATACATGTGGATCTTTTAGTTGCATTTAATTGATAAATATCCTTCTGTTCAGTCTAAACGCTTTACGTAGATTCCACGGTCTTAATGATGCGAAACTTTGTGCTATTTAAGTACACTATCCATTAAAAAAACTCGGTTGTGAAATAATGCTAGATTATCTCCTTTTCTAGCTGTTTTCACTAGGCTGACCGTCAAAATGATACATGTGGATCTTTTAGTTGCATTTAATTGATAAATATCCTTCTGTTCGGTCTAAACGCTTTACGTAGATTCCACGGTCTTAATGATGCGAAACTTTGTGTTAATGGGAAAAGTGTTAATTACGGTGACCCGGAAGCGGGTCTTTGTTCTGTCCTCAGTCGGGGCAAGAAGCCAGGGTCTGATAATTGCGTATCGTCGGATCGCGCGATGAATGGAACGGGACATGGACCGGGTTCGGGACCGGGACCGGGAGCAGGATGGTGGCCGGGGGCGGAACGGGTCGGAAGAGCAGGGAATCACGCGGGGTCGGGGGATTACGCAAGAAAGTGGCTATCGCGCATAACAATGACACGGACACCGAAACCAGACTGTATCCTGTCGACGATAGAATCAGGGATAACCAACCATACGTAATTATTATTAAATTTGATAGGGAATAGTTTCATGCAGCTTGGGCCATAAGATCAATTTGTTCTCGGATAGGCTCAACTCACGATTCAGCTCCTATTCAGAAGCCTCCACGTGCGGAAGGCTACCCCGGGTAAGACTCTCGCGTCTCAGGCATCAACGCTGAAGGACCGGTTTCTCCTGGCGGGATTGCATTGCACTGGACGGTTTGCCCACCGTTCTTCTGTAGACTATGGTAATATACTGTCTCCTAAGGTGGATGTTGACCTCTTGTCATGCCACTCTTGAAATGACATTGAGCCACTCGATCCCGTGTGGCACTACGGGCAAATAACGCCTAGGTCCACGATAAATTTAAATTGAATTACCGCTGTAATACAACAGGTAGAGGCCGCGTTAGCGACTTCGGACCCGTAACCGGTCGGGAGGACGGAGGTATCCTGAAGTTTAACTCCAGATGGAGATATTCTACCAAAACTGGCAGCTAGGAGGCGAGGCTGCCCGCTGTTTACCTTTCCCGGTGCCTCGCAGTAAGGTGTTGACTTCTAACGGGCTTTTTGGCGAGTTTGACAGTAGATTGTCTTGCCTCTAAGTTTTCTACGTTCATCCCACGACTGAAAGAAGTATCACATATCGTTATAACAGCCTGAAGTGACGGGTTCGCCCGTTGTAATCGACACCCCCCTACTGTAGACCGTCCACCGTCCTGTCCGATAGAATCAGAAATAACCAACCATACGCAATTATTATCAATTAATACTTTGATAACATCCTAGCGTAGCTTGAAATGCCAGGATAACATATCGATGCTTTCGCGACTCTTCCTTCTGTCGCATTTTTAATGCGTCCTACTGTCTCAGGAATTTTCGCACTAGGTCCTGCCGTCATTACATTACATTACATTTTCGTCGTGTCCAATTGACGGCTAAAGAACGCTCTTGGACATGTCAAAATAATTGGGTTAGGTAGTAAGTTTCGTTACTACTCTTTACTGAACATACATAGGTAGTCAAGAATTAACTACTAGATTGTCAAACTATAAATATAAATAATCACAATAAAAGCCTTATATTTGAAGTAGTTAGTAATTCGAAAAGATACGTAGTAAAATTATTCATCGTAATATTCAAATTGTCAGTAAAATGTTAAATAATCAAATTAAATCTACGTTATGCATTTTAAACTAAAACTACAGATATAAGACCATATAAAATAATCAGACAATAAGGCTGTACATTTTAAGTAATTTAAATGGGCACAATATTTGAAAAATCATGGCCCTCAAGTTCGGTCAGATTATAGAAAGGGTGGCCTATCAGCATCTCCTTGATGTTTTTTTGAATTTTATATTCTCCAGCTGTTTAAATTTTGTAGGGAGTAGATTATAGAATATATTGCTAAGGTACAAGTAGCTTTTTTGTTCTTTTGCCAGTCGTATTAGGGGTACGCATAAAACGGAGCTACCGCGGGTTTCTGCTAGGTGCTGTCTAGCATACATTAATCGCAACATCTTTCGCGCGATTGTATACATAGTTTTCCGTCCCAATCTAGCCTTCTATTTTTTTAGTATTGTTGAAAAATTACTACTAAGAACGTCGTGGATTGTGTCATGTGACTCGTTAGCGTATTTTGGCGAGAATTACAAACCAGATTGTTTTTGCTGTTGACAGTTTATAGATGTTCTTCGGTGATATGATGCGTCTCCGATTCATTTCTTAATATGGCCCGTAATATAGGTACCTAATTCATTCGACCGATTATCACAACTCTTTAAATTTGAGCCAGTGCCCTGTATTAATGGCGAATAAAACAGCGCTCGATATAGCAAGTCATATCATTATTTACCAACGATCATGTTTTGATTATTTAACTTATTCCTATTTTTTGTAATTCAATATATTTATTTATGATTTCAGAGCTTTTATAATCTTCTTTTATATCTTTCTTTTTGTTAACAATTACTCTACATTTTTTCTAACTTTTTTATTTAAAAATCATGGTCTGCTTTTTTTCATTCTTTATTTATATATAATGTAAGTAAAATAAATAATGGATGACTATTTATTATGATTTATTTGTCATGGTAATATTTGTATATTGTATTTTTTTATAGTAATGTCCATTTTTAAATGCTCTTTTTTTTTATGAAATCGAAGACTTTCGCGGTTGATTGACATTACAAATAAGATAACAACAAATTTACAGCGTGAAATTTGTGACACTCGACGTTTCAGCGGTGCATTAAAATTTTACACGGTATATTTGTTTTTATGTTACTTAAGCTTTTTAGTCATTATTTAACCATTTATAATTGTGATTTTTTAATTTTTGTTTGATGTTGCTTTTGTTCATTTTTAACTATAAATATATGCATTAAAAAAAATTATCTTAGCCTTTTAGAATTTTTAAATATTTTCACACATTAATTAATGTAACTCTACATTTGTAGAATATCCGCCCAAGCACAAGCTTTGCTTAAATAGGCGACTTCGAAAAGTAAACAGCGCTTGCTAATTGAGTTAATTTCTTACATATAAATTAATTTCTTATATTTATATTATACTGTATATTTAATTTAGTCCATCTAGCAATGAAGAAAATATCGCGAATTAGCAATTCGCGAATCAAGATTTTTCACCTACCGCTAGATGACGCAATGCACTCAATTTTTTATGTTATAAAAAAACAATTAAAAAAAAACATTTCTTTGTGTTTTTTTTTTATAAAAAATATATCAAAAGTTGCTTATTTGCTCGTATTGATTCACCCACTTCAAGGATGTCACTAATTAAAAAGTCACCTGTATATCAGAACACTCACATCATTCAGTGCTTTCTTTAATTTTGCTATAACCTATTATTAAGTTGCCACACGCTAATCATAATTCAACATTTATTACTGGAGAATGAGTAGGATTAGTAAATAAACCGGTAGAATAGTTAGCTGCAAGTTGATGAGGGCTTTAAAATATTGATGTTAGCAGTTGGGAAGCGAGCGCAGCATTTAAGTTAACCCGTAAGCCGCAAGCGGTCCAAGTATGCCGCGCGGTAATCGCTCAGATCGATGATTAATTCGCAAAACCGCGGCGGACGACGTGAAAGGACGTAAAGCTCCGGCCGAGCATCCATCAGGGAGCGCGCGCCGAGGAAGTGTGGTGGGGGGGGGGGTGTTCCTCCCCGCCTCCCCCCTCCCGTGTAACTTAGCCACCCGCGGTCCATAAACTTGGTTATTGAAAAGCGAGACCATGTGCGATAACGAACGCCTCCGCTATTAAGTGACAAGTATATAAATCAAAGTGTATATACCCCTCTCTGTACATATCGAGACATGTGGGTTTCATCCGACAACAGTTACTATGGAACTCCTTTAATAAAACCTACCGTCGTTTTCTTATCTCTGTAGATCGTTTGGAGGAGTCATCATCGTTGCGTTGTATGGACCGACGAACGGTAGTTAATATGAGCTCACTAGCGTGATAATATTATTTCGGTTAAGATGGCGTCGTCCTCGAAATCACCGGTCTTTAAAATTTTATGAAATTTCTTATGAATTCTTCCATCATTGACAATCTGACGTTCGCTCACTACCTATATATTCTCACTAATTTTAGTGTCGCTGGCTTTCAGCAGGTGTCCACAAATACGCATGCGCATGTCCCCGTGCTTGATTTGTTTAATATAAAAATTTGGAGGCTTTTTTAACCTACCACAGCAGGAACAGAGAAACTGCATTTGGAGAATCTAATACATTTTGCTAGAAGCAAGTTTCTTAGAATGTTTTTTCGAGAAACTCCTTGATGGATATGGAAAAGATCTGCTACGCTTTAAACCCATATTTTTGTGTTACAGCTCTACCTTTGATAGCAACTTACTTTAGTTTTATGTCAATTCTGATTTCCTCACTGTATTTATTGAGGATCAAATTTTAGGGCAATTTAGTTTTATGAGCATTTTAATAAAACTTCTACATAATTTATTGTTAAATTAGAGTCCCGTCCACCTTAGAACGGGCTAGTCCCAGTTGGGTAACAGAATCAAATAAGCAAAAGGTTAAGGTTTGCCATTCGGTTCCTGTTATTTTTGTAAGCAAATCAATATTTTATAGTAATTAATTCCTAAATAAATAAAAAATATAATACTTTTGTTATTATTCTGTGACTTGTGATTGCTATTAGTTATTTTATTTTTACACGACTACCCAACAAAAAGGAATGTAATGTGTTCAGGACTCATCTATGTATATTTTCCGTTTCCTTATTCCACAATAACTTCCAAATATTTATCCAAATATCATGTAATTATTGGTCTAAATGTCCAAATGTCAATAAATTCACATAAATATTTCGTGTTTAGAGTCAAGTGAAAGGTGTAATTGAGTACATTATTGAAATATACATACATGTATCTATATGGATAAATACATACACCACAAATGTTTCATAAAATACCAAAATAGTTATAAATACAAAATTCACTTTCTGTAAAGGCAGTCGTGTTTCTTGTTATTTTTATTAAATTTACTTGGTATAATTATTTAATTCTTCAAGATCTAATAAAAGTCTATAAGCGCGTTTCATTTATACATCTGAATTAATATTTAAGTAATGAAGTTTAAACGTATTTGCTCTTTAAAACGGATTTTTACTCTATCATTATTTCAAAGATCATTGATTATTACTGAATCTAGATAAGAAATATTAATTGAAACATCCATGTATAAATAAATACCTCATAATTTGTACAATTTATTATCGACATAACATCAAACCTTTAATTTAATTACTTAGCGGCTGAGTATTTCCGACAAATTCACCACTATTATTTTAGGCGCGATGTCATGTCTGGGCCAAGAATAACAAACGCAGGCTAAAGTGACGTTTTCCTCCCTGATCGATTATAATATGACATCGCCCCCATACTCGCCTTTCCTGACCAAAAGCTCGCAACATCTAATGTGCGAGAATATTAAGAGATACACATAGGGTGACCATGCAATTGCCAAGAGATAAGAAATAAAATAGCATCGACACTGATTGATGACGTCTTACATAACTGTAGTTGTACTATAGTATACACTAAAGTAATAATACATTGTTCAAAGAAGCAAAATATATGGTTTTAAAGTATTTTATCATTTATGGATCATTTAGACCCCATAATGTTGCCACTTAGTGTAAATTCTAGAAAGCTTTACACGGGTATTACGGCGAATATGAAACTATAAACCCAAAAGTTGTTTATATCAATTTATTTATTAAATCCGATTTTGGATGAAAGGATCAGAAGTTTTTATCAATATGTCTATAGTATGCACAATTACCTTAATTATAAATAAACTTAGTAATCTGTGATAATAGTAATATGATTACAGCATTTTACTCAAAAGAACTCTTAATGCGTACTTCTTAATAGAAATCACCAATGCAACTAACTGGCGAATGAAAAATGAAGGTATAATGCTTAGTAAAACTTAGTGTTGCTTAGAATATTTGCTCATTTTATACATAATAAAAGATTCATAATTATACGGTTCGAAATATATTAGTTGTATAGGTACTCTTTGTTTACACAAAAAATGATCATAAACTAGCTTTCCCTAACCTAAAATAACAAACCTTATATGAGAAACCGATTGGAAGTTGATTATTTTTATTGTTAAAATCAATTTTGACACTTTTTTAAAAAAAAAACGACGATTTTCGGCTTTGAAAAAGAGACATTTCCAAACATTGCAATTTCATGAAATTAGTTTGCGGAAAGCTATTTTTCGTACATTTTAGTAATCAAATGTTTCTATAATTAAAATATATTATTATAAACGTACGTGGACTATGCAATTATTATTTTTTAATAAAAAAACGATAATTTTTATTATAACTTTCATAATAAACATTTTTTTTAAATCTACTCAATCTGCACCGTGTATGATAATATGATCTAACATTACGCTAGTTTTTATACACTACAATGATTTATTTAAGAGTAATTGAGCGGTCTTATAAATACTTACAATTTGGCTTGAATTCTTTTATAGAATACAGTAAATCTCCATACCCTATATTAATCATACAATTAGAGAAAATAAACTATGAAGTATCAAACAGGACTAATAAAGTATAAACTATAAACTTCGGATATTTAAGTTTTTTTTACAAATCGCTGCCTTAGTAAAATAGGGACCTAACTCTAAATCGGTCGTTTCACAGTTTAAGTGATAGATAGACTCCTTAAAGCATCCTCTATCGATTGGTCTGTGTAAAATAGTTGTACGATGAAAGAGAGAGAAAATACGATGATTCGGTCTCTTTCCCACTGGTTGATTTTGGATGTCACGTTAGTGTAACAAGGACTGATTCGGTTTTGTGTCGGCAAAGAGCGAGCGTGGTCACGTCAAACGTTGGCGCATTTCGAGTTAAGCCTGTCTATTACCAAATCTTAAGGTGAGTTAAGATTATTTTTTTGTGAAATAAAAACCTTCTTCTGGTTTAGGTCTTTCTATTACAAAAATGCTTGGAAATTTTATGACTTAACTTATAGTGTGTCTTTATTACACAACATTTATTATAAATATCGAAGACTTAACCCTAATTGTGTCTCTTTATCAAAAATAAACTGTAATATGTTATTGTCCTATTATTCTTTAGGTCTGTTTATATTTATGTTCAATTTATAAATTTTGAATTATTCATAGACCTATTTTATTATTAGTCTCTTTTATGTACCCTGTTATACAAATTTAGAAGGTATTCTCATGAATTAAGTCCATTTCATACTGAAAAACATGGTGATTTATTAGTTGCAAATGGGTGTCCACAAGTTATAATTGTTTATATTGGACTACTTTTCCCCTCGCCTTTGTTACTGCGAATATTTTTTGGCTAATATTTTTGGTTATTTTAGGCAACAAAACATAGAAGAAGAATAAAATGTCAAGAATCAAGAATGCCCGCATAAAAAAACTTTTTGAGAATTTAGATGCCGGAAAAACCAATTATGACAAGGAAAATCAGGTTTACGTAATATTATTCTACTTACATTAGTTAATATGTGATATTTTTGGACCCCATAAAATTAAGTGCCTACTACTCTATTTTACAATAATAATTTGTTAACTTCTCAAATGTTAGTAAATTTTATTGACAAACTTAACGAACGTAAAACTTGATTAACTATATTTAATTAACAGTGTTGGCCTATTTTAGTGTCCTTGTCAAGAAGTAAGAAAAACTGAAAGTTTTACTGGTGTCAAAATGAAGATTGGCTGGAAAATAACGAAGAAGAAAACTGGGTTCGTGATACTTAATTATATCTTTAATTCTATCTAAAGTTATTATGTTGTGTTAATGACAACTTATTTTAAAGGAGGTATCAGACACGACTGTGCAGTCTCCACAAAAAAAGCAAGGAAATATTGTGCCAATACCATCCACTGAGTTTTTCAACATCCCAGCTCCAAATAAGGCTTGCCTGCAAGTAAATATCGAGGTACTTAATGAAAATATTTTTCAATCAATTTATTGCCATTGAGATATTCACTTTATTTGTACAATATTTAATTTACAGGAGTAAATACGATCTTCTCAAAACTATCCAGCGGTGTTAACAACTTTAAAGAATGTTCAATTGAACCAATATGAAAATCAGTGCTTTCCTGATACTCGTAGCGACATAAGTCATATCTGTGCTACTTATAAGGTATTGATTAATTTTTTTATTTGTTTTAATACTTGATTATAATAGCATGTCTAGTTTTAGTTACTTATTTAATTAATTATTATGTTCAGGATGTGTCAGAAACAGCGTTTCAATTCGATATCGATATATCATCCACATCAGCATCAATACCACGAAATATGTCAAGGAAAAACTATGAGATCACACACATCGATTCAGATGAGAGCGATGCGGATTTAAGTGACAATGATCCGACATACACACTTTGTGGCAATAACAGTCAGATGATGCAGCCTAAGTCAAACAGAAGATCTTCATCCAGTGATTCTAATAGCAGTTCGTCATCGTCGACTAGCAGTTTGTCATCGTCCAATAGCAACTCCTCGTCAGATAGCGTCAAGTCTGATATGCATGAAGATCAAGAAAGCAATGATTCCATGGTGTCAAGATTTCCCGCTTCAACAGCAACGTCAAATGTAGAGGAGAATGGAGAAAATGGCATGGAACAGCATATCTCAACAGCAGCACATGAAACAAAACTCAGCTACACTAAAAAGAAACTTGGGACAAGCGTACGTAAGTTCAAATAAAGAAATTCTAGCTCGTGAAGTCAAGCCTCCCTGTTTTAGTAAATGCAGACTCAAATGCAATGACAAAATTGTAGCCGCAGAAAGATTGCATTTATTTGAGACATTTTGGGGTTTGGGTAACATCAACCTACAACGTCCATTTATTGCCTCTTGTCTTGTTCAAGTGGTTCCCAAATACAAATACTCAAACGTGGAAAAACCAAGAAATTCAAACCAAGCATTCTTTTTTTCATATTGAACATAAGAAGAAAGACTATGCAAAATCTTTTTCATAAATACTCTGGATATAACAGATGGAATCATAAGAACAGTCAAGGATAAAACAGATTTAAGTGGTTTCGTTCAGAAAGATTTCAGAGGAAAGCATGAGCAATATAAAAAAACAGACAAAGAAATAATCCAAGATATGATTGATCATATAAATACCATACCTCGCGTTGAAGCACATTATGTCAGATCATCTACATCAAAAGAGTACATTGAGGGATCAAGAACATTAGCCAGTATTTATAGGGATTTCGAAAAAAATCAGAAAGAAAGAAATAGACCAGCTGGAAAATATCACAAATTTAATGAAGTTTTTATGCAAAATTTAACATTTCATTTCAAAAGCCTAAAAAGGATCAGTGCGATCTATGCTCACAGTATGTTAATTACAGTCAAGAGGAAAAAGAGAAACTGAAAAATAAGTATGAAACGCATATAAAAGAAAAAGAATTGTGTCGAAAAGATAAATTAAGAGATAGACAAAATATATATGAAAACAAACAAACATTATATTCATAAAGTGCTATAATTTTTTACGATTATTGAGATACCTTACCAATTAAAAGATAAATGGAGAAGGCGCTAAACATTTTATATTTGTAGATCTCATTATTTGATATAGGTAGTTTTATTGGTAAAATGAATGTAGGTGGTAATATTAACCTTAAAAAGCCAGGACTTAATATTTTAAGAATAGTACAAAAGTTTATTTAGTATTTTTTAAAGACTGAATAACTTTTGCTCCTATGGTTAAGTTAGTTGTTTCTATGGTTAAGTTAGTTAAGATGGTTTGATTGTGGTTATTGAGTAGTCGATAACCATATACAATCTTTTCTTTTGTTACTTTATTGTTCACCTATTTTATTTGTATTATATCAACGTAGTGCTTTTTCAAATTTGCTATTGTTAATAAAGTTAAATCGAACTTTTTACCTCTTTCTCTGTATACATACCATTTATTATTTCCTAAATAACATTTATTATTTCACCTTGGTGATTTCATACGGATTGTGATGTGTGGAAATTGATAATAAAGCATGATAATATTCTAAACTGACTCATTTGTAACTAAATTATTTAAAAATATTCCAGAAGAAAGACCCAGATTGTTTTATGTCATATTTTTTTCCACTATTCTAAAATTAAACGGACTGAATTCGCATTAGGTCAATTAATATTGATAATATTTCAGAAAAATAATGGCACTATAAGGTTTGAGTCGCCAGCTTATAAAAATATTTCAGAATTAAAGTGACCTAAATTAGAACAAACCCTTTTTTCTATGAAATGAAAAATAAGTTTTTAAAAATTACAAAAGTATTCAATTATACCATTAATCTCTCATGTACTGAAAAAAACTTAAGTCATGATCTTTTATACAACAAAAGTTATAAGCATTTTAAGGTGGCGCCAGTGATTTGCAAAACGTTTTTTGGCCGTTGTGAACAATCGTGTTTTTGGAGTTGAGTCACTATTATACTAAGGCAGCGAAATGTATATATTTTTAGTACAATAAAGGTATTTTTTCATTCTTTTCTTTTTGTTCTTGCACTGAAGATAAGAATGTTTTTTATTCGATTAAATCGGAAAGGGTATTAAAATCTATAATATTAGGATATGGTTGTTTTCAATTGTGATCTCGTGGCCTGTTTCGAAGGTTTGGAGAATTAATAGTCACCCTATTGTCAACACATCCGGGCGTCCCCTTGTCATTACCCTCGGGCCGGCTAATGATCTTCGGCGATAGTTCAGCGGTACAAAAAATGGAATGTGTCAAGATAATGTTGCGTTGCCTTTAGTAAATTTTGCGTTCACGCCGGACCTCGCCATGTCATTAGTTTCGCTATGCATGTCCACAAATTTGATCTTAGCTAAGTCAACTACCTTTTTGTAAAAGTATATAACCACAATAGCTACACAGTGAGCATTTGTTTGACGACGTTTGTCTTATTTTGAATGATGCTTATGCCACAAACATTGATATAGGCGATGTTGGACACTAAGGTTTGAAATATTAAATCCAAAATGCAGTTATGTTGTCGATATTATAGCGGCTTAAAGAAAAATATAATTTCAAAATAAAGGTTACGCCAATCAAAGATTTCATATATTTTGATTCAAATTAACTATTATTGCAAAATCTGCTATACTCTGGTCAAGTGTTTAATTCCCCATTTACTCAAGGAATTTAAAATTTCCCTTAATCACTACTATTTTAATACATTTTTTTATCATAGAATTTTATTATATATCTTTATTACTTTGATCATTTTATTCAGAATTTTATAATGCGTGCGGGTCGATGTTGACAGTGGCGGCTATGTTTTGACGGAGTCTTTTAAATGTGTTATTTATTATTTAGTCACTGATGCCAAATCACCATAGGAAGTTACACGACTGAGCAGCACGTTAAAACTTTATCGTAATGAGTGCTCGTTAGTGCATGGTTTCGCAGGGAGGGATGACGTGAATTGGCCAAAATCATGCGATTTGACCCCGACTTTTAGACTTTTATTGTAGGGTTTTCTGAAGTCGAAGGCCTATGCCAATAAGCCGCAATCGGCCGATGCTCTCAAGGTCAATATGGCCCAGGCCATCCCTCAAAATCAAAGGAATCTATACAGAAGAGTCATTGAAAATTGGACCTCTCGTATCCGTGCCACCGTGCAAAGATGTCATATTCCATACATAATGGCATACATGGGCCTTTCAAATAAAAGAAGAATTTCGGTAATACCTCACACACAGCTTATTTTGTTGACAAGGAACTTGTTCAAATAATATTAATATTCAACATTTTTGTATAAAATTGATACTGTTATCCAATATAAACCCTTGTAAATATTAAATATATTTAAGTATAATTTTTAAATCAGAAATTGAGATTTTAGTGTTTTCTTTCATGAAAATTAGCATATAATGCTTTTCCTTTATTTAATGGTTGCCTGATACTTGGTTGCCTAATGGTTGAGCAGCATACTTGTATCATATTTTTAAACAACGGATACATCCGAAATTTAAAAATATTTCGAATTGTCATCCTATATTTTACGAGATACATCGGATACATCCTATATTCTCAGAGACGGCTTTGCCGAGTTAATCAACGTGGTTTATTCACTATTTTTCGTTTTAATTCGTCTCTATTGGAGAAATTTTATTTTGCAAAATGATTGCCTTGATTTTTGAGACGGAAGAGTGATAGGTGATCGTTCACCGGTGGTAAAGCGACTCCCATTAAACCTACATAGTACAGTCAAAAGTTGTGCACACCTCATTTAATCATAAGCATTTCTCGATCCAAGTAGAGAGCTTAATGTGCATTTGTCCAGCATTCCAAAATTTAAGTAAAAATAATAAATATTTTATTATGCTAGTGATATTACTCGGCATTTCCCCTTTTTATATCAGTCTCAAATACATATGTATACCAATTTTCATGGTGATCGGTTGAACGGTATATAATTTAATGTGCTGCAGCGCGTAAATATTATGCGTGCTCAAATGTCTACGTATACTAATTTTCATGGCGTTTGGTTGAGCAGTATAGAAATTGATGTACTGCAGCGCCATCTGGTGGCAAGTTACAATAAAGTTAATATCGCGTAAATTTTGTGCGAGCTGAAATGTATATGTATCTATACCAATTTTAATGGTGATCGGTTAAGCGGTAGGATAAATGTGGGATAGTTGCCCCAGGAGGATAGACGCTTCATACTTCAAAATTAAGACTTTCAAACATGATACGGTCGCAGCTAATACTTATAACCAAAGGACAACCCCCCCCCCCCCCCGCCCTCTAACATTTGAGCGGCAACCGCGAAGATTACACTTGTCGCCTGTGTAAAAATAAAGTTTGACGACGGCTCCTGGGGCAACTATCCCACTTTTGCCCTATAGAAGTTAATGTGCTGTAGCGCATCTGTAACCATCTAAAGTACGGGCCAAAGAAACGTTCCGATGGGGTATTAAATCGAGCTGTCAACAAGGATGTGGCTAACGTCGATATTGCTTATTGATGAGTTACGCTTGCTCGATGAAACAGTATTTATAAGTCTGCATTTATTATAGTACCGATTGCTATATTTATTAATATTTTCGGTTTAAGTATTATTTCAAAATTAGAGTAATTATATTATGACCTAATTATGTGATGTGAGTTATTAAATGGGTACTTAATAGATAACTGATTATCATAGCATGGTATATCATAAGTCATTATTAATTTCATAACAGTCATTAGTAAAATATTATCGTGGAATTTTGTAATAATGAGTTCCACATATGTATATCATAAAATGCTGCGCGGATAAAACATCATTACTTGCCTATCAGTTGAGCAATGGAGACCATATTTTCTAACCTGGAGCTGTTGAAGTTGAAGGGTGATATTAACATGCAGACTCGGTGCTTTATACATAACATTTTGTCATTTTTAGACGAACTGAAAAGTAACTCGACAAAGTTTAAATGCTCAATTTCAATAATATAATAATGTGATAGATACTCTGCGAAGGTTATGACACGCATCCCTATAAGCAGGTATTAAAAGAGGCGGGCCGGCCTAATGATTTATTGCCTCACCGGAACGTTCCTTTGACCCGTACTATAGTGGTAAGTTATAACAAAACGGATATTATAAAAACCTTCTCCATGAAGAAATACATATATATGGTGAGTTTTAATTAACCGGCATGTTTAAAGAGGGTGAAAAAGAACCCTCAACTTGCCTACAAATTGTTTTACGTAGAACCCTCTTATTAACCCTTCAGCACCGTTATAGGTCTGAGCGACTCCCATCACAAAAATAAACTATTGCTGTCTCGCTCGGCTGAGCGTTAGGGTGTTGTACTCTTAGGTAGTTTCGAGTTGGTTAGTGCTCCGTGATCTGTGTATTGTATGAAAAAAAATACTATGTATAGTTTTATCCACTTTTATATTGGGAGTCTTTGAGACCTATATCAGTGGTAATGTTAAAAAAAACATATGTCACTGCTTAAGGGATATATTGTTCCCAATGCCTACACCGAACGCAAAGACTTAAGACAAGATACAGTGAGTGTCGTGTGCATGGTGGATTTTCGAAATTAGCGCGCGCCGAGTCGCCCGCCCGTGTACAACAACATTTTTATTGCTGGTGCTTTTAGTACATTTCAGACAACAAGTTCAATGTACTGTAAAAGAGATGAGTAATAATCGTCGGGGGTGGTGAAAATCGCTGAGTCGGTTTGAACTCCACACTTAGCCGCTGCGCAAAAGTCGTTTTTTCATCTCGCACTTATAATCCGGCCAAAGTGCAGCCTCAGCATTGAGATAAATCGTGGCCGGGCGACCTTAGGTCCGACGCATAAATCTCTGGGAAAAGCGACGCCGACGGCGACGCCTCGCCGGCTTCAAATCCGCGGAACCAGACCGCAGTCGGAGTTTCCTCCGAGATCTTAGGATATCGGCTGAATTGAGATATTCGTTGGATGTGCTGACAGCTGAAAGACCCGCACTAAATGTAACCTCAGGATATTCAACTTTCGAGGAATTGTGCCCCAATTCCCAACGTTATAATGTATCGGTGTGATATCTTCTTCGTCTTTTGCGTTGGATGGGTTTTTTATTTATTAATGCAAAGTTATGAGGGTAACGTTTCAGAGTGACATATACACTATTTCTAAAGCAACTGATGCAATAAATAGCTGCATTGACAAAGCTTATTTCTTGACATTGTGAAGCTTCTTCTTCGATGCGGTTTTGTACGATAAACTTATATTGAGACTGAGGGAGATTAGTTATGACTGAGAATGTTATTTCACAGATAAAACCATAGAGACTTTAGTAAAACGCAAGAGACTTTAGTTGGTTGACTGAAAGATATTTTATGTAGCAATAAGTCCGCCATTTTACCTTGATTTTATTGTGCAATAAGGAGATTTTTCATTTCAGCAAAAAGCGTAACATTTAAAAGTGAAAATGAAGACATAACATACGGAGTCCCTTGATGAACTGTCTTCGGACCACTTTTGTCTGCTGACACATTTCTCATTTAACCGCCCTATCTTTGGATTACTATTTGAAAATTAAGTAAAAAATCGTTAGGTTTTTCATTAGATTTCTTAATAACAATACTTGTATCTTTCTTTGTACTTTCTTAATAACAACAATATACCAGACATTTTTTTACACAATAGCCGCATTTTGTTACCCTTTTTTATATTTAGAATCGTAGGAACAATTTGACGTATCGCGTAGGCTTTGTGGGTTTCGGGCTTTCTATTTTTATTTAAAAAATTTTTCTACTCAGACGTACGTGATACGTACGGCTTATTGCGTTCGGGCAATATTATTACGGACGTATCACATACGCTCGTATAGGTAGGGCGGTTAAATTAAAAAACTGTGTAATCTGGCGGACACTATTTTCTCTTTTGCTGGTAATACTGTCACCTTGCACCAAGGACAGGACTATAAAAATACTTATATTCAAGGAATAGCCTATATATTAATAAAAACTAATTACACACTTTTGATGAACGACAACCTTTATGAATGAGTGTATTTCCTCACATTAATAGATAGCGCGGCGTTTAAAAGGTAGCATCGACTGATCGAGCGCGAATAATGAGATATTTTTACACGACTGCCAAAAAAAGAGTGTTATGTGCTTAGGATTCATCCATATATGTTTTCTGTTTTTTATTCTTTCGTCTATACTAATATTATAAAGAGGTAAAGTTTGTGACGTTGTAGGAAGTAATCTCTGGATCTACTGAACCCATTTTGAAAATTCTTTTACCAATAGAAAGCCACGTTATTTGTGATTGTCATAGGCTATATATTAATCCGAAAAATGGAAAGACTTTTTCGTAGTAGTCGAATTTGCAAAGTAAGTCGGAGAATAAACGGTCGAACGAAAATGTTTCTAACTAACGCTGCCTTAACGATGAGAGATATATACCTAATTAAGTTCGAGAGAAAAGTTGTAGAGCTTGATACTGCCTACAAAAAAGTCAGCGACAGCATGTGTCTAACTTTTATATTTAAGTCACAAAAAGTAGTATTTTATATTAAAAAATAATTTAAATCGTTAGGTCATGTGTATTGGTCATATCATCAACAATTAAGAATTCTTATCAAAATAAGTAAATGTATCGTCTCAAGTGTTTAAAACAAAAGACTTTTCCCTTTTACTGCATATAAATTCACTTTTACTGCATAAATAGATAAAGAAATAATACGCTCACAAATAAGACACTCACAAGAAGACACTCATAAATAACGGTATTATAGTCAAATTGGCATGCAAATACATAAATATATATGCAGTAAAAATATAACCCTTCTTTTGGCAGTCCGGAAATAAATCATAGCACTCAGTACTAACCGAACCACAGTCATAATTTCATCACAGGTAAAATGTTTTACCGCCCAACGAAGTGGGCACGGGTCAGGTAGTAACTTAAAAACGCTTAAATCGTTTTAGAAGTGTGTAGCATTGTTAGAATCATTATATCATCACGAGTGTCATAGGGTAGCTAAAGTGGTCAAATGTCAAATAAATTATTATCTAGATATGCGATGTCCATAAATTACGATAAATATATCGTGTTTAGTATCAAATAAAAGGTCTGATGGAGTACACAGTCGCAAAGTTGCAGGAGTTGCTGCCGGTGACCCTTGTTTACTCACCGTACTTGTGAGACCTTGCTCCAATATTGTTTTTTTAATTAGAATTCATAAAACTTTTTACAAGGAAAAAAAATACGCATTCAAAGCATTCATTGGTTCCTGTCCACAAGAGTTTTACGGCAGAGAAATTAAGCATTTGCTATTAAAATGATAAATCTGCATAACTAATAGGGGTCAATATTTCTATTAATTAATTATATATTTTTCATACAAAGTTTTTGGCCTTTAATTTCGTTTATAGAACAGCAACTTCATAGGTAAGGACCCAATATATGGCAGTATATAAGATAACTATAACAATACAATGGGTTAAAGCAACAAAATGATGGCCTAATTAGTTAAACAGATCGAGTATACCGCCATAGTACGTGGAGCGACGGAAAATGATAAAGTAGACGGAGACGAAAGCGGGTGAAATGCGCGCATCCGTCGTTCGGGCTCGGAGTAAGCGCGGCACGGCTCATACGGCTTCAGCTCGAGTCGCGGCCGCGCTCAATTCCGAATTCCGCAGGCACGGAAGTAATATGAAAAAGCTACATTGCCAGCATCATAAATTTCAGAGTTACGTGATCGCCGCCCGCCCCCCTTATGGGGCCGATAATGTCGTCTCTATCTCCTCTACGACGGCATACAATCTCATACAATATTTAGATACTGAATCCGACATAAGAGCGAATTCAAATATAAGCAAAAATGGTTAGTGTATAGATGGATATTCAGATATATAGTTCGTTTATTAATCATTCGGGCTAGTTGTGCACAGCTGGAGAGGTCAACTACAACGGGCGAAAACGTCGCCTCAGGAAGTTTAACGATATTTGACCTTTCTGACTCCCGTGAGGTAAGCGTAAAAGACTTGGGACGAAACAGTCCACACGCCAGTTACACCACTCGCCCGTAAGAGACTAACGCCTTACCACGAGAAGCCGGATATGCCGGCCAGATTTCTCCGGCCTGCCCGCTGTTTACGAGTTAGAGGTGGCTTACGCGGTCATCTCCCTTAAGTAGCGGTGATTCGGTGTCTACCGAATCTATCGCAGACCACGGCATCCTTTGCCCGGCTGCTCAAGCCGATTGGCTGTTTCAAGAACAATTGCTGTAAGGTTAATAGCCAGCCCCGATCTATAGGAAACAAAGCCGTTTCCAGACGCCCCCGGCTATCAGTCGGAGAAGCACAGTCGGTTTGCTGACGTCGCACGTTGCAGGAACGCCCTAAGGGCGATTTCCAGGGTAAACTAACACGCAGGCACAGAGTCCTACCCGGGCTCGCACTCCTGCGTGGGTGTTGACCTGTGAGTTGGGCCGACCCTAACACATGAGTAATAGTGGCCCTACTGCACTGTGTACATCTTGAGGTGTCGACTACAACGGGCGAGCCCGTCACCACAGGAAGTTTTAACGATTCATCGTTCTATCGACCTGCAGTGAGCGTAGAAGACTTTGGACAATAACAATCCGACGTCTAGCTACGCCACAACCCGTGAGAGTCCAACGTCTTACCGCGAGTTAGCCAGGAATAAACCCGGCGGGCTCGAGATACTCGCGCCCTCACTTCCAATTGTGACCAGATTTCTCCGGTCTCTCGATTGGTTCCGAGTTCGAGGTCGCTTGCGCGGTCCTCTCCCTTACGGAGCGGTGAAACGGAGTACACCGAATCTATCGCGGACCAAGGCGTCCTTTGCCCGGCTCTGAACCGGGATCGGATGGCCAATGGTCATTTCAAGAGCAGTCGCCGTAAGGTACGCAACCACCCCCGCTCTATAGGAAACAATACAGTTCCCAGACTCCCCCGACTTTTAGTCGGAGAGCACAATCGATTGGCTTGCGCCGCACGGTGCGCAGACCGTCCAGGAGCGCCAGAGGTTTGATTCCCAGGGGAGACTGGTTGACCCAGTGTCCTACCCAGGTTCGCACCCCGTGCGTGGAGGCCGTCGGATGGGTGTTGACCCGTGAGTGTGACCGACCCTGAACACATGGGTCATCGTAGCCACCTCATCATGGGCCTGTTAGCTCCCACTGTGTACATATTGAGATGTCAACTACAACGGGCGAGCCCGTCACCACAGCACGTTTTAACGATTAGTCGTACTATCGACCTGCAGTGAGCGTAGAAGACTTTGGACATAACAAATCCGACGTCTAGCTACGCCACAACCCGTGAGAGTCCAACGCCTTTACCGCGAGATAGCCAGTATGTTACCTGGCGGGCCGACACTCGCGCCCTTGCTTCCAATTGTGACCAGATTTCTCCGGTCTCTCGATTGGTTCCGAGTTCGAGGTCGCTTGCGCGGTCCTCTCCCTTACGAAGCGGTGAAACGGTGTGCACCGAATCTATCGCGGACCAAGGCGTCCTTCGCCCGACACTGAACCGGGATCGGATTGCCAATGGTCATTTCAAGAGCAGTCGCCGTAAGGTAGGCAACCACCCCCGCTCTATAGGAAACAATACAGTTCCCAGACTCCCCCGACTGTTAGTCGGATAGCACAATCGATTGGCTTACGCCGCTCGGTGCGCAGACCGTCCAGGAGCGCCAGAGGTTTGATTCCCAGGGGAGACTGGTTGACCCAGTGTCCTACCCAGGTTCGCACCCCATGCGTGGAGGCCATCGGATGGGTGTTGACCCGTGAGTGTGACCGACCCTGAACACATGGGTCATCGTGGCCACCTCATCATGGGCCCATTAGCTCCCATAGTGTACAGTAGGTTACTAATGGTTCAGCGCAACTTGTGGATTTGGTGACTTGTGGAAGTGGACTTTGTCAATTTTTATATCTACTTATCCTGCCCAACTCAGGGTCAACACCCATCCGGTAGCCTCCTGGAAAATGGACCTAACCTATCACAACGGCTGTGACCTACTGCCGCAGCTGTAACCTGAAGTCGGTGGCGGTTGAGATCAGATGATTGCGGATTGGGAGAAAAACCTCGGGGAGAACTAGACGGTTTGCATACGCCCGGTATGTCAGCCACGCTTACGCAACAATCCGGTCAATAAACGAGTATCTGGAGACGTATGTCTCCTAGTTCTTGACCTGATGTCATATATAATTAAAACGATCCGTTGGCCACCCGAGTGACCATGGTGGGCATGATATGAACACACTCGGAATTAATTGACCTTGACTATAAATTGTTCAAAAACCTCATTTTATTGGTACTCCTTTATTATGTTAATTTGAGGTAATATTGATCATCCATTTTCACTACAACAACTGTAAAGATAAAAATCGTCTGCCATAGAAGAAGCCTAGGCTTAATTGACCGGCACCGTAAGAAACACATTTCTCAATTCGTCGTATTTAATTCTTCCTATAATTGGCTATAGAAATGTAACCAGGTAAAATGTTTAAAGTGATATAATTAAATAAATTGTTCTACCTATAGTAATACATTATGCATACTAATAGCAAGTTATGGTCGAACAGCAGGCGTCGAATAACCTGGAACCCCATGGGGAACCAACGCCTTAACCGGTAAACTATGGATTGTTGCATAGCGTCACTACTTTTGCAAATCCTCGTATCTCATTTTGAACAACTTTTCAGGAGAGCATAAAAACTGAATATAAAATCAAGTAACCCCTTTTATTTTAAAAAATTATTATAGAAAATTGTAAAATGACTATTAAAATGAGTATATGATATTATTAATCTTTTTTTTCAATCATAGAATAAGATATTTAAAATAAACATTGTTTACGAGATTCTGTATCCTATTTGTATTTATTATTGATCGAGATACGAGATTCTCGCAGTATAAATAACAATATTTTAGTTTTTAAATAATAGTTTATCTACCATATTTCGTAAAGAAAACTACAAAAACAACGTATTATTTTCTGTTGTTTATTTTTTATAGAGCATATCATCATGATCATCGTTTTCACTATTTGAAGCCAAGAAATTAAACATTTTTTAGGCTTTCAATTTTTATTGGTAAATTCGTATTATGTTTAAGTCATTGTTACCCATTACAATTTATGTTCATTTAACAAAACGTGTGTGTTGTCTTTCTTACAAACAAACTTAACTAGCATATTTTGACAACAAGTAGTGCGCTTTATCAAATATTGTTACTCATAACATGTTTATTATGATTTGTACATAATTTACCTAGGTTTTTAATTAGATTCGCACATTATTATGTAATTAAAGTAATCTTTGCAGTGTGGTTATACAAAACACTTTTATAATGTTTTTTATATAATTGACGTAGGTACTTAAACTAGCTTACCACATAATTATGTACTTAAACTATTCTTTGGTCTTGCAGTTTACCACATATTATTTTAAATGATAAAACTATAGAACAATCACAATCAAGACATCTTATGAGCTATGAAATGCACAATGAGTACTTATTAATGTTTCAGTTCATCAAAAAATGGATTGAAATCTTTTGGAATTACTTCTTTTAAGGACTGTAGGTCCTTTTCTTCTTTTAAGGACTTAGGTTTTCATTAATCGTCAATGGACCAGAATAAAGACTTTTTACATTAAAATTTTTATCAATATTGTTTTGCTTGGAAAAAGGTATTCTGTGGAAGATCCTGCGAATTTTCTTGGAACTCGAATTTGTACTGAATGGTGCGGTCCTTCCTGTATTTAAGTGGTCTTAGGTCGACTACGCATGCATATCCAACTTTTTTTTCCCGGTCTAATCGAATTGTAATATGAAATGTCTGAGAAAGATTTAAAGTAAACATGACTGACATATTTGACATTGTATCTTTTCTCAGTTAGAGTTTCCTTGATAATTTTTACAAAATCACCGGGCACATATAACTCTCGTTTTTTTGTCCTTTCTATAAGGGGCATGGACGGAATCGCATTCCATTTGACTATGACCCTTGACTAAATACTTTTGGTAAATGGTTGCATCATTATCACTAACAAATTGTTGAAGAGTATTTGCAAGTATAACATTCCTCTTTTGGGCCGTGCAGCCATCGCTGTAAATGACAATTGAAATATATGCATCTTATAATTCATTAGATAAAAAGTCAGTAAGGCATGATGAAAACATATTCGCAGTCATTTCTCCCTCGCGCTCATGCCATACATAGCAATGTACCTACACCATTATTACCAATATTAAATTATCGAAAATTGATGGCAAGCTAATTTCTATTTAAAATACAGACCACCTGCGGGGGAATAAGGCACAAGTTGCACAGCTTGCACATCAACAGTGAAGACATTTTGTGTACCTGCAATTGCCAAAATTTTATCCCCGGCTTTTTGATCTCTTACATCATCCTTAGCTTTGATATGTTTCTCATATATGTCATTTTGCACATTAACTAATTTATGTGCAATACACAGATCACACTAGTCCTTTTTAGGTTGAAATAAACCAATGTTTAGCTAGTGTATATTTTCATCCTTAGTAAATTGTTTGTATGCGCGACACTATTCTTTAAAAGATTGAAACGTTAACTCAAAATATAGTTTTAAAGTTCCTTTCCGACAATAATCAGATTCCATTTTTGGAAATTTTTCCAAAAATGATTTCATAATGTCATTTTTTCTCACATTTTGCTCCGTCGGCAATATATTACTTAAAGTATACATACCCAATGTATTACTTTTTTTTAGCCAATCTAAAACGGTCCACTCGCCAATGCAAATAGTTGACAAGAACATGGTCTTGCATACACGTTTTTCTTTTTTCTCTCCGCCTTGTACGTGATGCGATATTTTTTTTATTCTCTGCACTTTTCGAAGTTCTAGGGGAGAAGTATTGCTCTCCCTTTTGTCGTGCTATTTCTACTGCATTTATTTTCCAGGTGTCCGGTTTACTCATTCTTTTACGAGCTCGTTTTCTCTTTTTAGACATATTGTCATTAGAGGCCTAAGGCAAATTAAAAAAGTCTGATTCTGAATCACCCATCTCCGTGGCATTTGAATGAAAGATATTCTCAGCAGAGAAGGAAGTGCGTAACTTACGAGATGGTAATATTATGTAATAATAAAATTAGGTAATAATATTCAAAATATAAGAGCGTTTGATGAAAAATCCGGTGACAGTTCGACGGAACGATGTTGCCAAGATACGAGATTTTGATATTTGTTTGGTAGCAATGGCTGAATATTTGTGAATGCGGAAACTCGTATCTCAAGGTACGAGAATTTTGCACTTCACAAAAATGGTATTTTCTATTTACGAGAAAATGTTTTTTTGTTATTTACATTAATATCGACATTAGAGTTAGTCTATCTTGTGCAGAATTTTTTTCTCTATCGAATGCACCCCTTAACTCAAAATCGTCAAAAATCGAGATACGAGGATTTGCAAGAGTAGTGACGATAGGGTAAAAATGGATGTATAAATAACAAAAATAATCTCTTCTACAACATCCTCAAAGTTATCTATCGAAGTATCAGTAACCCTGTATATATATATACAAATCTACAAAAGAAATCACTGTTAAGCCTGAGTTCACTACTCTTCTTTATAAATAACAACAAGATCAATGTTTACACTACATTTATAGTGCTAAAATATTAGTTCAATTTTATATTTATTTCACCCATCTGCTAATCCACAAACCTGAGGCGAAAATGCACAAAAAATGTCGCACAATACCCTCTCTCCACTTAATTATGTGAGATTTAGCAAAATGAAATTCTCGGAAAATCCCCACACAATAAGGAGTAGTCACCTCGGCCCGCGACTCCGCACACTGTGCTATAAAAATTATTACAGCGTGAAATTAAAAAACTACAATTAAGGTAGGGAAATTTCGAAGCTGCCAATTTTCTCGCTTTCCCGGTAGCGTTTCCAAAAAGGTAACTAATATATGAATATGTATTTTATTTCTGTGTTTAAAGATATGTTATAAAAAATAGGTATGTAAAATATAATTTAAAAAACTCAGTTTCCTCCGCTGTTCAACTGCGTAAGAGATATAATGTGCATATTGTGGCAATCTGCATGGATACAATATGCCATGGCGTATACCAAACAAACGAGTGTTTTAGTAGCGAGACTACCATCACAGGCAAAAGATCAAGCTGAAGTGCAACATCAGTGGACAAAATATTTTTATCCAAGACAATTGAAATATGTGTAAGAGCCAGGTACAAACAAAATGTAGATTTAAATTTATATTTTTATTTCTTTCTTTGTTTATGAATTGTTCTGCTTTATAATTTTAGAGTAAAAATTGACAGAAAAGCCTTTACTCTATTAAAAAAAAGTAGTTTGATTTCGAAATCGGAGACTATCGCGGTTGATTGACATTATAAATAATATAAAAACGAATTTATTGCGTGAAATTTGCAAAACCCCACGTTTCGGCGACGTTGTATCCGCCGTTGTCTAGAGTAAAGAGTGTACACTGGGTCTACCCTAGACAATGGTGGCTGCAACGTCGCCGAAACGTCTGGTGTGACAAACCTCACGCGGTAAATTCCATTTTATCTTAATTATAATAGTTTGATTACAATGTTTCTTTCCCCATCCACGCTGATTACGCTGATGACGACGCTGCCACCGGCAAGTTTGACGTCTGTTGGCGCCGCCGCTGTTAGCAGAAATTGGCACACAGAACTGTTTATTCCCTAGCTATCAAACAAAAGAACAGTGCCTTTTTTACATTTTTTCAAGTTTTTTTTTGTTTTGGACGGAGTTTATCAGCAACTGTTTTATGATACATGGAGAGGCGAGCAACATTATTCACGGAAAACTTTGCAGTCACAAATTTTTTGCGAGACTGCAGGTATTCATTTTAAATACTATGATTAACATTTGGCACTTTAAAAACTATTTTAGTACTTATTTCTTCCATTAAAAACCCGTATAACAACAAACAGTATGAAATCGAAGACTATCGCGATTGTTTGACATAATAAATAAGTTAAAGGTGAATTATCCGCGTAAATTTTAAAACACCGACGTTTCGGAGATGTTGCAACCGATGTTGTCCTGGGTAGACTCCTGTCTACCCCGGACTAATGCGGTTGCAAAATCGGGTGTTCAAACTTCAGGCGGTAAATTCGTTTTTGTTTTATTTGTAATAACAACAGATCGAAATCAATCAATATCTGATCAGTTAATCCCGAACCTGAAGAACAATCAAACAACGAATCCATCCCCACTACTGTGCATGCACCGTAATGAAAAAGGGTAAAACAGACAAAATATTTTAAATAACAGTTTTAAGCGCTTAGATTACCACATAGTGCCACTGTGCGGTGCTGCGCAGCCCGCACCACGAAGCTCCACGTCGCGGCGACTTGCGAGGACATTCCACAAAGTCATAAATTCCAATCTGTGACGTCGCCCCCTTTTGTCTGTTTTTCGGTAAAAGGTCACACGATTTTAATTCCATGAACCCTTTCTGCGGCCCCAACTCCCCTCTCGCTTCCACGAGAGCTCCAGACCGCCGCCGATCTCTCTTTCTCTTTCACTGCCTCGCTAGTCCGCCGAGGGTTAAGTGAAGCGCTCTGTGTTTTTCTCTTTTTCGCGAAATGTTAAGTGCTGGCGGTATTTTAAATACAATTAACGCTTATACATACACGTTATAGAAATAAACTCTAAATAGCTATTTTGTTAAAAGCCTTTGTTTAAAATTTAGAAGCGTGCTCATCGATCACGGTCAAAATTTTATAGGTGCCCATGTATACATCTCAATACAAATTACAATGCCATCCCAATTCAAATTTTATATACATATCGCGAAATTTCTTTTAGCTCCAAATATTTTTTTAAAAGTACAATGCGAAAAGGTAGATGATCTACTCGTACAGTTAATTCAAATTATCAAATTACTGCTATTTTTTAATTTAATAATAATTTTGAACTGTTTATTCAAAGTCAAATTATTTGGCGCCACAAACTTATTCTTCCTCAAAATTCAGCATTCTATTTTGCCTGCACAAAAATATGGCGTTGGTATACCATGCATGGAAAATAAAATATCGTGTATTGTGGCGAGTCATTGTGACTAGCATAAAAATAATCGTAATAGTGAGGTAGGTAAAATATAGATACATTCGTTTCTTAGGGCAAATTATGTGAGGGATAATACATTTTACTTATATATGCTTTCTGCCAGATGCGCCGTAACGTCCTTTTTTTTAGTTACCAGACAAGTCGACGAATCTCAAACCCTCTCACTATTAAAATTTATCGCCGTATCGACACAGTTTAATCGTCAGTTAATACAATGTATTATCGATAGGGCCGATCTGTTTCATTAAGTGGTATCCTGCGGATGCCATACAAGCTGTTACACCCCGGGCGATACGGGGCGGTCAGCGGGAGACCTCCCGACCCTATCCCTCCGCGTGGGGGCGGAGGGAGGGCGTTCGGTGGGCAGATGAGAGAGCACATTCGCGCCAAATGTCGCCCCGTCGTAAATTACCCGACGTGGACTTTTCTCTCCCCCGCCATTACGATCTTTGATCTGGACGTCGCTTCTGGCGGATACGTGCTCCTTAAACTCACTCTATACGCGTCTCATCCGATAGCGCGCGGACGCGACGCTCCACGACGCGCCGCCAACTTTGCGGATTATAAAGTGTGAGAGATCTTACGCCTGGCGACAAATTATATTAGATGGCGTCGACGTGACCTGTAAGACGGTACAGACTAAGAGATGTTGACATATGTAAAAACTCACATATTCGCATACACAACAACGCTCAAAATTGATGATCCTGAGTCAGCGGCTACCCGCAGGCAGCTTTAGGGCAGGGTTTTATCAGGATCGGTTTTCAGGGGCTAAGAATTAATGAAAATATCTAAAAATTTGTCAAATGGGCAAAAATAATTAATATTGATTTAAAGCCGTCTAAGTATATTTGTCAAATGGGCTTAGCTTCTTATTTTATCGTCCGTGCGAGACGGGTTTGTAAGCAGACTTTATAACAGTGTTTATGCAGTAAAACTTCAAAAATCTCTGGAACAAATTTTGACGCTGACGACTAACGTCCATAAGCCACCTAAACGCAGTTTGATAATTTAAGGTCTGCCAACAAACGATAAAAATCTTAACGCACCTAAACGCAGTTCGATAATTTACAGTCTGCCAACAAACGATAAAAATATTAGAGCACCTAAACGTAGTTCGATAATTTACAGTCTGCCAACAAACGATAAAAATCTTAACGCACCTAAACACAGTTCGATAATTTACAGTCTGCCAACAAAGGATAAAAAATGTAACCTCCTGTTCCTAAGCCACATCCTTGATTATCGCTATATTAAATAGGATGCTGTTAGATGAAAACATTTTATTTTAAATAATAAGTAACTGAATAATACTATTATGGATATAAACCGACGACAAAAATGTAATTACAAAAAAATGCTGCTTTCAAGCACGGGAATCTTAAATATCTTAAGTAACTAAAACATAATAATAATAATACCCTTTTGAGACCTCCTTGTATCGCTCTTAATGATTCTATATGTTGAGTAAATTGAGCATAATTATACCATTGATTATACAATTTAATAGATTTCTTGATGCCGCACTACGTTTTCAGCTAGGATTTTACTATGAAACGCAACTTGTAGAGGGCACTCATAGTTACAAACATTAATTAATCTTCTGTTATGTTCAGAAGCATAATATATATCTAAACACGCCATCTCAAAATAAAATTATAATTTAATAACAAACGGATTTTTAAGTAGTATCGTTTATAATTTTAGTATTGTTTTTATACAAAAATCATTTTTGATTTGGTATACTAGATCAAATCCATAATAATTAGGAGCGTTAATGTTCTTAATTATAATTAATAATTATAGTTCGTAATTACTTTAATAGATGGCATTCGAATCTCTTCACTTTATTTCTGTGAGGTAAAACGTTATCAGCGTATATGCAGCTTTTTGTATTATTCTGCGGTTGTATGGAATCGGTTGGGAATGGCTTTACGATCGAAATCAATTGCAGTATTTAAGGACCAATTTAAAAGTTTATTATTAAAGGAAGATATTTAGATGACATAATTTTATTTTATTTTAAAATAACTATTGCTAATTGGATTATTACTATTGTCTTCGTTTATTTATTAACTAGCGACCCGCCCCGGCTTCGCACGGGTGCAATGCTGATACTAAATACAGTACAGAAAAACTGTGAACGTTGTATATAAAAACATAGCGGCCCGCTCTGGCTTCGCACGGGTATAAAATATATAGCCTATGTGATTAAAATCGATCCAGTAGTTTTGATTTATTCATTACTGCCCGTGACCCGAACGCGTTAAATTTGGAGTAAAACAATCCCCCTTTCCCTATACCAAGAAGATTTTCTGCTATCTTTGGAATATCTAAATTCATACACTACATTTTTACTTATTTACTTTTTACATTTTTAACTATTTATTTTATTTTTACAACATATTACAGAATGTCTTTATAAACAACGTTCACAGCTTTCTTGTCATTAGACTATACAAACATGTTTTCTCTGGAGGTCACTCTTGAAAGAGCGACATACAGTTGTCCATGTGAAAAACAGTCAACGCTCAAATCTAAGCCTGCAACGTTGAAGGTTTGACCCTGCGATTTATTAATGGTCATTGCAAAAGATGTCTTTACCGGAAACTGTAAACGTTTAAATTGGAAGGGTAAATCTGATGGTATCAGAGGGATTCGGGGAATCAATACATCTTCTCCGGTACCACATCCTGTCAGTATTGTGCACTCTATTATGAAAGTATTCAATGATTTTACCAGCAAACGCGTGCCATTGCAAAGTTTAGGTGGATTCAGGTTTCTTAATAAAATAACAGGACAACCTACTTTCAACACCATTTTGTGAGGAGGGAGTCCAGACGGGTTCAAAGAGTTTAGAAATTCTGTAGGAAAATGAACAGCTTCTTCCAAATCGAGAACAGTATCGACCGAGTAGTATATTTTCGTCGGCGCATCAATCTTTGAAAGAATCAAGTTATTTACTTTATCTACTTGTTCGTTAGTTGGTGACAGAATCGCTCTTTCTTTAAACCAAGATATTGTCTTATAACTTATGTTATCAATGTCAGGATAGACATTGTTGACTAACTCTTGGATGTTGCCTATCAAAACGCAAAGGTTTTCTAGGTCAATCCTTCCCTCACTTTGTGTTAACTCTCCATTGCCAACTTTTAGCAGCATCTCTGGAAATAGCCTGTTCTCACGTGAAGATGACGAAACCCTCATATTAGTTTTAAGCTTTAATTTATTGACATGTGGCCAAAGGTTGGATCTTTTTAGGCAAGCATTTATTTCGTCAGCACGTGTTCCTCGAGTCACAACTGGTAGGATTTGACGGAAATCTCCTGAGAACAGAATTGTACATCCACCCATAGGTGAATTTTTGTTGCGCAAATCGCGCATTGCCCTATCCAGTGCTTCCACAGACGTCTTGTTTGACATGGTAGCTTCGTCCCAGACTATTAATGAGCAGTCACGCATCAATTTCCCTGTATTGCTCTGTTTAGAAACACTACAGACGCTGTTATTATCATCGGTGGCGATTTTCAGCGGGAGCTTGAATGTGGAGTGTGCGGTTCGGCCTCCTTCCAAAAGCGTAGCGGCAATGCCGGATGACGCAACAGCTAACGCAATTTTTCCGATAGATCTCACTTTTTTTAAAAGCAGATTGATTAAAAATGTTTTTCCTGTACCTCCTGGGGCATCAAGGAAAAACAATTTCCCTTCATTGTTATCAATTGTTGATAGTAATGCAGTGAATACTTTTTTCTGATCGATGTTTAATCGTGGCTCATCTTGAGCTATATTTTGTAAAAGTCTCGTTTGATCGTATGATGTTTCTCTTGTGTATTCGGCACTGTTAGTTAAATCTGAGTTAGTAGTATTAGCTGGCATCGGCAGCCCAAAATCCTTGATCGATTTACCCGAAAGTAATTGCACTACTTTGTTCAATTCCAATAATGCTTCGTCAAATATGTTTTGATCATATTGTACATCATCTGAGTTTAACTCTCGCCGTCGCCGAATCAGAATATCACTGGCCATATTTTCTTGAAATTTATTCCATAGATTAACAGAATCAGTTACTTGACAAAACACTACTATGACGGCAAATAAATATCTTAATGATGTAGCTGAACTACAAACAGCTGCTTCTGATAATGTGTTTTCCCAGTGAGAATCGTCTTCCAAGAGCCCCATAGCTTTGCATGCTGCTTGATAAGTATTGTAAACAACACCTTGTACAGTTCTTAGGTGTGCAAAGGATGTCGGGCCTTTTACAATATGCAATAACATTCTCAGATAAAAGCATTCGCTGTTGTTGGGATGAACCACGTAGACTCTGCCAAGAGCATCCGTTTTTTTACTCCGGGGAAACCATCAACCGCAGTACCTTGTTTTCGCCGTTGAAAAGTTTTAGAACTCTGGTTCCATGTATAGTAACCTGGAACTCTGTCATACGTCAGTGTTTTCGCGAAATCATCTTGAGCACATAACTTGAAGAATGCTGTCAATGTTGTATCCCGCGGGTTATTAACAACTTCTTGTATATTGTTCTCTGTGAAATATACTCTTTGTCCATTTTCTAAATGAACTGCAAGGTGGACAATTGTGGGAGCCCGGTCGTGCACTTCGAATGATAAAATCCTCCATACAGCTTCAGAGCTGCAGATGTAACGTCCAGACTGATATTTTTCCACTTCATTTGGTGATTGTATGCTGAAAGTGGCTTGATCACTGCCTTTATTAATGTACTTAGTAACATATTGAATTGACTTTTTTGAATTGCACAACTCTACGTTGATGTGGGCATCAAAAATTTTCAAAAGGAGCGGATTATAGGGAACGATCCATCGGTTATCAATATCATGGTTTCGGACGGTAGCATTTTGCCCACCCTGTTCTGGCGATCGTCGACGATATTTGGGATATCCGTCATCGATAGTACTTGTTTGAGTTTGGAACGACTTCGGAAATTTTTTTCTGCATTTAGAATCTCGCATACATGGAGAATTCGGGTTTAAAGTCCCGCAAGGGCCGTGTACCATATGTTTCTTTACGATTTCGTACAGGATAGGATCTTCATCTTTATCCGGTAATTCAGCTGAAATAACCCTGTCAATTTGGTTTGGTCTAATTTTGTTCACTAACCACACCAACAGGTGTACATGTGGCAAGCCACGTTTCTGCCATTCTATTGTGTACATATGACAGCGCGGCGGACCGAATATATGAGACTTGTTAATGAGGTGCAGGAGTTTCTGTACTTTTAAATGGAAGACTCTGTTAACTACATATATCGTATCTGTCTTGTGGAGTTAAATTGGTGTTAATATTTTCTTTGATTTCCGGCCAATTTGGGTTACATGTTGCAGTTATAAATAAATCAGGTTTGCCGTAATTTCTTACGTAAGTCATGGCGTCTTGCGATTTTTCGTGTAAATATCGAGGTCCACCTGTGAATGATGAAGGTAGTATAACCAACTGCCCAATGCGGTTGCGGTGTTCATTCGCCTGTAAAGCATCCTGAAGATGAACGTAATTTTCAGCTCTCAATTTAGTTTGATTATTACGGATGTAGGCCAATCTCTCAGATTCAATTTTCGCATATTGATCTACCAAGTATTGGTTTGTTAACATTCCATATCTAAGCAAAGTATTGAAATTGTTACGTCTTGTCATTATACGGTAGCAATAGTAGTTCATACATGACACTGTTTTACGCAGAGGTGTACCACCGATTGGGTCAACTTGAGAAATATTAATGGCATAACCATTTTCTCCACGACATAGCATCAAAGGATATTGTAAGCTGTCATAAGATCTGTGTAACTCTGAATTTTTTTGCAAATTATCATCACGACTATGCAATACAATATCTCTTTTGTCAAATTGCTGTCCAGCTATCACCACTGCTACTTCACTCGTGGAAGGCCCATTGTATCGTCCTCTGTGTTCTCCAACAGGAACTTTATTTGCATGGATTACGACATTAAAGTCAGGAGTATCTGCTGGAACACTCTCAATCGCAGTTTTGAAAGACTGTATGTAGCAATTATGAGAATGTAACATATCTTGGAGAGATCTAATCAAATCTCTATCAATTGGCTGTGCAACACTTGTACACCGCGTAGATGCTTGTGTATCTGGATCTGCAATAAAATATATTTGCAGAAATTTGTGATCATCGGGTCGAAGTGGTAGCAAGCTCCCAGCTAAGTGGTACACTTGCCCTTGAATTTTAAATGTAGGCATGAACCCACGCTCAACGACTTGCTTACTCTTAAAAGAGGTCATTTGAAATGCGTTATTATAACGGCGTATATTGCGCATGAATTGCTTGGATTTCTGATGATCACCCGTAAGAAGAGAGTGAAGTGGTTCAGGTGGAGGGAGAACTTCTTCTAATTTGACTTTTCCTTGTAAGCAACACATGCCTTTCGATTCGTCCTTGAATTTCAATGCCAAGCAATGTTCACACGCTACTGACATAGTACCTATTGATACTATACGATCGTCCTTGTAAGAAATCGAAGGATCGTAATTCATGGCAGAATTTTCTTTATTCACCCATGTATTAGTAACTCGTGCTGATGATTCTCTGGCTCTCTGTATTCGATGTCTTTCCCTATCTCGGCTGCGGTGAACCTCACGCTCTACTGAAGATTCTCTCTCTCTCTCAGCTCTATATCTATCCCGAAGCTGACTGAGGCGAGCCTCACGCTCTACTGACGATTCTCTGTCCCTCTGAACCGTATGCCTATCTCGATCCCGGCTGCGGCGAATCTCACGCTCTACTGAAGATTCTCTCTCTCTCTCAGCTCTATATCTATCCCGAGCCTGACTGAGGCGAGCCTCACGTTCCGTTGACGATTCTTCATCTCTTGCTGAACGTACTCTTCTGGCATTCACTGTACTACGACCTATGTTCGAACGACGACGTCTTCCAGACATGACTTTATAATTTCTGTACAAAATTTACTCAGTTCTATATATATGATTACCTATGCACAAATTGCCATATTATTAGTATGTGCCGCAGTAAAAAATATCTAAATTTTTACCATTTAGAAACAAAAGATAATCAGCAATCATAAAAAACAAAAGATACCTATTCTATTCAGTTCTTTTTTTTTTACTGAAATACCTCAACTTAAACAACGATTTTAATGATAAAAAATAATTTTGCTATTCGTGCGACTAAAAACAAAAGATAATCAACAATCATCAACAATAAAAGATACCTATTCTATTAAGTACTTTTTCTGAACTTACATATCTCACCTTAAATCACGATTTTTGAAAATAATTTCCCTAATATTAAATTGATCTAACTGTAAATTTTAATCAAAATCTTAATAGAAAATTGCAATCCATAAATTATGGTTTTATTTAATCTAATCTTATCTCACCTTATGTAGGTACTTATAATTGCTATAAGTGCGATTTAAAAATTAACCTTAGAATAGAATATAATTTATATTTTAAAACTACTATCATACAATTATTTATCGTAACTTACTTATAATTACTGATACGTTGTCGCGCTGGAAAGCACGTTTTTATTACCTAAGTATTGCTATTTTCCTCGCTGGAGAGCTCCGATATAATAAACGCGTCCGATCGCTGCTAAATTCAAAGTGCTATAGGGAAAACCGCGGCCTCAGACGCGCTATTTATAGGCACGCTCTTGCCGCACCGGGCGGCCGGCCGGTACCGCCGCAAACGCTACGTCCCGCAATTTTTAAATCTGTAATATCTTCGAAAATATTCACATAAATCATACGGTGTAAAGGGCCATATAGATCTATATTAAATGAACAATGTATTCAAGGTATTTAATTGGTTAAGGACTAATGCTGTATTGGTTAAAATCGCTTCGAAAATTAGCCATTATTTGTCGTAAAAAGTAAATGACAAAAAAAAGTTATTGTGGGTTATCCATAAGAGATAGACATATACCATCACGGACTTTTCTGTAGACCTTTTCAATGTGTACAATACTTAGTACTATATTTTGATAAAACTCGTAGGGTTCAGCCTGCGTTTGCAATGTAAGCGGAAAAAATGTAATTATTTACGACATCACATTAGAAACCTCAAAAATAGCAGTACTTCTCCACTATTTAATGGATGTTATTATACATATAAACCTTTCTCTTGAATCACTCTATCTATTAAAAAAAACCGCATCAAAATCCGTTGCGTAGTTTCAAAGATTTAAGCATACAAAGGGACATAGGGACAGAGAAAGCGACTTTGTTTTATACTATGTAGTGATTTGTAACCTGATTATTTAATGTTAAATATTTTGATTTTGATTATTTTATATTTATTATATGTAGATTATTAAATTTATGTAATTACGTTATTTTCTTTTAATATCATTTGATGTTAAATATCTTGATTTTGATTATTTCGATTTGTGTATTTATTTGATTATGATTATTTGGATTTTTTGTTTTAAGATTTATTTGATTTGGTTATTTTATTTTAAAAAATCATATACCTATGTATCAATAATTAATAGGTGTGTCCTGAAAACCAGGATAAGAGATATCCTGAGGATACCCCTAATTTGCAGCGTTTGTAGCTTTATTTCATAGTCTTTGTCTATTTATAGTTCTAATTTTTAATCTGTGTGTTCTTGTTTTTTTTTTGTATATGTTTTTTATAACAGCTGCAAATAAATAAATAAATATAAAAATGCAAAAGTCAGCAATGATAACTTGATAATATTATTGTTTGAATTGTTTAAATAATGGGATTCTATAATTAATCAGTCCTTTATAAGAACAACTAGAGCTGTCAACTACAACGGGCGACCCCGTCATAGGAAGTTTTAACGATGCTGGTTCGTTTTCAATCATAATAATTTCATTCATTGATTTGAAACCCGGTAATATAACCAAATTGGCATGTAAATACATACATACATGTGTAGTAAAAATATAACCCTCCTTTTGGCAGTCAGGAAATAAATCATAGCACTCAGTACTAACCGAACCACACTCATAATTTCATCAAAAGTAAAAATGTTTACTGCCCAACGAAGTGGGCACGGGTCAGCTAGTTTCATATAAAGTTAGTATTGATATGTGCCTATGTCGAATATGATCATGTATTTAAATGATAATGTATTCATATGAAAATTTTGAGAAGCACCGCAGTTTCTCTATTTTCACAGATAATAGTAAGTCAAGTATCATTAAATTGCGTCACTGCTGATAATAATATTAGAAATATGATAACCTGCATTTAATACCACTATATTTAGGTCGTTAATGATATATGAGCAGCCATCGTGCCGCAGTTCATAGTTTAGTGTTAGTGGAAAAGGGTCCTACTAAAAATATTGTTAGTGTGTCTGGGCTGGGATTCATATTATTATAATATCGTATTTATTTTACCCGTCGGAGGTGAAACCGCGGGTGTCTGCCTCTATTTATTGATAAACCTCGTATCCATACCAACCTGTATGCCGACGACGTACAGCGATATTTTCGTTTCTCCGATAAAACAATTGCTAACATCAATTCCGACATGCAAGCAATCTCCGAATGATGAGCACTGCTAGGTCATTATTAATAATTTCCATTTCTACCATTCCCCTCTCGAATAAGGTCAAAGATTTTAGACTCATAATCACTGAGTGTCTCATAACAACCAGCTTCATAAAAAAATCGCAGAATATTCGATATCTTCCACCATTTACAAGAGTTAAAATGACAACTCTCCATCAACTAAAAAGAATTATTACCGCGTGGAGATTGTATCTTTCAAATTAATTTACAGGGTGAAGTTTGTAGCAACGTTTTTTGCAACCGCCGTTGTCCAAAATAAACAGTTCTATCCTGGAGGACGGCGATTGCAACATTGCCGAAACATCGGATGCTACAAACTTCACACTGTAAATTCATTTTTACCCTATTTATGACTACAATAATTGTACCACAAAAGTAGCTTCTCGTTTTCTTTGGCAGTTATTTCCAGGGGAGAAAAACTCATAAAATCCGTCGAAGAATAATAAATTTAATATTATTGTCAAGTGAAACTCAGTATGATTAATGTGTAACAAATGTATTTATGTACGTTGAAATAAATAAAAATATATATATTTTGAACTACTAGATAAAATGATAAAATGGCCCATACGAGGTTAAAAATGCCCATAGACTTAGATGGCTATGAAATACCAGTCTGTGGCGTATCAAGAAATATGGAAATATCAAAAACTGGTCGTGTGGGATGAATAGATGAAAAGATGATAGATGCTCTATAAAGGTGGGTATCCATTAGGTTCGCGCGTAAACTCTACCATGCGCATATTTGCAACTGATCAAATGGAGACGGTGCGCGCATCAATCCAAGCACAACGAGTGCTACGCAGTTTTTTTCGAACGTTGAGTGAAGAATGTCATCGCCAGAATGTATTTTTTTAATTTTTCATCCTTTGAATCCCACAGCACTGTATAATTCCTGTACTCCTCGATTAGAGCTAAACATTTCTTCTCGGCCCAGTCCATAGCGATAGTTTCCCGTTTACTGGACACCGAAAGTAATGCGCGAGACGTACCTACCAACGTCTTACTTTGCTCGTCAGTCGTGTCCACGAACGCACTGCGCATCACTTTGCGTTTGCACATTTACCGTCACCGCTTGGAGCTTGCAATGTTGCACGCTCCAGGAGCGCAAACGTATCCACTACTGGAGCAGTTGCAGGTGCTCGGAGCAGAGTTGGTGCGCAAACATAATGGATACCCACCTTAAGAAAGCTGTCGAAGCGCTTGAGGAAGCATTGCGGGACTTGCGTGAAGGTATGGAGGAAAAAAATGTTATTTATCGAAACCTCTCTATGCGGAAAAGATGGTATGGGTATGTTATGGGGGTTAAGAGAAAAAATATAAAAAAAACGATTTCAAAATTTAATGCTCCCGCAAAAGGGTTGAATTTTTGGAAAAAATGTTAGGGTCTTAATTTTTGTTAGATGATATTAGACCAAAAATAAGCGTTTTTCTGCAATATAAATAATAATAAATAACCAAAATGACACTAACTGAAAAGTGAGTAGCAAATAATTCACGTATGTACATTGCAGGTCCCCTCTCCCCGCCCTGTCGAATCAGTCCGCTAATCAGTATTACTACTACAGACAGATATAAAGACAATTGCAGTTGTTCCGTGTTCGGTTTTATCCTGCCGCCCCTTCAAAATACAAAAACTTCTGATTCCCTACGTAATACGACCCGACCACGTGGGAAAACCTGATCACCAGGCGGCATTACTACGTACTATCAAGTGGTTTCCCTGCCACACTAAACTACAGAAGAAATGCTCCAAATAGCGAGGGAAACATCCGGTGAAATCTGCGGACCACATGGAGATAGGTTTATGAGAAATCGCCTGGAATCACGAAACCGTCCACTGTAATTTCGATGGTTTTTTAGATTTTTCTTTATTTAATTTTAAAAAGAACCTGGTAAATGTATCTGAAGTTTTTATTGTAACCAAATGGTTACAAGTAAAGGTCTCTCATATAAATATTATAAAGTGCTAAATGCCTGTTTCATCATCATGCCTGTATCATAAAATGGCTCGAACACCTAAAGTCCATCCCCTTTGCGGCAGTACTTAACCACAAAATATTTTTCTTATTTTATTTTTCCCTTGATCTATATACCATAAAACATATTTTCCATATAGGTAATTAATTTCGAAAGAAAAAAAATATCCACCCTATTTTATGCTATATTTAAACCAGTCACAATGTAGTTTCGACCCAATAAGGCACCTGTGTATCAAATTTTAAGTCTCTCGAGTTCAATATTTTGAGATTAAAATATGGGACCGATTACAACCACAAACTTTTTAACTCTTGCCATGACCAAATAATGCTTGCATGCCGAAATTTCAGCTCAATCAGCTCAACCGTTTGGACGTTATAGTTAAGGAATACACACGTACAGACAGACTTAAACCTGGAAATAATCTTAATCGTCTCAGGGTGGCTCAAAATGGATATTTCCGGTCTTCATCTGTGAAAAAATATTGCGCGTTCACAATACTTTCCCTCCTGGTCGCTTGGTGGGCCGGAAAAGTAATGAAATATATATTTTTTGGCAGATTAAAATTTCGATACCTTTTGTTCTGATCTCGTATATCGGAATTTGGAATTTTCTAGCAATGTATCGATCTCCATAATTCACTCGAATTCATTCATAATTCATTTAGAATCCCGGAAAGAAATCTGCATATTTCTGATACTCACTTCACGGTACCTTTAGCATAACCTCTCTGCCTCTCTCAACCCACACATCATCTACTTCAATAGTCATACATATGGACTATAGACGCTTCTACATTAATAATATATGATAATAGATTTGACGTACGTTATGGCAACCCTTATGCGCTGGTGACATGTAGGTGACACTGATAGTATTGTCTGGCGAAACTAAGAGCAAGTTATTTGGCCATGTATAATTAATGTTTACGTGGCCAAATTACTTGTGCTTAAATAAACATGTATAAAGAATATGTATAATGAATTTTTATACGGCCAATAAAATGTCACAATAATAATGAATATTTGTTATAAAGGACTGATTGATCATATGAACCCAATGTTTTAACCAATAATAACATTCAATTATTGAATATTATTATGAGAAATATCACTTTTACGAAATGAAAAATAAGTATTTATGAAATGGCCCCCGTATTTTATTACATAGAATCCATCAACGCATGGCGGAAGTCTCCCGTCTCACGTGTCGATAGCCGTGCGCGCATTGCGTGTAACGACAGCATTGATAAATAAGAGGGACCTGCACGGAGGCCGGAGAAAAAGTCCTTTTTTGTGGGACACGTATTCGCGTCACGGCGGCGACGCAGTTCCCACGCCGTTGCCGCTCTCTCGGGGATGCCCCCGCTCATCAATTATTTCCCTGAAACTGGTTATATCCGCATTGTTCGACGTACCTGCCTAACCACACGACCATTGCCCGCCGACCGCACCCTATTAGGCCTAATCTAAACCGGTCACTCCAATTGGGCTAATAAAAAGAGGAACTACCATAATACCAGGATCTATGTAAAGTCCTACACCCAATCACACCATAAACAAGGTTGCAAAAAAATATGACGCAGCGTGATCTTACGAGAGCGAGATTTGAAACAAATATATTACACGTTAGTACAAACATATTTTATTTTTAACCGACTTCAAAAAAATGGAGTCAGTTTTTTGTAATTGACAGCTCTAGTTGCCAAAACGTACTATAGCATTGAGCAGGGAGCTAATGGGCCCTTGCTGAGTTGGCCACGAAGACCCATTCTGTTCAGGGTTGGCCACACTCACGGGTCAACACCCATCCGGCGGCTTCCACGCATGAAATGCGAGCCCGGGAAGGACTCTGGCCTTAGGGCTAGTTTCCCCTAGGAATCAACCTTCTGGCGCTCCTGGGCGGTCTGCTCACCGTGCGGCGTAAGCCGACTGTGCACTCCGACTAAGAGTCGGGGGAGTCTGGGAGCAGTACTGTTTCCTATAGAGCGGGGGTGGTTGCGGACCTTACGGCGACTGCTCTTGAAACGACCATCGGCTATCCGATCCTGGGTGAACAGCTAGGCAAAGGATGCCGTGGTCCGCGATAGATTCAGTATACACCGTTTCACCGCTTCGTACGGGAGAGGACGACGCAGGCGACATCGAACTCGTAACCAATCGAGAGACTGGAGTAATCTAGTCGCAATTAGAAGTAAGGGCGTGAGTGTAAGCCCGCTGGGTAACACTCCTGGCTATCTCGCGGTTAAGGCGTTGGTCTCTTACGGGCATGTGGCGAAGCTTGACGGTGGACTGTTTTTGTCCAAGTCTTCTGCGCTCATTTCAGGAAGACAGAACGACTATTCGTTAAAACTTCCTGAGGTGACGGGTTCGCCCGTTTATAGCATTGAGCAATCTATTACCATTTATAAACAATGACCCAACATAGCCGATCGTATGATCATATTATTATCATATTTGGGGGGGATGAATTTCGAGCGGTGGTGTGCCGTTTATTTTTTTCAAAGGTTTCGATATGATTAATATGGGCCAAATTGTGAGTGGGAAAAAATACCATGTAATACCACAATTTAAGCAATAGCCGATATTTTATTCTATTCTTGTATTGCGCTACAAACCCGAATCTATATCGGTAAGTAGCCGCATTACATTATATACGGATGAGGAAATATTCCCGGACTAAAGGTGGATGAAGACGAATTTCTCCTGTCATTTACCTGTTTCCGCCGTGTAATCGCTTCACAACCAGTCCACAGATTCTCTGTTTATCCCTACTAAACTGCCACGAAATGCATAGCAATAAATCAGCGATTACGTTATTTAGGTTTGGTGGATCCGACCTAAGCCATGGTTCCATCATCAGCCATTTAGCCGCAAGGAAATAGCAGTCATTTGCAGATTGCGTATTGGCCACAGCTGCTGCACTCCCGCTCACCTCTATAGGAAACACGTCCTCCCGTCCCTCCATTGCGATTGCGGTCATTCAGTCTGCACTGCTGACCACCTCTTTTTTCACTGACCATTTACCAACAACTATCCTAATTTCGTCTCGGACCTTTCAGCCCTCAAAATTCAGCTTCGGCTGTGTGTGGACCATCTCCTCTCCCTTAACTCTCCAAAAGTCTTCAAAATCCTCTGTAAATTTATCTCCCTCAACCACATTTCCCTTTAGTAACCATATTCTATTCCATAATATACTAGTTTCTACCGTTTCCTTTAGTGTAAGTTTTGTGTCTGTTTGTTTCAGTGCTGTCCTACTAATAATAAAGTTCCCAAATTAAAAAAATATGTAGCCACCTGGCAGAAATCACCCTCATTGGGTGGATTGCCAAAAGAAAAAAAGAAGATGAGGTTTAGTGGGAGGCAGTTCTACCGTACTCTGTTAACGTGTCTCGTATATATATATATATATATATATATATATATATATATATATATATATATATATATATATATATATATATATATATATATATATATATATATATATATATATATATATATATATATATATATATATATATATATATATATATATATATATATATATATATATATATATATATATATATATATATATATATATATATATATATATATATATATATATATATATATATATATATATATATTTTAGCTGCGCCCCACGGTTTCACCCGCGTGGTGATGTAAAATTGTGATAATGAAAATATAAAACTATATATCTTTATAAATTATAGCCTATGTGTTATTCTGATGTATAAGCTATATTATTGTAAAGTTTCATCAAAATCCATTCAGTAGCTTTTGCGTGAAAAAGTAACAAACATCCATACATACATTCTTACAAACTTTTGCGTTTATAATAGTAGTAGGATGTAGCTTTTTTATAAGTATTAATTTTAGTTGTGGGTCGTCAAATAAGAGATATATCTGTATAATTTTGAAATAAAAACATTTTAAAATATCATTTTTTTATTTTAAATATAGGTTCATAACATTTTTATTTAAAAAGGATTCTTGAAAACACTCGCCTCTTCATTTTTGAAAAATCGATTTTGGAAAACATTTTTTTGTCACATTCAACAAAATTCACTACTGTCAATAGTGATATTATGAGCCCGATTGCGTTTCTTCGTGAACTAGAAATATGAACTTATTACAACTGAACGAGACAGACCAATAGGTTAGAACAAAATATGAAATGAACTATCGTCGATTTCCCGCAACAAAACTAGGTACCTACCTGTCGAACTAATAGACGCCTGAATAAATACACGTTGTTACATTTAGCTGTTGGCCTGCTAATTTCGCGGGTACGGTTTCCGGACTTCTGTCGGCCTGGTCTGCAGCGGAGCGAGCTAACGTATGTGCTCGTGCAGCGAGTTGTCGGCCCTTCAGTACATGAAGCACGCGAAGCGCTTCAGGTATTGCTCTAAGGACTCTGTTTTGCTAAAATCGCGTTCTAGAGTCGCAGCTCAGACGTACCATGGGGCTTCCGACAATTTTCTCAGCTCAACGTTCAGCGCTCGCTGGATATTCGTCCAGGTCGGAAAACCAGGTCGATGCCGCGTAAGCCTTTTTTCGTCCTCACGTACATCTTCAGCGTCAGCAGTCGTGTCTTCGCCGGGATCGTGGCCGATCGTAGGGTAAGCAGAAGCTGTAATATAGTCTTCGTATATATCGGTCGAGAGGCCCTGTCAACAGGCCCGTGACGTCTGCCACTAGATATTTATCAGCCATTTCGCGGAGCTTTACATGAGCCGGGGCCATTGGTCCGGATTTCTTGAATGTGAATGCATCTCAGGGCTGTGCACCCTGTAGCAGATTTATGAAGGCAATTCGTCGCTTACCTAACAGAGGTAGAAGGGTTCAAACCTCGTCAAAGCCTTTGTATTGTTTACAAACGTGACTCGACAGCGCGCTGTTAAAGACTGGTAGCGCCCTCTGTTAGTATATGTTATAACGAAACTCAGGACGTTTATAGAATCTAACAGCACCTTTTCGTTAAAATAGTTTCTCTATTAAGCAGGCGACTATGTAAAATGTCCTATCTGTAAATGTATAGACCGCCAAAGCGAACCGAGGACTCGCCGCAAATCCATCTTGTACGAGCTCTGCCGCGGCCCGGTCTGCTAATCTCGCGGCACCGCGTCGCCCGTGAGCCGCCCAACACCTGATATCATCTGAGGCGATGGCCTCGATGGCCACTTAACCCCGTGAGGCCCGAATTCCACTCACGTCCGCCCTTTACGCCCTCCGCTCCCGGGGTCCTCCGCGCCGCCGCGCTGCCCGCAAAGGGTTAAGCGCGCCCGCCCAAATTACTCGGCCGCTCTCCGCCTACACCCTCCTTTATCAAAATATTAACTGACTCGCAGCCGAAATTGTTTGCCTTTAAATTGCCACGCGGAAGTACTTACCTGAAGGTGGGTTGAGTTTCACATTTATGAAATGTTTAAGAGAAAATTGACCCTTTAACTGCCTCTTCAAAGAAGTCTTGGATCTCTTTTTGTATTGAATAAAGAATTACTAACGAAGCAGAATTTACACCAGAGTATAATAGAAAAAGAAGAACAGAAACGACTCGAGCCACGAGTTACTATCACCATCATATGGCGCATTAGATCGCTCAAAGTAGAAAAATACGATTTGGCATTTGGAGATGTCGACTACAATGGGCGTAACCGTCACTTCAGGAAGTTTTAACGATAATGATCATTCTGACTCCCGTGAAGTGAGCGTAGAAGACTTTAAGACGATAAAAATCTACCGTCCAACAAAACCACGAACCCGCCAGTCCAACGCCTAACAGCGAGGTACTTTAAAGGTAACCGAGTGGGTATCCTGGATACCAGTATTGCCAGGATATCTCCGTCTGAAATTAACCTTCAGGATACCTCCGTCCTTCCGACCGGTTATGGGTCCGAAGTCGCTGGTTACTACTTGCTACTACCGCATCTACCTGTTGTATTACAGCGGTAAATCAGTTTGAATTTATTTATTAATTATTTATTTTATTTATTTGTATCAAACATAATTATAAAACACATAAAAATGCTCATACCAAGTAATGGTGTGAAGAAACAATGGCCCACATTCACATGACCATGCTCAGCGCATACCCAACTAGGCCAAATATAGCCTGTATCTGGGCATACGACTTATTTTCTGACTTCGGTGGAGAAGCCTAACTGACGTAGGTACTCATATAGATACATATACACATACACACATACATATACATACATACACAAATATATAAATATAGGATATAAATATGTTATAGTATTATTCTTTTGCATTATATTACAATATAGTACATTTTGTTTAATATCTTATATCATATTATATAGTATAATAGTAAAGTTATACTATATAATGTGAATATGATGAAAGTTATACTATATATATGATATGAATTTATCGCGGACCTGGGCGTCCTTTGCCCGTAGTGCCACACAAGATCGGGTGGATCAGGGTCATTTCAAGAGTGGCATAACAACAGGTCAACATCCACCCCCGCTACTTAGGAGACAGTGTATTTCCATAGTCTCCAGACACCTTTAGCAATTAGAATGAATGCACAACCGAATGGCTTCATTGTACCACTCTTCATGACAACACGGCCCGGTGGCATAGTGGTTAGGTCGCCTGATCTTACATTGTAAGGTCCCGGGTTCGATTCCCGGCTGGGTCACCATTTTCCGTTGAGACCAAATTAACGGAATTGCATTTTCAATTCTGTCGATCGAATGCAATAAGAAGACACACACTTACCGACATGTTACACGCACACATACATACGTCATAATAGGGTTGGTTGTAAGAGATTGCCATATGATAATAAACCCGCCCATTGTGACATTTTCACAATAAAAACAAACAAACGATTAAAGCGTGTGAATCAGTCAGGGCCTTGAAGTCACTCCTTAACGTACATTCATACTGATGAGCATCTCCAATAAAGTATTTTGAATTGTGTTCCTAATCTTTCTTCGTAATATTTTTTCTATTTATGCGGCAACATTATGCACTAAATAAAGGAAGTATCTGGCAGTTGAGTTCTTGGAATCTACCAGGACATGTTTGAATGTCACGTGAGGCGGTGTCGATTACAACGGGCGAACCCGTCGTCCCAGGCTGGTATAATGATATGTGATCTACTTTTCGGCCGTTTGATGAGCGTAGAAAATGTAGTGACAATACAAATCTACTATCCAGCTATGCCAACATGCCCGACAAAAGCCAGCGCCTTGCGGCGAGCCACCGGGAGAGGTAACCAGCAGGCATACTCGCCCCCTGTCTACCAGTTTGGAAGGATATCTCTGTCTGGAATTAACCATTAGGGTACCTCCTTCCTCCCGACTGGTTACAGGACCGAAGTCGCTTACGCGGCCTCTACCTGTTATATTTCAGAGGTAATTCAACAAGAATTATCGCGGGCCTTAGCGCCCTTTGCCCATCATACCACTCGAGATCGGGTGGCTTATAAGCAATTTCAAGAATGGCATGACAACAGGTCAACATCTACGCCCGCTGATTAGTTTTATTTATTTATTTATTTATTTATTGCTCTACAAAAAAATTACACCGTTAGCACTTAACATTGATTGTGTTGCTCCTAACTAGGCAGAGCCTGTTCTAAGGAGAACACCAATACAAATGATTAAAAAATACATACTAAAAATAAAAAATTGAAATAAATCAAGTTAAATTCCAAACTAAAAATATTTTTTTTTAATCAAATCAAGTTAAAATTAAGTTACCAGTATATTTCTATAGCCTCCAGACTCATTCAGCCATTAGTCAGAGTTCACAACCGATTGGCGTCGCCGAACGGTGCATTCATTTAGTACACATTCTAAATGTCACTAGACAATAATATCACGTTATTTTATTGGTGGTGTCGCCGAACGGTGCGCAAACCGTTCAGTAGCGCCGAGAGGCAATCCCACCAGGAGAAACCGATTCACCAGCCGTGAGGCCTAAGACGCGAGTCTTACCCGGGGTAGCCTTCCACACGAGGAGGCTTCTGAATATGAGCTGAGTCTAGCCGATTCGAGTGGATCGAATTGGACCTTATGGCCCAAGCTGCACGAAACCGTTCGCTACCAAATGTCATGTATCTAATAAATATTAATAATAAAAATAATATAACCGTGTAATAAATAAATTCCGTGTAACCCAAGATATATCGGGCGCTCTGTACACCACCGCAAGATGACCGAAAAACAACCACGTGGAATCAAAGAGGCTTTGTGCATATTGGCGTTGTGACGGTCGGTCGTCTTGATTTTCGGCCTCTGACAATTGACCCGGGAGCGGCGCGGGGCCGATATACCGACTGTCGATTTTATTGGGCAATAAGGTCGCCCAAAACCCGGCGGCAGGGCTGTATAAATTATGTAATGGCCTGCTTTATATGTACAGATGCGTCGGAGCGGCAATTGGAGAGCAATTGACTGTAAATATATCACGGAGGCTATAAACTTAAACTTATTAGTATGACTGTACCTAACTCAGATTATGATCGTTGAATAGGAGGAGTATCTACGTTAAAACTAGGGTCCCAACAATGGGGGTAATTCATTGCAAAGTTGGGATATATAATTATAACGTTGTTGATACAACGTTTTCGACAGGGTAGACTAATTTGACCACAAAGGTTATTCTTCAAAAATTAAAGAAAAATAATGTTTAGGAACTCATATTCGCTTTATTGATCCAGTACTTCTGGATCCAGGCCGAGGTCGAAAAGCTGCATTTTGTATCTCACGCACATCCCACATAAGAAAAAAAACGAAACCAACTACTCCCACTAGATGCAACTTAGGCCCTCTCTAACTAGGACAAAGTTACTGGACTATTATATAATGCTCCGAGTACTCGTATACTTGATTAGAATGAAATTATTTGTTTTAGACAGCTTAATTTCAGATCCTACATTCGCGCTTGTTTGAAACTTTTTATTACGAACATCCATCCAGACCCAACACTCCATGTAAGCTTTTTGTGCTTTTTCAAAAACCCTTCTCCCGAACACGTTCTAAATGCTAGTAGCGTGCGTAGTACGTGCGCGCTGAAACGTATAGACTATGTAAATATGTTGCATCCTTTGTGCATTGCATGTTGTGTTGCGAATATCTGTACCCTGCTTTAACAAAATTTCAGAGAGAATTACCAACCAAACGGAGCTAATTACGGGATCTTGTCGGGTAATCGTGGAAAGCGTCGTTCATGTCAAAGTTTGCTAAGTGTCTCCTCGCCTAATCGGCAACTTTCTAATGTACATCTCAAGCCCGTTAATGTCCTTAGCACGCGAAAAGAGTTCCTTACGAAGGTGCCCGTAGGAAACTCAGCTACTCTGCTCACAGCCCTTTTATGCATGATGTAAATATACTGGAGACAATGGAAATGTACTTTCTCCTAAGGAGCGGGGGTGGATGTTGACCTGTTGTCATGCCTTTCTTGGAACGAACTATAGGCCCTCCGATCCTGTGTGGCACTACGGGCAAAAAACACCCAGGTCCGCGATAAATTCAAATTGAATTACCGCTGTAATACAACAGGTAGAGGCCGCGCAAGCGACTTCTGACCCGTAACCAGTCGGGAGGACGGAAGTATGCTGGAGGTTAATTCCGGACGAAGCTAGGCTGTCTGCTGGGTACCTTTCATGGGGCCTCGCCGTAGGTGATGGCCCCTAACGGGCATGTTGGCGGAGCTAGACAGAAGATTTGTCTTGTCTCTAAGTCTTCTACGCTCATCCCACTGCTAAGAGATCGATCACATATCGATATACCAGCCTGGAATGTGTCGGGTTTGCCTGTTGTAGTGGACACGGGCCTATTATGCAAGATGATGATGCGTTGGCGGTCTGCCGCTCGACCCCACGATTGGACGCATGACGATAAAAGTGCATGCACATAGGCTGTCAAGGAGTAGCACCGACCTGAAAAGTACATAAAAAATTATCGCACACCAACAGTTTTCCCAATATATTATTTACAATAATTGTAAAAAATATAAAATTATTTTTATTATTCATAAAAATACTTATTTTGGAACTCACGATTTATATAGGTGTAAAATTTCCCATTCGTGTAAAACATACATTATACTGAAAACAAATACATTTTTTATAAAACTCATTGATTGCTATTCGACTCAGAGATATCAATTTTGAAATAGGCCATTTTATTGTATTTCAAGTAGTTCGGAATTTTCTGATACTTATGTACTTATAAATCATTGTAAAAACATTTTATATAGGTAGTAGGTGCATAACTGGCTATGTAAAGTAGATAGTAGGTACATAATATTATACAAAGTTATATAGCAAAAGTAATATAAAAGTACATAAGAAAAATATTTCAATTTATTATTAAATAATAATCAAAAATCTGAGAGAGCATACAAATTCTTAGAAACAGATATTTAACCGGCGATTTAAAATTTGCCATTATCATTAATGGTCTTAATACAAATAAAAATCGAAGACTATCGCGGTTTTTCGACATTACAAATAAGACAAAAACGAATTTACCGCGTGAACTTTGAACTACTTTATATTATTTATAACAGCGAGGAAGTTTCTTGTGGAATTCAAGGCCTGAATGTGACCGATGAGGTTGAGCGCATTTGAGATTATTTCTGTTTCATGCAAATGGATCACGCTGTCTGATGTGTTACATCTATTTAATTTCGATAGATTTCACAGACGATTCCAGGACCAACGGGTCCTAAAATGTTATAGTTTGCAAGCCTTTAACATATGGACGACATGAAATTAGGTAACGGCTAACACTCGTTGTGATTCTGAGTACTCGCTCTTCCAATAATAATATTCTATTTATGTAGCAAGTTAAGCCCCACATCGGAATAGTATATACGATAAATAGCGTTGCCTCTTTAATTTATTGTCTAGACAAGTATACTAAGTATGTGTATCTACGTAGGCAAGTATATATAAAAATACTCAAAGAAACTGTAGGAAGCACGATATATTACAGCTGCATGTTCAATAATTCTTGAGTTTATTACACTATTAAAGTTAAACCTGAAAATTGATGTTTTCGCCATAGTCAAAGACATTTTTAATTTCACTGAGTTCTTTAATTTCATCGAAGTGTTATTGAAATGTGTATTAACCGGTCGAAAGCCAGCCACCGCGCGCAAAAATCTGCGCCGCAACTTTTTAGTCGATTTTGTAAATAAACTCTAACAATTTATTTTTTTTATGAATTCCCTCTTGTTACGTAGTATTAGTCTTGTAAGTCATGTATATTACATATTCATATAATATATACGGAGGCCGGCCGAAACGGTTACGCCCGGATCTGTGACGCAAAATGCTTATAGGTATTGTTGGCGTCCGACGGGTTAAATAAATGAATTGTTGATGCATGGACTCTTACACTGGTATCATGAACGAATTGCGTAATAACAACATATGTAAAATTGCAGGATATTCATTCGTATATAATTAAAGGAGTAATGGAGCTAAGATAGATCCATGCGGAATGGCGATATTCATTTGGCCTTCATCAGAAGTGCAGCTGATCCCAGAATTACTATTGTTCAACATCCTTAACTCAGTAAATTGCCTCCTATCCCGCAAATATGAATTTATAAATTCGTTTACTTTACCTTTTACGCCATAATAATCGAGTTTCGCAAGAGGCAATAATTTGCAATCGCCTTTAATCTATTTGAAATGCAGCCGATGAGCCAGGGTTCCTCACTTCCTGCGGGTGTATATTGAACAAGTTATATATCCTAAACAAGTCGCTAAACACAATGCCTCATTGGATGTTCCGTGTGAGCTGGTTCTCTCTGCTGCTCGTTGCCAAGCAACTCATGGTTGTTCGAAGTCGTAACTTTAGTTTGCATACTGATAGTTCTGCATACTTGTTTGAAATTCTAAAACAATGTATAGCACACTAGACCAAGTTCCTTGAAAAACAATCATTTTATAAAGTATTTTGGGACAAGTTATAGGGTGACGGTGTCGACTACAACGGGCGAACCGGCACCCCAGACTGGCATAACGATGTAGATGTAGATCTAGTTCACCGGCAACCCGATAGAGACCAACGCCTTACGGCGAGGCACCGGGAAAGGTACCCAGCGGGCAGCATCACCCCCTAACTACTAGTTTTCGCAGGATATCTCTGTCTGGAGTTAACCTTTAGGATACCTCCGTCCTCCCGACTGGTTACGAGTCCGAAGTCGCTTACGCAACCTTTACCTGTTGTATTACAGCGGTAATTCAGTTTGAATTTATGGCGGACCTGGGCGTTCTTTTCCCGGGGTGGCCCAAGGTCATTTCAAGAGAGGCATGATAACAGGTGAACATCCACCACCGCTGCTTAGAAAACAGTGTATTTCCATAGTCTCCAGACCCCTTCAGCAATTAGTCAGAATGCACAACCGATTGGCTTCGCCGATCGGTGCGTAAACCGTCCAGTGGTGCCGGGATGCAATCTCGCCGGGAGAAACCGGTCCACCAGTTCTGAGGTCTGAGACACGGGAGTCTTAACCGGGGTAGCCTTTACTCGAGGAGGCTTCTGAATAGGAGCTGAATCGTGAGCCGATCCGAGAACAAAATGGATCTTATGGCCCAAGCAGCACGAAACCTTACACCACCTGATAAGATACAAGAATTTGATCACAAGATTTTGTAATGGAGTCTTTAATGTATCCCTGGGTATGTGCCTAATCGATATTAACAGATTATTATTCTGGTTTGACATATTTGGCTCACTGTATTTGCAATTGCCTAATAATGTGTGGTAATTTGCTGGACATAGTCGAAAGCAATATAAATAGGCTAAAGCTTTTTGATCCCTAAATATGCCTGCCAATTAGTAAAAATATTCACAAGAAATGTTCATATACTTGCTCTCCTATATCGTGTACTGTCCCAATTAACACCATCCTATCTGCACGGGCTTTTTGAACCACTACGTTCCAACGGTCTCGTACTTCGGTCAGCCTCTGACAGTTTATTAAAAAATCCGAGTCATAATAGTGATTTATATTCCTATTCTTTCTGTGTCCATGGTGCAAGACTTTGGAACGATCTCCCAGCAAATATACGAAACTCGACTTCTTTACCATTGTTTAAGACTCACCTTAAGGATTACTACCTTTCTAAGAAGTAACCAGTTCTTCCCTTTCTCTCCTGTTCCTGTCCCAAATTCCTCTCCTCGGGCATTATTAGTTTTAAATTCTTTCACTTGTCTGTATGTTATGTAAAAAGCTTTATTTTCACAATGCGCGCATGTACCACTGTGTTTAGGTTAGTTGTAAGACATTGCCATGTGGCAATAAGCTCGCCTTTTTGTATACTAATTAAGTGCAAATAAAGAGTTTATTATTATTATTACATTTCAGATCGGATTAAACTTACTAAATGGCATCAATTTTTAAATATTGCAATGCTCCCAATCGATTGCTTACAGTGTTATTCCTCCGCAGTCTCGAAAGAGGAGGGGAGGATATTGTTTTAGTACATTGACTGTCTGGCATTAAAATCCACGGTCGCCGCTTTTATGCGCGCTCTGTAGCGTATCACAACAGAATCAACGACTTGTAAGCCCGGGACTGTTATTAAATTTTCTGCGGCGTAACTAGGGAGGGAGCCAAGGAGAATATTGGAATGGATTTTTAGTGGATGATATTTTAAGGGTGAATGTCGTTGGTTTTGCTTTAGGGTTTAATAAGCGTTTTACGACACTAAAAGGTGGGACGTAAATAATTTATTTGTTGTGTAAGCAGTGTGAATATGAGTATATCAGTCAAAAGATGAATTTCCTTTCTAAGCTAGGTATAATATGTACACTTAATATTAAATGTTTTTATGTTAGGATAACGATTTTCCTTTTATAAATTGTAAGTTGAATTATGGAAATAAATAAATAAATAAATAAATAAATATAGCAGTACTTGTTTATAAAATCTGATATAATATTTGTATAGGATTAAAGAACAAAAGTTCTTAAAGATCTAAAAGGTCATTATTGCAGTTTAAGTGTATATTTCTAATCTTAAACCCTTATACCAAGACATCTCTATATTAATTAAAGTAAACTCTGTAACTCTAAAATATATAACTACAAATCAAAGTAACAAGTAATGTTAATTTTATTTATTTCGTTTATTACTCTATTTATCCCAGAAATTAACCTAACCCTGCAGTGGTCGCGTGGTCTACATATATAGGTATATATGTAAGTAAAGCAAACTCTATAACTAAAAAATATGTGTACTGTCCCAATTAACACCATCCTATCTGCACGGGCTTTTTGAACCACCGTGGTCGCGTGGTCTATATATATAGGTATAATGTAAGTAAAGCAAACTCTATAACTAAAAAATATATTTCTAAATCAAACTAACAAGTAATTTTCATTTTATTTATTTTGTTTATTCCTTTCTTTATCCCACAATTCAACTTATACGTGCGCACCAGCCGAGTCGGCGTATCTGCTAAAGTTTAGGTTAGACTCGATAAATACTCCCAGATATTTGATTTCAGTAAAAGGTTACACACACCCAGCGATGGACCTTACGGCGACTGCTCTTGAAACGACCATCGGCTACCCGATTCCGGGTGAAAGCCGGACAAAGGATGCCGTGGTCCGCGATAGATTCAGTTGACACCGTTTCACCGCTACGTAAGGGAGAGGACCGCGCAAGCGACCTCGAACTCGTAACCAGTCGGGAGACCGGAGTAATCTGGTCGCAACTGGAAGTAAGGACACGAGTGTCAGCCCGCTAGGTATAATACCTGGCTATCTCGCGGATAAGGCGTTGGCTTTCATATTTAGTTAAAACTTCCTGAGGTGACGGGTTGGCCCGTTATATTTGCCAGCTCTAGTTGTATGTTTATATCCATATCTATATTTTTATCTATATAAATATTCAATATCTATCCTATACCTAATATATAATTCAAAATATTTATATTTTTAAATGGATTAAATATCTAATGCAGTGACTGTGTAATGTCCGCTCTAGCACAAGTGAAGCTTAGACAAGAGACATTTTTAAATACACATCTCTGGTTAAATCTTGCTATGAGTTATTTTCTGCGATGTATGTATAGTGTATTTTAAGCCTAATATATTATTGTAAATTTCTTGAAATAAAAAAACGAAAAATGTAGAGATAGTATCTAAATATGATGGGTAGATTTTAAGTTGTATAGAGACACAAAGAATTACGAAAAAAATAGTTATAGTTTTTCCAGTCTTCGCAGTAATTATTTGTCGGGACATAAATACCCCACCCTAATAAATGAGACCATCTCAGGTGAAAGTGTCTGTTCTTGCAGTCTATTTACCGTTAATAAGAAGAACATAACATTAAATGAGATGTTCATAATTGCTGGAGCCTTTGCGCCATTAGTATTCATATAAGTCCGTCCATATAACCCGCCGAGGCTAATATAAAAAGCACACTTTCTGCGCGGCCGGGCCGAGGCGAGGGGCGGAAGACCGCTAATACGAGCGCCCGCCGACTAGCGCCGATCTCCTGGGATCAGTGATGAATGGTCTTCCCGAAGCGCGACTGCTGAAACTTCGCCGGTTTCCCGCCGAAAGAATGATTTTGTTTGAGTTGCCTCAAGCAAGGTATTAAAGGCGAAGATTACGACTTGCACTTTTAATGCCGGCATAGGGGAAATTATTTATTACAGTATTGAGAGAGGGGAGAGGGGGAGGGGGGTAGAGAAAAAGAGGAAAGTTTGTCAAATATGCAAAGTTCTGCTATATTTCACGACGCAAACTGGAATTTAAAAAAAGACGACGTACAAGCTATGCGAAAAGAAATGTTATTTGGTAGCAATATACTTTCTTACTTCTTAAGTTGCCGATCTACAAAAGAAATTATGCCTGAAAATTTTGTTGGAAAAATATGTATTTAAATTCAATTCTTTACTTCGGTATCAATCACAGAGTATTACTGTTAATAATTGCAGTAAATTTACAGTAAAACAAAATAAACTGGTTACGGATCTCAATAAAATTACAGAAATTAATTTAGCAAGTACTGAATAAAACTAAAATAGTTAATAAAAATCTAGTAAATAAAAAGCTTGTGTTTAGGGTGTGTGTGGAGTGTCTTGATTGTGTGGGTGTGGACTGTGAGCGTGCATGAGCGTTAGTGTGAGGTTGGATATCTAGAGGGGCCCTATTGGAGTTGGCTACGAAGACCCATTTGTTCAGGGTCGGTCACACTCACAAGTCAACACCCATCCGGCGGCCTCCATGCATAAGGTGCGAGCCCGGACAGGACTCTGGCCTGAGGGCTAGTTTTCCCCAGGAGTCAACTTTCTGGCGCTCCTGTACGGTTTGCGCACCGTGCGCCGTCAGCCAATCGATTGTGCATTCTGATTATCAGTCGGGGGAGTCTGGAAATAGTACTGTCTTCTATAGAGCGGGGGTAGTTGTTCACCTTACGGCGATTGCTCTTGAAACGACCACGAACTCTGCCATTTATGAACCGATTTGGAAAATTCTTTTTTTATTTGACAGGATATACTTAAAGATAGTTCTCATTTTTATCAAAATCCTATTCTAATGATGGAATCCATGAGAAATTGAGGGAACTCCTCTAATATTATCATATGAAGTTGAAAATTTACATTTTGGTTCAATTCCGATGGCAATGCATTTATTTTATGGTAAGCATGACCTGATTCTACACCCTGGGTTAAGGAGCTCCCTTGTTGGAAGCCAACTCTGGGTGTCGCAGTCCTATCTTGGTGAAACTTAGACCTGGCTAACGTAATTGAATGTATATACAAAATTTGCTATCTGTGCTGTTGACCGTTAAGGAGTCCCCTGGACTCGTCGGGAGCCAACTGGATAAATTATTGCCTTCGCATGCTAGTTAAAATAATATTAAGACGAGGGGTCTCCTGAAAAGAGCGGAAATGCGATCTCTCTCGGCCTTTAAGTACCGATAAATAAACTAAACGAATAGCAGGCGGCGGCCAATTCTCACGAAATTGTCGCTAAATGATTTGAGTTATTATGCATTTCTATGAAAACTGAAAGTAGTCCTACATTCCGACCGCCTCGGCTTACGGGGGATGGAGCTAGCAAAAAAAAAAACTCGGTCGGTTGTTGAGTTGGAGTCGTTGAGTTGAGCATTTCAATAATATACGAGATGGATGGCAATAAAAACTCAATTAGTATAATACTAAAATTATATAATATTTTCTGCTCGGCTTTGGATGCTATATATATGTAAAACGACTTACCTTTAGGTTAATGCAATAAACTAGACTATAAATATAATTGGAAATTACTGTATTACTAGATAATAAGCTAATTTAGGTGTATTACTTTCTTAGCGTTACATTACATTTTATCTTTAATACGTTGTTGTATAAACTATAGGGATGCTGCTTTATGTAATAAGCTCTAAATGTTTAATTATATAATATTAATATTTAATTAAGGAAAATATGTTGACCCACCCTGTCGCGAGTGGGTTCCATATGTCTCAGAATTAAGTGAGCGTGTGAGTCCCGTTTCGACAGGGAATAATATGGAGTCAGTTAGAATTTTGAGTTCCCGACGAGCGCACGAGGCTCGGGCAGGGCGGGCGATAAAGCCCAAATATTGTAACATAGTCTCTAGTGAAAAATTGAACTAGTATTAAAGTAATCAGAAAACTGTATGTAACCGGTCAGTGGCTCAATAAACGGGCAACATCAAAGCTGTATTTCATTGGAAAACGACATTCCGGCGCCACGATCATTTTTCAACACCGCTCAAGAAAATCCAAGATAAACTGCAAGATTGGCGTATATTCAATCTGACAGTCCACTTTCCCTGTCAACCTGTGCTGCGACGAATAAGTCGCGCGATAATTAACTAGTGGTTTAATACCACCAACCCTGGGTGCAGCAGCCATGTCATGGTAAAACTTAGAACGGGCTATCATAACTGAATGGGTATACAAAATTTCGTGTCTATTCTGTTGATCGTTGAGGCGTCCCCTCGTCGAGAGCCAACCCAGGGTATAGAATTAGGTCATGCTTACCATTAAAAAAATACTTTGTCATCGGAAATGACCCAATAAATTTTCAACTTGATATGATAATATTTGAGGAGTTCCCTCAACTCCTCGTGTATCTCATCATCAGAACAGGATTTTGATAAAAATGGGACAAAGCTGCAAATATATCCTTTCAAATAAAAGAAGAATTTTTCAAATCGGTTCATAAATGGAACTATTCTGAGGTTACAAACATTTTAAAAAAGTTACAACCGAATTGATAAACTCCTGCTTTTTTTGAATTTGGTTATTAATACGAATTCGACCGTAACATGGACACAATAGGCTATCCGAGAAAAATAATGAACCAAACGCTAAGTACGGACAACGACATTCAAATACCAACGAAGTTAATAAATTCAATTCAATTAAACTCAGCCAGTATTTGCTATAAAAATCCCTAAAAACCTCGAAAAAATAGATTTCCTTATATTACTTATATATTGACCTATTGTATTTACCGAGGGTTAAAACTAATTATGATCAAAGATTCATAGAGCGCTTAGATCGTAAAATCTAAATTTTCAAAGTTTTAATGTATTTATTTTATCGTCAAATACTTGCTTCGAAGTGATTAAAACACGATTCACAGCAATCAGGCCTGATTAGTATTTTTTCACCTGTTAAATATTATAAAATATTATAATGAATATCAAGCTGATATATATATTGTATTGATTATTATTAATATATTATTATGTAATATATTATATCTATTTAGGTTACCTATACTTTTTACATTATATTATTATCTTACTTTATTATTATAGCTACATTACTCTATTATTTCATCAATGTTATGTATATATATGCATTTTTTTTCACCTTTTAATTATATCTAATAGTTTCATAACGTGGTTTTCTTCGCTCTCCTCTAAATTTACCATATGATATAAATACTGCATTTATTTTTTAATATTTTGTTTTTTTGTGCTGTAACAAATATCTAATTTAATTGTGAAATTTTTAATTGGCCTTAGCTGTGCATAATATATTTAAATAATAAATATAAAATGCTGTAAGTTTCCTGGAAATAAAATAAAAAACAAATAAAATATTAAAAATCTTATAACATAAGCTATGCCTCGATCGCGAGCCTTAGTGAGAGTAAGGTTATCGAAATGTATCGTACAATGCGGAAGAGTGAGATATTCGATGAAGGAACTTACGGTTTCCGTAAAGGGTCGAAGGTTCAAATGACATGCGATAAATAACGGGGCAGGTTTTTGTTGTTATTGTATCGTCACACACGCATCTGCGTCCCTAGTCTGGTCTACAAATACCACCTATCTGGAGGATTCTTTAAAAGATGGCGATTTCAATCTCGTCTCTGACCATTAAAAAAACGTAGGTATATAACTTTACATCACAGGAATTTTGCGGATTGTGATACAATTTATATTAGCAATACGAAGTACCCAATTTTTGTCCTAAATTTTACGAGAAGTATACTATATTCCGAGCAGATATGACTCCTTAAATTATTTGTAATCCTTTTGACTAAGTAGTTAAGCAGTTGAGCAGTTATATAGTAGCGCCGCGACATAGAGTCATTGACCTCTTGACCTGCTGGTGCTCCTAAGCAGAAACCACCACAACTAGTTTCTATGGCTGCCCCTTAATCTACCGTCCCATGCGTAGTCATTTTCTTAATTCGGTAAACACATACAAATCCGATGCGAGTTTAAGCTGCAGGGTTGCTCAGGAACACAAGACAATTTTTGAACGATAGAATTGGCTACACTGCAGAGCCAGAACTCGTTCGGAACCGATGCCGGGTTGTTGTGAACGCGTTGCTATTTATTAATCATAAAGCATTGGAATGATGCGGAACGTGCTGTCTTTGTGGGAGGGTTTCATCGTCATCCAGGACATTATAGACGTATCTCATATGCTCATATGATTACAACTTGGCTACGTAATTTTGAAGAAATTGGTTCAGCCCTGAAAAAGAAGCCTCCAGGTGGCATTCGAACGGCATGTATCCCAGAGAACATCGCAGCTGTTCGAACTTCCATCGAGAGGAGCCGTGGCCGCTCCGTTCGACGTCATGCCCCTGCGCTAGAAATTAGGTAACGAAGCGTAAAATGAATACCTCACGAATTACCTCTCGTTGGCCGCAGCGGCCAGGCCGCGGCGGCCAACGAGATCCTAAGAAATGTATGGAATCGCCGTCAACCGCGCGCACTAGGCCGCGCGACCAAAGTGCGCGCGCCGGGCCGCAAGTGCGCGCCCCGGCTTAAAGTTATTAAAAAGGTAATGCCCGAATTAATGAAAACATAAATGACACATTGCATAAATGCACTATATTTAATAAAATATGTTTTTCTGTGTTTATTCGTGCCAATTACGATACTTTAATTTGCCATTTTCCTGCGCAACCCTGTACTTAACCGTCTAATTTACTCAACTTTTTATTTTGTTGTTTTTTTCTTTTTTCTGCGATTTACCTGTCGAATCTAATCAATTGCTAATAAATAGGGATATTAAAGTTTTTTTTCAAACAAGTTATAATTCCACTTACAGCGAAGAAAATATTACTATTTATTGAATCTGTGTGATTGATATTCATCATCATAATAATCAGGTAGGACAAAGATGCAATTGTGCAAAATTTTACTACTTCTACCGCGAGCTTTCATTTATACATCACTTTTGCCGACATCGATATATGATTCCCTATATGGGCCTTTTGCGCTCGAAAATGACTACATCAAAACCGCTACCGATTCTGGCCAGTTGTAGTTTGTTCGCAGTCCGCTGGCAGACAGCCGAATGTTTCCGGTGTGAGAGCTGCCGCGAAGACTATTGGCGCGCTATTCTCTCGCATACTGTTCAATTTATTGCTCTCTGTGTCACATGATTTTTGAGCAAAGAGTAAGTTGTGCAAACGTATTTGTATCTGAGGGCATATCTAGCTAATAATATATCGATGTTTGCCAAGTCCTAATTTATTTCAATCAAAATATATTTCACGACTTTGTACGTAAATATTGGGCCAACCAGTGTAATTTTTTTTCGTTCTGGACGGGAAGAAACAAGAACGAAAACTAGCTTTATTGCAGCCGTGTCTTAAAAATGTAATATTGATAATATAATAGTAATATAAGAGTAATATTATATTTATATATATTTATATATAATATTATTAATAGTTATTTTAAAATTAATGATAATAATAAGATAAATATATAGGTATTATAGATGTGGTATTAATAATGGAATGGCATTATACTAACATATTTCTGCATATATAGTTATAATATATCTAATAAATTAATAAATTCAGACAAGTAAATACCAAAAATAACAGCAATAACATTAATAATAAAAATGATAATGATAATGATAATAAATACATGAGGAGTGATTTTTTGTTAGACAAGTATTTTAAGTAGATTTTCACTATTCCTTCTCGTATTGTCTAGTAGCCAACGTAACACCATTTTCTTCAGCGCGGTTGTCGATGTTGATGTCAATGCATTTCCCCCCACCTCAGAAATGAACATATTGTATATGTGTCCGTATGCTGAGTTCTTGGCTTGTTGAGGTTGGTTGTTACGGTTTCTGGTGTTGTACTTCACCGACTCCCAGATTAAACGGCTTAACCGATTGAGTTAAATAATTTGAAAAATAACCTCCAAAAGGGTCAAATAAGCGGTGTGTTGCGGAAAAAGTTAAGATTTAAAATTTAAAATGTCCAAAAATATTGTGATGTTGAAAATTTTAAAAAATGTACTTTGCGAGCATGGGATAAGCTTTGAAAATAGAGGGATCCTGAGGATTCAAGCAAATGGTGTAATTCATTAAAAAAAAAAAAAACCTAAATTTTCAGTTTAAAAAAAAAGGAAAAAAGAAAACCAACATTATTATATAGATATGTGTCCTGTGACGCTGGATAAATCTTGTAAGGTAATATTTGTAATACAGATGCATATGTACTACAGATAAGTAATAATGCCTACTTATATAAAATGATAAATATTACACAAAGAATTCCATTATTGAATTGTCCAATCATGTAATGAACATGAAAGCAATCGCATAAAATTAAATTACCTCAAAACAAGTAACTAAGGTTTCAATGTTTTCCCACTGGATAAAGAGAAGTCGATAAATTAAATTCAGCGACTAGCACTTCTATACAAATAAATGTGCAATTATTTCCTAGTGTTGTTAAGTTTAAGTATAAGCCGGCGACGTTGTTTATACGATCCGGATACCAAGAAATCTAATTGAAAAGGGCCTACGATGACTTGATTAAATTTTAAATGAATCTTGGTTTTTTACCCCCAGACTACGGCGAAATAACGTTTAATAGACTACACTACGAAAATAAATCGCAACAATGAGCGGTTCGCCTACCAAGAGTATCTCTCTCTCTCTTTCTTTTCTCTGAATTTTATTTATGGCATAGCTTATGCCTTATACGTATAATATTTTCTGTGAAGATTATTTATGGCATAGCTTATGCCTTATACGGCACAGAAAGAGCCTATCGAGATCCGTATTTTGCTTTTTTGTCGTATAGGGTCTCTGGGTTACTAACTGCGGCAGTTATCTTAGAGACATTGCGGGCGTAGAGGCGTAGCGGCGTAGCAGCGTAGCCGCGTTGAAAAAGAGATTTTCTGTAATATTTATGTCGAAATGATATATATTTTCTGTAAAACTTTATTTATGGCATAGCTTATGCTTTATACGATACAGAAAGAGCCTATCGAGATCCGTATTTTGCTTTTTTGTCGTATAGGGTCTCTGGGTTACTAACTGCGGCAGTTATCTAAAGACATTGCGGGCGTAGAGGCGTAGCGGCGTAGCAGCGTAGCCGCGTTGAAAAAGAGATTTTCTGTAATATTTATGTCGAAATGATATATATTTTCTGTAAAACTTTATTTATGGCATAGCTTATGCTTTATACGGTACAGAAAGAGCCTATCGAGATCCGTATTTTGCTTTTTTGTCGCATAGGGTCTCTGAGTTACCAACTGCAGCAGTTATCTTAGAGCCGTAGCGGGCGTAGAGCAGCGTAGCCTACGCAACTCACCGGCCTCGGGTTCTGCCAAAATAGACTAGGAAATATTGTCCTCGTCAAATAGTGAATGGATGATTTATGTTGCCCCTGGGCCGCCGCCGACGTAATGAGATTTCTCCAGTTGCCGTACCAGGAAACCGGGAGCCCTCTGATATCTTAATTCTCCCACGGACCCGTGCCATAGAATGGAATGAAAAGCGTAGATGGGTCCTGCAATACAATAGTATCATATTTTTTTCATAACCTTCTACTGGAATCAAAAAAAGAACTTCAGGGTTTTGAAATGACGTTTGTAGCCTTCAATCAATATTTCGCTACATTGTTCCTACTAATAATCAAAAAATGTATCCATATAAAAATGAAATGAAACAATTAGAAATAACTTTTTGTACTTGAATTCTTTCATAAAGGCATTTGCGCGAACATAGTGAAAGTAGTAATATCTCAAATACTAACATAATTTTTCTAACAGGGTAGAAAAATAAGAAACAGAGAAACGACTAAGAGCACAAAAATTATAGCTAAGGCTTGTGGCGACTCGTACAGTAACGAAACGTTTTATGTTTCTAGGACTTGTTGGCCTAGGTAACAACCAATATTCTGTCAGCTGCTAGGAACATCACGTACACGCTTACACGTGTACGTGATGATCGGTCCCATGCTGCGCAACTAAGTAAATGGTAACTTGATCCAGAGGAAACATTTTTAACAAACTAAAAGTTTAAGAGAAGGAAACATGTTTAAAAGAATAAAAAATGGTTAAACAAGAAAATTTTAAAGCATAAAATATCTAACTTAATCTCTAAAAAAATACATTTTTAATGGAAATTAAAACTTAAAATAAAAAATATAGTATTATTTAATTGAAAACAGTCACAGAAAAACATAAAAATTATAGTAGTAATCACAAAGAGAATGTCAAATAGAGATAGACAGTGGAGAGTTCTGGTAGATTCGGGACCTTCCAAGCCCAAACATCCACGAAACCAGTTTTTTTCTTATATACTGTGATACTCGAGCTGATCTTTATTTATGCCTTCAGGTCATTTATGAATACAAAAACGTCAACTGCGATGGTTCGGCCATGTTTGCCGAATGAACGATAATCGCTTGCCACGTAAACTTCTTTGGCGAGACCGCCCGACAGAATGGAGAATTCAGCGATCGGCACCGAAGAAAACCTGGCTAAATAACATCAAAGACGACCTTAAGAATCAACGATTATCGGCTAGGGATGCTCGAGACGTGGCAAAAAAATCGTCAAGAATGGAAGCGAATCGTAAATGGAGTACGAGATCCAGCGGCATCGACAGCAGCGTATTAGCTGCGAGGGCGACCCCCTCCCCAATCGCCGGCTACGAAATAAAATAAATAATATCAATAATATGCCTTCAGGTAGAATATTATACACCTTAAGCTCTAAATAAATAAAATTTATTTTGCTAAACGATGTATGCTTCGGGGAAATGCAATATAGTCACTAATCACACGTCTTATGTATTTATGTATTTGGTTTGTTGTGATTTTATTTTTTTGTTTTAGAAGGAACCGACTTCGTATGATTGCCACATATAAAATCCCCACTTTTAGAACATAGATCTCCTGAATGAATATTTCAACGTTTTTCATATTATTATTTTAAATAACACTTTCTGCGCGACAAGAAGTGGTTGAAGGATCGTTTTCGCACATCCTCCCCAACCAATAATGCCGTAGGGCTCCGAAGGGCAACCGAAAGGGCTCGTATAAAGCAGATCAAAATTAATAATACGTACATACAGTAATAAAATCACTGATTATGGCGTCCACTAGAGTTTGCTTTTTTAACACACATTGACTTTGAAAAGCCCAAAACAAGATTTTTACAGTTGAAAATTAATAACTTTTGTGCTTTAACCTATCTTTACATTTCTTTAAACGATAATACCTTGTGCTACCACTCACTATTTTGCCCATTACACCATGCGTGCTAAAATCAGTTTACGCTTCGTGTGATCGCGGACAGATTCTGATTAATTAGTAATTGCCACATCTTCTAAGAATCCTAATTATACGCAGCCAGCTCAGCCGACGCCATAAATACTAGATGCTGAAATTACGGAAGGGATGTCGAGGAATAGAAGCGGTATTATTACATTTATTGGAAACAGTGTTACTATGAGCTACAGCTCCTACCAGCTACCTACAGCTAGAAAAAAATTAATTTGAAAAATTAATTAAATGTTTTCCAAACCTTTGAACAGGATGTTTGGCAGAAAAAGCGACAATTTTTTTGAGAAATTAGGTAGGTAATTTGCTACCATTCACATATGCTACCATTCCCTAATTTTCACCGTTTTCTTCAAATTGTTATTTCTTTTACTATACAAATTTTGCGGTTAAGTCGTCATAACTTTTTTGTTTATGGTAGTAATAGCACGAAATAACTTGTGTTTTATTTTGCAATATATTTTTATTCCAAATAAATTAATAATTGTTGTAAACAGTTTCAATAAAACGACTTTTGAGCTTCCAAACTCCTAAAAATATGTAAAAGCTTGAAAATTGGAAAGTTCTAGATTCATTATTTTAAAAAAATAAAGGTATTTTGCACTTAGCTTTATTTAAAAAAGTTCTGTAATTTATAGCCGTTCCTTATCGCGATATATCGGGTAATAAATAAATTTAAAAAAAAGTGGCTTTCAGGACATAGAGTCTATGTGTAAAGGTCAGCAAATAACCCCCTCAATTCCCCCAAAAATTGTATCTGTTTATCTCCGAAACATCCAGTATGTATGTCCCGTTCGGTAAAAATGTCCCGGTTTACATCGGTAAAAATGTGCGAAACTCGGCAAGTCCGCAGTGAATTTTGACGTGAACACGTCTTTAAAATTGCTTTCATAGTGGGAGGCAATTCAAAAAATTAATCATAACAAAAACGGGGGATACAGTTTGGTGCTGCAGCTACATATCAATCATCTCCGTCCAAAATTCAATTACACCACTGGATATCTATAGAATCTAAAAATTCCTTACGCTAAGTAAGGACTGTGACGCATCGCGTGCGGTATAGGGTGAAGCGCCGCCATTTTGAGGTCATTTTGCTGCGTTTCAAGATTTCCATTTACTATATGTTTTGAAGCTACGATGTTCGTTAACGTTTCAATAGTCAGCTCTCATGAAAATATATCAATTTTATATATAAAACATTCGTGTAAAATAATTATAAGAAATATATAAGGTGTTAAAAGAAGAATCAAAGATATATAATGGCGGCCTATACGCATCAAAAAGCCAAATCCAAATTGAAACATCAAATACGGTCGGAAAGGGCTTCTAAAAAGCAATCGAATGTTACCATATGACAGAGTGTAACATTGCCGGGAACGTAAAAGAATGAATGTGGCCAAGCGGATCAACGACGGTTCCAGTACATCTGCAGCTGGGGCGGTTGAAATTATACAAATAGATGATGAAATCGTTTCTATATCGACACCGGACTGTGTAGGCATCGATTATGTACGATCGTCGATTATGAAGACAAGTTGGGCATATAACGGAATATATTCCATGTGAATTGTGTCTCTGATATTTCGGTACTGTTGCAGGCGCCCAAAGATACATAAAATATCGTATTTTATATTATAAACTAGCTGACCCGTGACCACTTCGTTGGGCGGTAAAACTTTTTTCTTGTGATAAAATTATGGGTGTGGTTTGGTTAGTACTGAGTGCAATGATTTATTTCCTGACTGCCAAAAGAAGGGTTATATTTTTACATACCTATGACGTATTATCTCTTTTACTATTTATGCAGTAAAAGGAAAAAGTCTTTTGTTTTAAATACTTGAGACGATAAATTTACTTATTTTGATAATAATTCATAATTGTTGATAATATGACCAATAAACATGACCTAACAATTTAAATTATTTTTTTAATACAAAACACTACTTTTTGTTACTTAAAAATAAACGTTAGACATATGCTGTCGCTGACTTTTTTGTAGGCATTATCAAGCTCTACAACTTTTCTCTAGAACTTAATCATATATATCTCATCGTTAAGGCAGCGTTCGATAGAAACGTTTTCATTCGACCGTTTTTTCCAACTTACTTTGGAAATCCGACTACCACGAAAAAGTCTTTTCATTTTTCGGATTAATATATAGCCTATATATAACCCTCACAAATAACGTGGCTTTCTACTGATAAGAGAATTTTTTAAATCGGTTCAGTAGATCCATAGATTACTTCCTACAACATTACAAACTTTACCTCTTTATAATATTAGTATAGATTAGTATAGATAGACGACACGGTCGCGGTTCCATATCTATGTCGTATTATCTCTTTAACTATTTATGCAGTAAAAGGGAAAAGTCTTTTGTTTTAAACACTTGAGACGATAAATTTACTTATTTTTATAATAATTCATAATTGTTGATAATATGACCAATAAACATGACCTAGCGATTTAAATTATATTTTTGATATAAAATACTACTGTTTATTGCTTAAATATATAAGTTAGACATATGCTGTCGGTGACTTTTTTGTAGGCATTATCAAGCTCTACAACTTTTCTCTAGAACTTAATCATATATCTCTCATTGTTAAGGCAGCGTTCGATAGAAACGTTTTCGTTCGACCGTTTTTTCCGACTTTCTTTGGAAATCCGACTACCACAAAAAAGTCTTTTCATTTTTCGGATTAATATATAGCCTATGACACTCACAAATAACGTGGCTTTCTATTGATAACCGAATTTTCAAAATCGGTTTAGTAGATCCAGAGATTACTTCCTACAACGTCACAAACTTTACCTCTTTATAATATTAGTATAGAGAGAAAATATTACCCGTTACATACACGTACAACATACGGTTGTGTCCATGATACAGCCACGCCTCTTTTTAACCTTGATAAAGATGAAATTTTCTTGATGATTGTTTATCGGATCGCCATACTCGTATATGTATATGGCAACCATATAGACAGAAAAAGGATCGCTAAGTTGCCAAGCGAAATTATTGGACGTCGATAAAAGCGAAGCTGTCATGATAAGTGACGCGCATGGTTAGGTAGTGTTGGAAGCCCATCCGCGCCTTGCGGAACTCAATCAGTGTAAACGTCAATTTGGGCGTAAGTTGTGGCGGCAAAATATCCGAATCAACGCAAAATTAGAAGCAATAGACAGCGGCAGCTCTGGCACGTTCACGCCTCGACCTGAAGCATTCGAAGAATAAACTTATGTACGCTTTCGCTATATACAATACGGCACGATCGTATTGTATTACGCTAAGTCCCAGGAAACAGTTACACTGAGTGCCTTAAACATAACGCCTTATTTGGAAAGCATACTGTCATATTGATATAATGCAATATCAATAAAAATATGTTTTTTAAAACGATATTAATCAGTTTGGAAATATAGAAAATTATTGATTTGCAGGTGTTGTTACAAAAAACGTATATGACAATAAAAACACTAAGATAAAAAATTTAAACTGTAAATATACGAAGACTACGTAATAAAACTATAAACGCTGCAAATTAGAGGTACCTTCTGGATATCTCATCCTGATTTTCAGGACACACCTGTTTATTATTGGCATACAAGAGTCTACTGGTGTGGGCGCTCACGGGGCATTGTGGCCTGAACAAACACATTTAAAACCTCAAGCTCCGGCACAAGGAAATGTGCAGGTTCTGCCAATAGCAAAGGAAACTCCTCTGCACCTCATGTGCGAGTGTGGCCCGCTGATGCGTAAAAGATACACCCACTTGGCGGTCATTTCCTTCAACCTGGGGAGGTAAAACAATCTGGCGCCAAAATCCTGTTGCGGTTGTTAAATGACACGAGGCTTAGCGTAGAACTATATTAGGTTGCGAACTCAATAGATCAGCAATAGTCGCAGTGTTAGAAGGCTCATTAGAAAAGCTCATTAGGCAACCTTAGAAAAGCTCCACACAACAAATCTTCTTCTTCTTCTTATATTTAAAAATGAATCGCCGTGCGTTAGTCTCGCAAGATCTCGAAAATGACCCGACCGATTTGAATTATTATTTTTTTGTTTTGCTTGCCTTGAAAATATTTAGGAAAAATTAAAGGAAACAACTGAAAATCGAAAATATCGAAATTGGTCATTTTGGGAAATGGGCCACTTTCAATAGATGGCGTTCGCGGCGATCCTATTGTTTGACAGCTGCGCCACCATAACTGTTATTTATTCCGTGCGATAGTGTAAAATTTCAAAAAGTCGAAATGTCGAAAAAGTCGAAAAAGTCAAAAGAGTCGACAAAGTCAGAAAAGTAAAAAAAAAGTCGACAAAGTCGAAAACGTCGAAAAAGTCGAAAAAGTCGGAAAAGTCTAAAAAGTCGAAAAAGTCAAAAAAAAGTCCGAAAAGTCGAAAAAGTCCGAAAAGTCGAAAAAGTCCAAAAAGTCGAAAAATGCAAAAAAGTCTTAAAAAGTCGGAAAAGTCGAAAAAGTCGAAAAAGTCGAAAAAGTCGGAAAAGTCTAAAAAGTCGAAAAAGTCAAAAAAGTCCGAAAAGTCGAAAAAGTCCGAAAAGTCGAAAAAGTCCAAAAAGTCGAAAAATGCAAAAAAGTCTAAAAAGTCGGAAAAGTCGAAAAAGACGAAAAAGCCGAAAAAGTCGGAAAAGTCGAAAAAGCATTTTTATTTCATCATGTAAATTAAATACAATGAATTTATTTTAATTACAAACGTCTTTCATTTAATCAATAAAACGAAACTAATCGATTGGCTTGCGCCGCACGGTGCGCAGACCGTCCAGGAGCGCCAGAGGTCTGATTCCCAGGGGAAATCCATCGCCCGAACGTCCTACCCAGGTTCGCACCTCATGCGTGGAGGCCGTCGGATGGGTGTTGACCCATGAGTGTGACCGACCCTGAACAGAATAGGTCTTCGTGGCCAACCCAGCATGGGCCCATTGGCTCCCAATTAGCTCTCCGCTCTATAGGAGACAGTACTGCTTTCAGACTCCCCCGACTGTTAGTCAGTATGCACAATCTATTGACTCACGCCGCACGGTGCGCAGATCGTCCAGGAGCGCTAGAAGGTTGATTCCTAGGGGAAACTAGCCCTAAGGCCAGAGTGCTGCCCGGGCTCGCACTTCATACGTGGAGACCACCGGATGGGTGTTGACCCGTGAGTGTGACCAACCCTGAACAGAATGGGTTTTCGGGGCCAACTCAGCAAGGGCCCATTAGCTCCCAAACCCATTAGCTTCATGAAGACAAAATTTGGAAACATATGTGATACTGTTAGTTCAATACGAAACTATCTTATAAATAGGATAGAAAACGAATTTACCGCGTGAAATTTGTAGGACCCGACGTTTCGGTGACGTTGCAGCCGCCGTTGTCTAGGGTAGACTAAAGAGCTGTCAGTCCGTTGTTTTGCGGGTAGGCCGCAAACCGCTGCCGCCACTGCGTAGGTTATACGTTTTCTATCCTATTTATAATGTCAAACAACCGCGATAGTCTTCGATTTCATATTACGAAACTATCTGCCTACCTGCATTATGGATAGCAATATTTACAGGGAAACGAGCGGAACTCATATGAATACGAGGCGACAATCACCTCTATATTGCAATAGAAGGGATTCGCGCTTGTGGATTCTATTCTGCGGTTAAAAAACTAGAAAAATAACAAAATAATAAAATAAATAATAACAATAATAACAATAATGATTATAAATTAAAATAGAAATAATTTAAAAAATATATATTTTAGATTTTTCCTGACACAACCTGACACAACCGTGGCATTCTAGTGTGACTCCCGAAGTGAGCTCGCCTTGACACAGGGGTGCCTAGCAAGGCGGGCTCGGCTGCTCTTTGCTTAGCATAATAGAAAGATTATCATTTGCGTTTAATGTATGCGCTATGTAACCTGGGCTCAGACAGATGTATCATGCGTATATAACTTTAAAAGCATACGACGGCATTGTATAAATTGACATTTTATTTTCTCTTGTGCTCATGAATTTGAATGTATATGTATATGTAAATAAATAAATAAAATAGAACTGTGTATCAACCACATTATTTAAATAATATTTATGTTGTAATTAGTGTTTAATGTGGCCGCGGCCTCAGAGCAAGATAATCATATCTGCACAGCGAGTGAGTTGTCGACCGCTCTTACCTATGAGAAGGGTTTCACAAGTGTTGACGGGCGTTCACTGAGGGGATTTTAAGGTATTTTCGCCTACTTAATGATTTCACCTCACAAACGCGGCACGCCATGACTCTGCATCACACCCGCTTTATCCCCAACACGCTCAGTCAGAAAATCGACCTCAATCCCTTTTCAGTCATATTAATACCCAAATCTATTCGACAGGTATTCACGATGCATTTATCGAGGGAGTAGAAAAAATATGAGTAAAGAAAAAATCGGTTTTGTCACCCCTAGACTTTCTCGGCAAGTAGCAAATACAACACTATACAATACACAAAAACACAAAAACAGTTATGTAACGCACGCTGACATGCATTACCATAATACAAGGAATAAATCCCTATACGTCCAGGCATTGCACCCATCAACTACTGAATTCCAGCGTACTTCTCATTACATAAGCCTCAATTTCTATAATAAATTACCAGAAAACATGAAAAATATTGAAAATTATGACAAATTCAGGAAAGAGACGAAAAAATATTTAATTGAGAAATCCTTATATGACCTTAGGAATTTTAATATATATATATATATATATATATATATATATATATATATATATATATATATATATATATATATATATATATATATATATATATATATATATATATATATATATATATATATATATATATATATATATATATATATATATATATATATATATATATATATATATATATATATATATATATATATATATATATATATATATATATATATATTTCATAAGGTTTGTAAAGAAATCCGTTTATAGGATATAATGTTTTGTATAATAAAGATTGTATAATCTATTTTGATAAAATTATACAATCTTTTTTATAAACTTCTCTGCCAGAAATAAAGATTTAAGTTTCTTCTTTCATTTCATTGAGCATATGGAGTTTTTTTATTTATTTTTAATTCGATTTAATGGCTCGTTGATAACAAACTCAGCCAATTGTATCATATTTTAAATGTTAGTGGCATTCGAAATTTGAATTATTTCGTAATGTCACTTTCATTTATAAAACGGCCTTGCCGAAATGATCAATAGTTTAATTTTTATTTTTTTCGCTTAATTCGTCTCATTTGAAGGCATTTTGTGTTGCATAAGGATAAGCCCTATTTATGAGATATATGGATGAATAGTGATCGTTAGTCGACTGCAAAAGGACCTTTAAACTTACATTGCACATGTCGAAAGTCGTGCACATCCGTAAGTATATCTCATTCAAACATAAGCATTTCCCAATACAACCTGGGATTTCCTTCGCTACTTTTTAAGTAGCTTTTACTAATTTTATTTTAAATAAATATATATATATATATATATATATATATATATATATATATATATATATATATATATATATATATATATATATATATATATATATATATATATATATATATATATATATATATATATATATATATATATATATATATATATATATATATATATATATATATATATATATATATATATATATATATATATATATATATACCTATATATATATATATATATATATATATATATATATATATATATATATATATATATATATATATATATATATATATATATATATATATAATCTTTTTTTAAAGAATTCGTTTAAAGGATGACACTTAGATGAAAAAATAAAAATAATAAAAGCCACTTACATAGCTGGAAGGTTTTCCCGGACTGGACTGGGAAATGCTCATTGTTTAAACGAGATGTATTCTTGGATGAGTACCACTTTCGACGGTACACTGTAGGTTTAATGCAAAAGGATACGCTTTGTTTTTGAGATGTGGATGAAGGGTGATCGTTCGCTAGCGATAAAGGGATCCCATTAAACCTACAGTGTACCGTCGAAAGTGGTACTCATCCAAGAATACATCTCGTTTAAACAATAAGCATTTCCCAGTCCAGTCCGGGAAAGCCTTCCAGCTATGTAAGTGGCTTTTATTATTTTTATTTTTTCATCAAAGTGTCATCCTTTAAACGAATTCTTTAAAAAAAGATTTTACAAAAAACCAATCAAATATTAATTATATATATATATATATATATATATATATATATATATATATATATATATATATATATATATATATATATATATATATATATATATATATATATATATATATATATATATATATATATATATATATATATATATATATATGTATATATATATATATATATATATATATATATATATATATATATATATATATATATATATATATATATATATATATATATGTATATATATGTGTGTGTGTATGTATGTATATGTGTGTATGTATGTTTATATATGTGTATATATGTGTGTATATATGTATGTATATGTACATGTATATGTATATATATATATGTATGTATGTTTATATGTATATATGAAAATTCCTTGGTAAGTTTTTTAAATAGTGCATATGTTTTTATATTTTTTAATTCCTCTGGTAACCTGTTATAAAATGTTGTGCTTCTGTATTGAGTTGTCCTTTGAAATTGTGATGTTGCAGGTATAGAATTATGAGTTTACATCGATTTGTGCCTTGTATTGTGGGAATTTTTTTGGGCAAGAGCTTGGTGCTTTCCTTTATTTGTGTTTTTGTGGAACTCTCGCGGGCTTTCGTGAGTAGGTATGGCATAAGCGGTGGGGGTCTTTAGTTCACGAAATAGTGGTTTGCAAGATTCTCTCCTATTTAATCCGCGTATTGCTATCACGGCTCTTTTTTGTAAATTAAATACCTCTTTAATATCAGTGGCATTTGCCCGCAACAGGGTCCCATGTCCCAAGTGGGATTCGGCCGGAGAATGGTATGCACTCTCAATTTCCTTTTCGTCCAATATCTTTCTCGATCTGGATACCGCATAGCGGGCTGAACACAATTTTGGTTTGGGCTGGTCTATGTGTGTTTTCCATGACATGTTTTCGTCGGTGGAAGTTCCTGGAAATTTAGTGGACTTGGCAATCTCGATAGAGTAATTTAACGCTAACTGTTTTTCTTTTTTATTTGAGACGTTTATCAAAACTGCTTTGCTTAAATTTGGCGACATCGGGTTCACTCTAAACCAATCATTGACTTCAAAAAGTTTTTCGTTTGTTGATTCCTCCATTTTGGTTCTACAATCACTTTCAAGAATGCACGTGGTGTCATCTGCAAGTTGGACAGTTTTGGCACAAGTTATGTTAGTTGCTAAATCGTTACAATAGAGATTGAAGAGGAGAGGTCCTAATGTTGAGCCCTGAGGCACACCGATGTTTACTATTTCACATTTCGATTGCTCAGCCTTGTCCTCAATTCCATCAATTATTTTAATCTCCACCACTTGTTGCCTGTTTTGTAGGTACGATTTAATGAGTAAATTGGCCACTCCTCTAATTCCATAATGGTTTAGCTTGTCTACCAGGGTATTGATATTTATACGGTCGAATGCTTTGCTTAGATCGCAGAACAGTCCTGCTGAAAGCATCTTCTTGTTTCGACTATTCTCAATCATGAAACATGCATACAGCGCGGCATCCTGTGTAGATTTTTTTTGTCCGGAATCCATATTGACTGTCTGAAATGACCACAAATTTAACGACTCATCGTTAAAAATTCCTGAGGTGACGGGTTCACCCGTTGTAGTTGACAACTCTAGTAGTTCACATATATTCGGCAATCTGAATAAAAAGTTATACTATCCATGGCGTCCTATCTGAATAAAAGGTTATACTATGCATGGCGTCCTTATTTTACCCGCCCCAACGTCATAAAGGGAGGGAGAATAAAATAAATTTATTAAATAAAAAGTTTTTTTAAGTACACTATCAACATATATCTACTAAACTCATCTTAAACACGTTAAAACCCCTGAAATTACTTTTAAAACAGGCAATAGGTTGCATCTATTATCATTTTTTTTAATATGTGGCTGATACTATCCTCCATTTTATTTTGTTAATATTTCTGAAGTGCGGAAACCTTTTGTGATGTAATTTTCTACTAAGACTCTGATGATGCCATTGAATAGATAAAACGCCATTTAATGGAGATACAAAACTTTTGAAAAGAGTACATTTGTTCATACTAGAATGGATATTCTCCTTTGTATATATATTTATTTATATATTATAATAAATAAATAAATAATATATATTGATATATATTATTTATTTATTTATTTATAACGTACAAGAACAAAAAAATACAAGGACATGCATACTGTTTGTTGTACATGAGGAATAATTAAGAACAAACATTATTATAGCGAAAAACATAGCTCTATGCATATAAATATGCTAGCATATCCGAATGAGGCGAAATCGCACAACCAACTAGACCTAGAAGGTCTGTCTCTGGCTGTGCTGTGTTATACCAACTGTATTTTTGTAACTCGCGAACTGACGAAGGTGATCAATTTTAAAATATTTCTAAATCTAACAAATCTACACAAATTAAAGTAAAATTTAAAGTAGAAAAAAATAAATATATATGTATGCAATTAAGGGCTAAAAATAAAGTAAACTTTACATTATATACAATAAATTTAAGTAGAAAATAAGTAATAATATATACAAATATATGAATAAACACTACATTCTAATATATATGTTTAAGAAAATGATATGTAATATTGCACAATTTTACAAATATATATTATTTTTTTAATATTCAACCTACAGTATTAATAGGGTCTTAAGTTTTTGAACGCCCAATATCTAGAAGCCAGTTTTTTACTTTACCTTTAAAAGTTACATAATTTTTCACGATTTTCGTGGTTTCACATAGTGAGTTGTAAACTTTCGGGGCGATAAAAAAAACATTGTCTTGGGGCAAATGTGCTTTTAAACCTTTGGAATTGTGAAAAATTCCTTTCCAGCATTTCTCGTTAAGTACATTTGTTGACTTCTTGCTCTGTACTCTTTAGTTTTGTGGAAGCTTACAAGCCACTGCTTAATAAATAGCTGACAGATATCCAAAACCTTAAACTCTGCAAAGAACTGATTTGAACTGTACCCAGGAGGCTTTTTGTTTATGACTCTTATTAGTAACTTTTGTGCTTTTAATAGTCGGTCCATTGTTGTTTTTGTACACGAGCCCCATGCTATAATTCCATGCACCCATATACTTTGACCAAGAGCCATATACACCATTCGCAATGTTTCTTTACTCAGTACATTCGTAAGTTCGCGGAACACGTACAGTAATTTCCTCGTTCGCGCCGTAAGCGATTTTATTTGGCATTCCCAATTGAGTTTGGAGTCTATTTCTATGCCTAAATATCTAATTTTTTTTTCAATGTTTATATGCTCACATTTGCAATTATTCTGTGTTGAAGATACATTGCAGTTAAATTGGTGAATTTTTAAGGGTAATACGTAGGAGGTTAGGTTGGGTCTGAGTGAAAATGCTAAGTACTTCGTCTTCGAGATATTGAGTGTCAATATATGTCGATCAAGCCATGTTTTAATACTGTTCAGGGAGCATTGCGCGTCTGTAAACGCTTCATCCCAAGTATCTGACTCAATTATGATAGCGGTGTCATCTGCAAATGAGATTATGGCTCCTTTACCTTCAAGTGTCATATCACATAAATCATTGACGTACATCAGAAAGAGTAAAGGACCCAATACGCTGCCCTGCGGCACCCCATATAAAACATTATGTTTATTACTTTCCTGATCCCCTATCGCAGTGATCTGTGACCTGTTTGTAAGAAAACTTTCGAGCCACTCATTAGCTTTACCAGAAATACCAAAAAGGTGAAGCTTTCTTATTAGGATTGTGTGAGAGACTGTATCAAAGGCTTTAGACAGGTCGAGGAAAATACCAAGTACTTTTTGCTTTTCGTCAAGTTTTTTGGCAATAAGTTCTGTAACCGAACTTATGGCCTCGTTTGCTCCCCGACCTTGTCTAAAGCCATATTGATTGTTTGATAGTAAGTTCGCAGATTCCAGGTGGTGCATAAGCCTAGATTTGGCCACTTTCTCGATCACTTTTGATACTACACTCAACAGGGAGATTGGGCGATAATTACTGATGTCTTCCTCGTCCCCAGATTTAAATATTGGGGTAACTCTGGCATATTTTAAACACTCCGGGAAAATTCCGCTTTCGAAGATCCTGTTTATGATGTGCGTAAGAGGGCCAGAAATAAAGCTAGGCACTGTTTTAAGCTTGGCCACTTGAATTCCATCTTGACCCGGGGCCGAATCGTCCTTGAGGTCTCTTAATATTTGACAGACTTCTTTGATATCGACTGGAGTGAATTCAAAATTAAATGAAGTTTGGCTATTGGCTCGCACATGAAAGTTATCAGCTAGAGCGGACTCACTTGTTTTAAGGTTTGACAATATATTTACGGCCAGGTTTTGTCCAATGTTACTAAAAAAGTCGTTTGTGTAATTCAGAGTTTCTGCAGTATGTTCCTCTACGTCTTTTATATCCCCTTTAATATTGATAGATGTTATTTTGTGACGCTGAGTTTTACCATATGCAATTTCTTTTATAATACTCCAAGTTTTTTTTTGATCGCCATTTACTTCTTTAATAATTTCTTTATAGTAATTTGTTTTCGTTTTCTCGATTATTTTTTTGCATATATTACGATAGCTTTTATAATGATTTTTCAACTGAATATCATTTGGACTTTCTCTGGTTTTCCTATCAAGTCTGTCACGTTTCTTAATACATGAAACAAGACCGTCTGTGATCCATGGTTTAATTTTTATCTGGGATCTGCTTATTTTAATGACCTTCTCAGTCGTTGCGTATTTTATTCCTTCAGTAATTAGACCTAAGAAATTGCGAGTTGCCTTATTTGGATCAGATTCATGGATTATTAGTTCCCAATCAATTGATTTTATATTTTCTACGAACATATTCTTATCTGTAATACGTTTTGTAATATATCTGGGCGGTTTTTTCTAATTTGTTTTGATATGCAGATTCCGGTGGCATAGTGATATGTAATAGAACACTGAAGTTCAAATGGTGTCATCTCATATTTAGATTTAACCATAAGGTGGTCTAAGCAACTTTGACGATCTCCGTCAACTCTCGTGGGCTTGTCAATTGCTACACCTAGGCCATAATGAGCCAACAAATTTAAATAATCGTCTGTTTGTTTGTCGTTTTCACTTAGTATATTAATATTGAGATCCCCGACAATTAAACCATTTAAATCCCTGCTATATCTTTGTAATAATTTATCTAAAGATTGCAAAAAAACCGTAATGTTTGGTTTACTAGGGGATCTATATATTGCTAAAATATTAATATCGTTTTCTAACAGGAGGCAATTTGCGTCATCGATATTATTTTCTGTGACTACTACCCGTAATTCAGTTTTAACATATACGACTACACCGTCGTTTTGTCGCTGTACTAGGTTCGTGTTGTAACATTCAAACCCATCTATAGTCTATGGCACACGCATATCGTTGATCCAGCATTCTGTTAGTATTAGGACATCCAACGAATTATCTAACTGGTCTATAAGAATTAGGAGATCAGCAAAGTTTCTGTTAATACTACGGATATTCATAGATAAAATATTCAGAGACTTTTGTTGGTTTAAATGTTGTTTGCATTGATTTGGGCAATCGAACTCAATGCAATTAAACCGATAAAAACGATTAATTGAATCGCATGTATCAGTTATATTGAAGAAAATACCAGGCTAATAGGTTCTCGATGCATTGCAAAAAGTAGGGAGGAAATTTGTAGCTTATTTTTACACAAGAGCTCATTTGACAACTGACAACATAGTAGGCGGAAATGAATAACATAGTAGGTGATAAAACTTAAAATCTCCTAATACATAGCGAATGTACAAGGTGTATTAAATAATTAAACATATTAAATTCGAGTATTTGGATGGAGAAATTTTTCATTGACACTTCTGGATAAGTGGTGTGTGTATGCCACAATTTATGTTTATTATTTATTTATTTATTTTATTTATTTATATGTATCAAACATAATTATAAAACGCATAAAAATGGTCATAACAAGTAATGGTGCGAAGAAACAACGGCCCACATTCACATGACCATGCTCAGCGTATATCCAACTAGGCCAAATATAGCCTGTATCTGGGCATACGACTTACTTTCTGACTTAGGTAGAGAAGCCTAACTGACGTAGGTACTCATATAGATACATATACACATACACACATACATATACATACATACACAAGTATATAAATATAACGATCTAAATATATTATAGTATTATTCTTTTGCATTCTATTACAATATGGTACATTTTGTTTAATATCCTATATCATATTATATAGTTTAATAGTAAAGTTATGCAGAAATATATATATTTTCTTAAGTTATGACTTGCAGCAGTTCTTTCTCTGTCCTTGAACGACCTATGTCGTCAAGCCATTTTTTAATAATTTTTTTGAATAAAATGGTATTTTCCATCCTTTATTTTGTCATCAAGACGGTTGAATATTTTAGGTGCTATATAGTTGAATTGTCTTTGGGCAAATGAAGAATTAACTCGGGGAACGGCATAATTCAGACCTGCAGATGCTCTTGTAGTTCGGTGTTGCTGGCTTCGTAGTCGTTTATCTGAGGTTCGATGGAAGAACATGAGTGACTGTTTCACAAACAGCTGGCGTATATCTAACACATTACTTTCTTTGAACAGCGTTCATGTGCAATACTCATAAGTGTAAATGAATACCAGATAAACACATTTTCCAAACTAATTATTAGATATTTTAGTATACAATAGTGAGAGTTATTTGTTAAATAAATAGTTAATAAATTATATATTATTAGTAATAATTTCATACATACTGAAGCTACTTCAAGAACTTATCGAAAGATTTTAATGAAAGCCGTTTTTTGTTCAAGGGAATTTATAGCAAAGCGTTCTACCGAAGACTTAAGACATAGCATCCAAGGTCGATTCATTTTTGAATTGAAAAGTTTTAGCGTTTTCTTGCTTTTTGAGAAATATTTTTCCGTTTTTAAACCAGCAAAAAGCAAAGTGCTTCTCTTTCGCAAACTTCCTGGCGATCATATATATGTACTTTGCTCGTTCTCCGTTGATATAATTTGTTTGACGTCCCCATTGAAGTCTATGGTCTTCGCTAAGTCCAATATATATTGCGATAGATTTTCCCGAGGATGTTCCGGCACACCACGTATTTCTACATCCGTTGCGATTTTGTGAGCTTCAATAAGATCGATCTTTTCCTCCAGGAAAGACACCCGCTTTGATAGGTTGATGTTAGAGTCCTCCAGCCTTTTCACTACCTTAAACTTATTGTCGATGTCTGCCATCCGTTGGTTTATTTCATCGTATTTATTTGAAATGACGGTAATGGCTTCTAAGATAGCGCAATTTTGAGCGGTAATTTCAGCATGCTTTTCAGCTGCGGTTTCGGCCCGTTTTGTTGCTGAAGAGCAGAAGTTTGTCTTCAAGCATTCCTGCAATATGAGCCTTAAAATTGTTCAGCTCCTTTTTGAAAGTAGTCCCCAACATGAGGGAACTGGTCAGCTGGCGGGTTGATCTCGATATCGTATGCGAGATTAACGGAGAATGAAGAGAGATGTTAGGATCGCTGCTGCAGGCACTCGTAGCACTGATAGAAAGAGGGGTAAGTGCTGATTTCGGTGCTTTGTCCTCCAAGCAAACATCACATTTCCAGGTTTTTAAAGTAGTCTTGCGGATCTTTTTGTTTGAAGTGCAAGTCGTGTGGAACGCCTTTTTGCACTCCGTACACTTTACTACTGCAGTGGCGTCTTTTATATCCGTATCATATTTTTTACAAATTACGGAGGCAAATGACGGTGCCATTGCCACTACTGGCGGTATTTTTTTCGTAATTACACTAGTCAATCCTAGATGGCGCTGAGTTAGTCCTGCGATTAATAATTTTTGGAATTTCCACGAGATGCCGCAGTAGGCCAATTTTATTATATTATATATATATATATATATATATATATATATATATATATATATATATATATATATATATATATATATATATATATATATATATATATATATATATATATATATATATATATATATATATATATATATATATATATATATATATATATATATATATATATATATATATATATATATATATATATATATATATATATTTTTTTTTTTTTTTTGATGTAGCAATTTAATTCTCCTGCCTCATACGTATAGTTAAACACCGATAGATGGCGCTCGCGTATCTATTTTAATTAAAAATATTTTAGCCGGACCAAGTATCGATCCCAGGCACTCACGATAGGCAAATTGCAGTTCGGCGACGAAACGACGGGGCTATTGTCCGACTGGTCGCTGCAGTAATAATTACGTATATACAGTGGTGATATTGTTGTTTTTCGATTGTATCTGTTGGTGGTTTTCCGCTCGATTGTTGGTGACCACTATTTAATTAAAATGTCTTTTTTCTACGTACTGTTTGGCGTTCGAGATTTTCACATATGCTTCTTTACTCACTGAGGAATTTGCTATCGGTAGGTATCAAGTTAAGATAGATTCGCACACTTTATCACACTTTTATTCGTAAAAAAGATGCAGCTAACAATAATACGTCAGGTCGCTAGCAAGATTGGATGTATATCTGATTGTTATATGATTGTTATATATATTTTTTTTTCTATATACTAATATAGCGAACGTACGTTCATATAAGTAGGGCAGTTAATTTAAGTCTGTATAGTACCTATCCATCATTAGTAGTTTGAAACACTAAACAAAATACACGTCGACAGAAATCTTGTCTGAGGGTTAACACGTGCGAGTCTCGATCAAGATTGAAGAGTCTCTCTTCGTGTAGCTGACTGTGGCGAATCCCAACGGGGCGGGTTATTGCCATGTTTACTGTTGGAACTGTTCACCGTATACATGTATTTACGGGGTGGACGGAAGCGGATCCCCGGGCAGATATTGAACTGCATTTTGTTGTAAACTCGCAAAATTATGCTGATACAGCGGAGCGTTTACAGTTTGCTTTGTTGTGGCGGACGAATGCTGATGCGGATGCTCTGATATTTCATGCGAATTGTGACATATTTGGTAAGACTGCTTACGAATTGTCATTAACTGCCATTATGGCGAGTGGTTACAATTATGGTTCATTAATACTGGGTACAAAATTTAATAGAAATTCGCCGTGGATACACCAAATAACCATAAAATTCGATAGTTCTGGGGCCACTTGAACGGTAAACGTTAGTTCAGTTCAGTTCAGTTCAGTTTATTTTCAAAAATCTTCACAGATTGTAGAAACATATATACTAAAATATCCGAATTAAATTAAAAACCAAGTTGTGCAACTGCAAATTTAAAGATCTTACAGAAAATTTAAACCTAATTAAGACAATAACAAATCGATTAAGTCAAAATATTATTTATATGTAGTTATATAATATTATTATAATAGATGGCTACTTAACAAGGGATATGTAAAATCTGATCAACTTCTTTGCAACGCACGACAATTTATTTAGTATCACTTATCTATTTTTCTTAATTAAATTTTATTAAATTACAACTATAAATGTATATATTTATTACATAGCTATATTTTTAATAAAATTGGTATATTTATGTGTATATACAGGTGGTGGGTCCAAATAATTTATTTTAAAAAAAAACTTCATTTCTTAAAATAGCATAAAAATATGCACATCTAGAGACGGGCCAAATTATCGCCTAGTTAGATGTGCAGTAAAGGTCATGGCAGTAAAGGTCATGTAAGATGTGTTAAACCTCCCTATATTAATTAATAAATAAGTTATATAATTATTATAAGATTACATGACCTATGAATGAACTGTATACCTAATCCTATGTACCTAAATAAATAATAATAATAAGTTATATTAAATCCCATTATGTGACCAAATAAATTTTTAAAAAAAGTTCTTAGAAAAATAAATTTAAAAACCAAAAAAATTTAAAATAATAATAATAACAATAACAGGTATTAATAATTGAAATCATGAGAAATAGCTTAAATTAAAAGAATAGGAAATAAAATTAGTATAATTTAACAATTAAAATTTAAATTAAAATATCAAATCACAATAATAATAATATTTATTCGCATTCACTTAAAACAAATAAAATTTTAAAAAATATATATAAAATTTAAAAAAGGAATTACAATTTATAACCATTTCATTTAAAATCGTGACATTGTATGTTTCAAGTTTCAAGTTTAGTTTATCGTCTTCAAAACTTATTAATAGTTATTTATACATATTTAATTTTTGATTGTATACAATACTTTCGTTAGCCGTTCGTGGTGAATTGTACGTATTCTTCATAGGTTTAAAAAATATTTTCTAAAAGAAACTTTTTAAAGGACTTTTTAAATATATTGTTATTTTTAATGTCTTTAATATATGGAGGTAACATATTAAAAAAATAGGGACCGGAGTATTCCTTGACTTGTCTCGCTATTTTGAACTTTGCACTAGGTAACATGTACTTTGATTTGTTTCTGGTGTTTATGTCATGAATATCGGTTTTTTTTTTGATAGTCTCTTTTCTTGTGGAAATCCGTTAGTACATTTAAAAGGTACAATGAAATAAACGTTAGAATTTTTAGTCGTTTAAAATGACTTCTGCAGGATTTGTCCCATTTCAAATTTGCTATAATGCGTATTGCTCTTTTTTGCAGTTTGATTAGAGGTTCTCTGTGGCACGCATAACAATTACCCCAAGTACTAATGCACATTCTTGGCAATACTTGGCTTGAATTTCAAGCTAGATGGACGTTGACGCTGCTACACTGTATTTCATGAGTGTATTTTTTTATTATATGAATATACTTTATCATTGAGAAAAAAAGGACACAAAGAAAAACAAGGTACAGGAAACGTGCACTCTAAGTATATTCGGGTTTAAAATGTAAATTTTATTTTGTTTGCCCACACACAAATTGCACTAAACAGACGTCTAATAGCGTTTATCTAATTAGAAAAGTATAAATAAATTTGGTTCGCATAATTTCGAGAAACACAATGACTTTCTCGTTAGTCCACTCCATATATTATCAAAGACGAACACGTGCGATCTCGTCGCTCTCACGATGCACAATGACAAATGTAATGTGGCCGCTTAAACGTATTAACTCTCGCATTAAATCTCTTTGATGTACCGCCACCCAAGCTATCCACCAAGGTCAAACGGCAGTGTTAATTCCGTTGTAAAGTTATCGCGATAAGACCATCATCGCGATAATTAACGGCGTTTCCCATTAGTGTGGCCCCAGCATAACAGGTGTCGACAACCCTAAATTAATTATTTATGCCACCAAAATATTATAAGAAATTTTTAGTTGTCACATTTCATGTTCTCACAAGCGGATATCAGCGCCACCTATGGATTAACTAGCCAAAAGATACTATTGCAATTGCGATGTGAATATATAGACAACGCTCCACTCAGTCGACCGTCGGCAATGCAGATCACTGTTAGCACAGCATACAAAACAGTAGCTTTACTCTCGAGCTACAGGGCATTTCGGGAAGAGGGTGCGAGGAATGTGGGCAGAGGTGTACGCCTCGACGAACGCATTTTGGTAGCGTTAGGCGCAGGTAAAGGCTGGCAATTTTTCGAACGTTTGGGGCCGAGTATCGGACATCTAGGGGCTATATCCGAGCCCTTACGACTCGTGACATATTCGCTTCGATTTCAATTTTGTTCCAAGATAAGCTATTGTTTTGGTATACTGTTCTGTTAGAGAGGCAAGGGCATTGCCGGAAAAAAAAATGGCCGCTGATGGATGATTCTTGTTTGTCAATTGTTCGTTACGTTTTCGCAAATTCGTCGTCGGGCGTGTTTTTCGTCGCGATTTCGGCATAAATAACGGAGCCATGCCTTTTTCCGAGCGCTATGCCTTCTGACCATATGTTTAGTATTGTGAAAATAGCCAGCGGCACGCGGTTGTGTAAACCCTAAACTATGATATAAGTTGCGTCGCAAATATAGACCAGTAAAAAAAATCGCGAGTTCTTATTTTTTCACCTTATTCTAAATATCTGAACCTGTAGGGTATATAATATAAACGAAGGGTATCTATATGTATTTTTTATTATGGAAGTAGAAATATAGTGAATTAGAAAAACGATCGACGGCCAGTTAAGTAGCCGGACCATCCGCTATAATATATCTGGGTTGGTCGAGAGACGATCAGCGGGCCGATCCGCTGAAATACGGGTCTCGCCATGACAATTATGTTTCCTACTTGTCTGTACACTTGCGACGGACTAAGACCTCCGATGCATACAACCGTGTTCTAGTTTCAAAATGCAGTATCAACCAAATTTCCAAGTCAAGATGTTCTCGAAGCAATGAAAACAGTGACACTCCCCAGGTTACTCCCAAGCAATTGTGAAAAAGACTTGAAAGCTATTATAATATTTTTATTTTTACATTCAATCCCTCTGGAAATTGATAGCAATAACATAGTGTTTGCAAAGGTAATTATAAAACATATGTAGGTGTACTCGTCGTGTAACATATGTCATTGGAGTCGCTCACTATAATAGTTAATTTATTGAAACATCGCTCAGGGCTTTCACAGACATAGACGATTTCAGAAATTCCTGTCCACACCCAGTGTCAAGAAAAGGATTTCCCAAACATTGCCTCCTCCGATTTCGGACACGTTTGACATTTGGACGCTAATGAGCGAATCCATGAAAAGCTTAAGCATTTCCAAATAGCCCGTGGTACATATTTGACCTAAGGGAGTTTTTCCATGTCATCGAACTTCGCAACAAACTTCATCTGAATGACAATTTAAAATATATAGGAAGTCACGGGGTTCCCCTTCGTTCCCAGCAGGTTAATCTTGGAAATCCCACTTATCACTCGTCCTTCTAAAATAACTTTTACGTTGCATACGGTCCGACTATGGAACAGGGTTCCAGGTCGGTCAGAAGCGCTAAATCTTTTCAATCATTTTAAAAATAACTTTTTATTCCAAAAATAATAGACGTACCCCCTCTACTCCCCTATCCTCTCCTTATATCGGACATAATATTATTTCATACTATATTGGTAACAACAATAGGTAACTAATTAAATGCCAAGTAAATTAAAAGGCAAATTATAAGCTTGATTGCACCCGCGCTGTCGCTTCGTGTGGTTGTGTGAGCATTCCCAAATAAAGTTGGGAAAGTGCCCACGTGAAAGGTTTACAGATGTGACCGCGCCATTGCGCGTCCCATACGTTCGTATATTTTTCAGCAGAGCGCATTTACATTTTACGATGTCTGCTCACAATGAAAATATTAAAAGGATTCCCCCTCCGCCCCCCCCCCCCCCTCTTCCCACCCGCCCTCACCGTTCTCTGCAGCAATTTCCTGCCCCAGCTGAGGTTATATCCGTGTCCCCACACTATCCTTGATCGAGCATCTCACATTTATTACGACTTTTCGCGGAATGATGCTCAACGTCTTGAATATTTCAATTTCGTTCACACAATCTAGCCTGCAGTTTACATTGTCAATATTAATACACGAATAGAGATCAAAATTTTGAGGTAAATCTTAACTTGTCACATTTCTTAACCACCTCAATTGCAGATAGCTCATATATGGGTCATTTTGTGGGCGGGCCGCAGTCGACGTGGTAAACTATTTTCTAATTTTCCTTCCTATCCTACATCCGCCAGCGGCATTTTTGTACTCACTTGACTGAAACGCTCTCGAGTTATCGAGAAAATAAGATTCTATACTGGCAACCATCAACTGCATAGTGGTGTCCTTTGCGATATATTTTTTAAAAAAATCAAGAATATTATTAAAGAGAAACAATAAATAAGTAAATATATTAAAGGAATAAAAAAACCTGACCGCCGTTACAAAAAGTGAACTACTGAATTTATAATTATTTTTTAAGGTTTTTTCATGAAATATATGTGATTTATCTATTCATCCATATAGATACATATATATGTTCGGAATGTAATCAATCAGACCTTTCAGTTGACGCTAAACAAGACATATATTTGTTATTTTTTTAACATTTGGACGTTTGGACAATAAGACAGCTTTTTACTTTATATTTGGTCGGTAAAAGTACCCTATGATACTTGAGATAATATAGCAATTCTAAAAATAACAAGTACTTCTAAGTCGGTTTGAGCGTTTAAAAGTTATAGTGGAATAAAAAAACCGAACACATAAACTGAGAAAAATATTGGATTTCTTCTTAATTTACTATTTAGTTATTACGGTTTTATACATAATATTATATCGTTCCAATCGTAATTTTGTTGAATTACAAGTAATTTTGTGGAAACACAATTACTCGATTATATGTTTCACTATGCTCCTTACGAGTAATACGAAAATAACGGTATAATGTAGCTTCAACATGATTCTTGTAACTGACTATAACCTTACGTATGTAATAACATGCTTTCATGGTACATATAAGCAAGATTTCGTTGTGCGCCGTAATGGATGGGCGGTATAGTTACATGGTAACTACACTGTTACGCGCCATGTTGATACATACGTTATCCCTTTTGAAACATGCGTATTTCCGTGTATTATAGCGTTATATTTTTCTCAGTATACATAGATGAACCCTAAACACATTACACTCCTATTTTGTTTAGCAGTCGTGTAAAAATTGGCCCAAACGGCGAAACGAACAGAGCCACCAGCATCGTACGCGCTTAGCAGAAATGCCAAAGTTTATTTTTTTATGACCTGGGCGAGAGAGGCCACGGGAAAGAATTTATCGACACAGAACGGGGTAATGCCATGGCGTTGAATGCTAAATTTATTACAAAACTTTAGCCGTCGAAGCGGCGATTCTTCTAAATCGATTATGTAAGAAGCAAACTCTGCGAACGATACGCAGGTGGAGGTCGATATCCGGAAAAAAATCTACGTAGCAGAGAAAGTAGTTTCACAGCAATTCACAAGCTACGTATGTATATATGGAAACACAAATACGTATTAAAATCATGAAATACATATGTAGACTTAACAGGTACAATTTTATCTCGCTTGATTTTATCTCAATTTAGGTAATTTCTCTGAAGGAGTCTTTATTCTTGACCTATTTTATCAATGCTATTTAAAGGTTAAATAACATAAAACAAAAACAAAAACATAACAAAAAGTATCTCATATTGTATAGCTATATGCCCGAGCCATGCAATGAACCATGGACTTAAGGAATATTATTACCTTAACGGTATATTCATATTCGTACATTACCAAAATGGAATTTCGAAATAATGCCACATAAGCTTAGTCGTTTTGTGTCGCAAATATCTGTCACCGATCGTAAACCCAGACATAACGAAAACGCATCTCTTTAGCCAGTTACTTACCGACTTTCTTCAGAAGTGTCTTATTGCGTCACCTGTTCATTAATTGGTTGTTCATTAAGTTGTACATCATACACCTGTTCATTAAGTTTCCGGCCGCGTAATGCATTAACGTTTGTAGTTTATTCCTTTCGTCATCGACTTATAATTTCCGGTATTGTTCCGATTTAATTTTCATCTTGGATTTCTTATAGATGAATATTTTGATGATGAGATACCTTGAGCTACTTGACTAATAAAGTTCATTTTGTGGCTAGAAAATACAGATACAAACTAATGCCATTAAGTATCGTAGGCTTTCTCCCTTACCCTTCGGTATGTCACTATTTTCCAAATATTGTCACCCCTCATGCTGTTGCCCATTGTTTCTTCGATCTCAAGCGTAAGTATCTTCGACTGCAGGATGTCTATTTGCACATTTTACCCGCTCCACTTGCACATTTTACCCGCTCCACTTATTTCGACCACCCACACCAGTGCGCAGTGTCGGATTTGTAGTCACAAATATCACCTATATCCACTTAATATCGAATTTCCTACCTTGTATAAAGTGGCTTCACCCTCAACTTTTGACCGAGAAATTATAGCCTTGTCTCAAAGTTATGGCGGTACTTTTTATAGCTTCTCTGCGTCGCAAAATAAAACACTCATATCGATGGCCCCTTGTAAAAAACCTTCAATTTGCCGCGGTGAAAGCGATTAAATGGGTCAAAAAATAATCCATGCTTAAGTACCTACAGTATGGTTTGGTTTGGATTTAGTTTTGTTTTTATCGACCAACAATGGACAATTGCTTCGACTCATATGTAAATTTTGTTCTTTCGTTCATTGTTGGCATTTCTAACAGCGATGCATAATTTTGACAAAATTATCTATGATGAAATTATCTTGTAAGATTACTTACAAACTCGATGATAATGAGACACAAAATGCGATTATAAAAATCTTCACTTTCATTACTAGCAGGTTTAGTACAAATACTATTTAATTGTGATTCATATGTTATTTACCCTGAAAACATTGTTTTTAATAAAACTATTTCAAAAGATGAGTCCTACTTTATCGCCAAATCAAACAAAATAATATTTTACAATTTGTTTTTTAAAAAAAAACCAGCGTTGAAACTATTTTTTAGTTTTAATCGTTGGATCATTGCCAAAGTTACGTGGGAACCTGTGGTTAAGAAGAAATGATAAATTAAAATAGCGGGTTTTAGTTTAGAGAAATAAATTGATCAGCCTTGACAAAATATAGTACGATAATACGCTCCTTCTAGATCTCTCAGAGATCAGATAATGTGCATATTAGAGCCCTTTCCCACACTAACGGTCCGTCTGTTTCGACGGTCCGTCAAAACAGACGAAACCATTTATATGAAGCTGTTCATATTTAGACGGATCCGGGAAAAAAACAGGCCCTGGGTTTTAAACGGACGGTTTGCCACTGCGGAGCGCCCTCTAAACGCCAGGATCGTCGTAATGTCAACGAGCGCGCCAATAAATAGCACATGTCGATACGCCCCCGCCCGCCCCGCGGACATAGATCTCTTTCTCCGCACACATTATTTCGGGGCCCGCACTTGTCAGAACGAAGGTCTGACAAGTGCGGGACTGTTCGACCAATTTTTTGACGGATCGGTCATATGTGAACACCTATCTCCAGGAAATGCGACGGTTCCGTCAAAACAGACGGCTCGGAATAGTGGGAACGGGCTCTTAGAGTGATGACATTTCTCAGTTTTCTTTTTTTCTATTGATAAATGACCTTTATTCCAGTGGTCCTTAATATTTTGTGTAAAAAACAACATTGCAAACTGCTTCATACCGAAAAAAAAATATTTAAAAAAAATATTGCTAAAAAGCTGGGTTATGAATATATTTGGAGTAGATTTCATAAAAAATACTGGCATAAAAAAAATCTTATTTATAATTAAAATTAAATATTTGAATATGAAAATTTTCAATGACGCCATGCATTTGTGTCAAATCTACATATTACTTGGGCACTCCACATACGATAGGTAATTTCTAGGGATGTATTCATAATCGTCCGCATTGTCCTGCGGATAATTTCGCTCGGGGTCAGTGCGGCTGCGATAGTTTTGGCATACTGCGGGTCTCATAACGCGAACAAACGGAGACTAAGCGTCACCCAGAGCCCGCAGTGGAATCCGACACGATTGTATTTAAATTTGAAATGAATTCCAACATATCGCAATTCAAAATGGTATGTTCCGGGGCGCTGCGTAGCACTGCGGTGTTGGGACCAATTCATAGATTTAATCAGGGCGTTATAGAAGATTACTATATTTTTTTAAAAATACGTTAGTTCAAAATTGAGACATGGGACCTATTTATCAATTTCATTTCGTCTTATTTTATTATACAAACAAACAAACAACCTTGGATCCTCATGGATCCCATCATCCTCATGGATCCCATCATCAGAAACGGTTTTTCATAAAAATGGGACCAACTGTAAGTATATTCTTTCGAATAAAAAAAGAATTTTCCAGATCGGTTCATAATCGGCAGAGTTCTGCGGTATTTTTTTTTTAATTTGTTGCGTGGGGCTTTTCTAAGGTCTTTATGAGCCTTGTAACACTGCGACCATTGCTGATCTATTGTGTTCGCCACCTACTATAGTTCTGTGCTAAGCCTCGTGTCATTTAAAAACCGCAGCAGGCTTTTGGCGCCAGGTTGTTTTACCTCCTCAGGTTGGAGGTAAAAGATACATCCACCCAAGTGGGTGTATCTTTTACGCATCAGAGGGCCACACTCGCACATTAGGTGCTGGGGAGTTTCCTCTGCGCCCCTTGGCAGAACCTGCACATTTTTGTGTCTCTGAGCTTGAGGTTGAACATGTGTTTGTTCAGGCCACAATGCCCCGTGAGCGCCCTCACCAGTATGCGTAGATTGTTCCTATTTAGCGATAAGTCGTAGCCTTAATAAGCGTAATACGGTCGTAAGCCTTAATAAGCGCTTTGGAATGATTCAACCCTGGCGTGTTATTCCAGTGGTTGACGGATTGTTCTAAACACATTTCTTTAAGCATTAGGTTTGCAAGGCTTGTTAGTACGCCACAGCAAGGTTCAGGGCCGTATAACGTTCGCTTTGCTCCCGTCCTAGCAAGTTCGTCGGCTTTTTCATTTCCCTCGATTCCTGCATGGCCGGGAACCCATCATAGAATTACCCTGTTCTTTTCGCCCAGGGAATTCAGTAGTGATATGCAGTTTTGCACTAGCTTTGAATTAATGGAGTTCTGCGGTAACAAACATAACAAAAAAAAATACAACCGAATTGATAATCTCCTCTTTTTTTAAGTCGGTTAAAAATAAAAGAGAAAAAATTGGTAAGCACTAAAATGGTACGCACTAATATTATTTTTTTTTATTCACACATACTCTCCCTTTCCTTTCCCCTCCCTTATATTCATAAATTTTAATATGTATGTTTTATAATTTATTTTTAAAAATGGTCTTTCAACATTATTTTCTTTTTAAGTAGGTGCTATACATTTTTTGGTTATTTGGTATGTATTATATATAAATGGCTATACTAGTGATCATTTACGTTTTTTTCTTAATAATAAAATATAAATACTATATACATTTAGCTAATAAGTAAATAAATAAATAAATACAGCTGACCTCCGGGGGTGGAAATAGATACCTGGGTTTGTAAGCAAAGAATCGCAACTGTTTTGGAAAACATTTAATAGTCCTCATTACCGAATTTAGTTCATATTCCGCTTTCCAATAAATATGTAAAAAAATAGGAATTTCATAAAATTTGCGTCTACAGATACACCCCCACTTCTAAACACTATTTTACTCTGTATACCAACTGCCGTAGAATCACCCGGTTGGGTTTCCGCCCACATTCTATTCAGCGTGGCCGAATACCAAGCGTAGAGACGATAGCTTTTAATCACGAACGACATGAAATACAATTATCGACTGCGCTATCTCATGAATTACGACGTCCGGGATAATCGGAGGAGGGTCGAATTTATACCATCGAGTTATGCTTCTTATAGAAGTAGAATCACATATAAAATCGCTGCTATTCTGTTAGGAAAAACAGGCTAATTGCTTCTTTCTCAAATCTTGCGAATCTGCTGCGCAAACCAACTATCGTATATTGCCTGATTGATTTGTTTATCGTATTTATGGTCAGCTATAAACTTCAAAAATATATATTTCATCTGCTTAATAATGAAATCCAAATTATTTGAGTTGTTCGGCACTCCTACCACGCCATGACACGTATTAATTTTACAACTGCTCCAGTCTATCCGTTTCAGCGGAGATTATTATAATGCCTGTTGTGTAAAATATTTCTTAAGCTCGGTTATAATCCGTTACCGGCCGACTCGTTGCAATAAATTTACGAAGACTACATAGATAAAATGAAAATTAAAAACAGGGTTACCACATTCCTATAACAGGTGGTTTTATCGTTACTTGAAATATTTTAGTTATTTAATGAAATTTCTTTGAAAATATCAGTGCTGTAAATTGCAAGAATATATGGTTAACAACAAGATCCAATTATTAAAAAAAATGCTTTTATAATATTGCATACTTTTAAATTGCGATAAGTGACACGGGGTCAGACGTGCTCATCGTATCACGTAGAATCGTAGTTCGTGAACATTTCGTAGTTGCTAGCCGATGATATGTTTAAAAGTTGAAGGTTTTCTTATCTGGTCTGTGTAGACCAGGAGCGACTCCACGCCTTTTTTTCTTCTCTTCTTTCAGTGTTGGTTAATAATCCCTGATGTGGTATTAGAAGTCTGGCCAACCGGACTTCTTCCTGCCTCATACAGTGGTAATACAACAAAGTGAAAGTTGAGAATCTATGCTGGAAAGGAATAGGCAATTAGTGTATCTTAAAAACTAATGATTATTAAAAATGTGTTGAATCTATACTTCGGTGTAAACCGTTGTCAAGATAGATGACATTTCAGAAATGTCATCTATTTTGAAATATTCTACAATATTCATATTTTTATTATTATTTAAATCCACGCAGAAGTCACTAAAAATTGATTGATTCCTGTGATGTAAAATCAAGGGTATATTTATGTGAATGCTAACTATGCAGCTCTGGTAAAACAGGTGTTTCTCTGTAAAACTATTTATAATCGTTTGTTTACTCTTATTCTTATCCATTTGGTACCCCTATTTAGGGAGATTTTGGGGCGATGGAGTAGGGGTATGGTGGGTGACTTGCGTTAAAGCATGTTCCCAGGCAGTTAACGCCGCAAGCAAAACATCAAAGTCACCTGTAAGTAATTACTGAATAATTTAGCGGTACTGGAGATTGTTCTTTACCGATCCTACTTTGGGTGGAGCCTTTGTGGCTTTACAAAGCCTAGCTTATTTCGAGAAACTTAAGATTAAAGCAGAGTTACTATGGGGGAATACTTAGAGAAAACTTACAAAAAATCCGCTGTTTTTCTGTATGGTGACTGTAAAAAATCACTCAAATGCCACCTGATTATTGTACCAGAGCGCAATTCGATACAATATAATACACAAAATTTTGAGCAGACACAAAAGTGCAGCAGCCATGTAATGGTAATACTTAGAACAGGCTATCATAATTGAATGCGTATACAAAATTTTGAGTCTGTTCTGATGACCGTTGAAAAGTTCCCTCGTTGGAAGCCAACCCTGAGTGCCGCAATCCTGTCTTGGTGAAACTTAGAACGGGCTGTCGTAATTGAATGCAAATACAAAATTTCGTGCCTGTGCTGTTGACCGTTACGGAGTCCCCTCGCCAGGAGACAACCCTGGGTGCAACAGCCATGTCATGATGAAGCTTAAAACGGGCTGTCATAACTGAATGAGTATACAAAATTTCGTGTCTGTGCTGTTGACCGTTGAGGAGTCCCCTCGTCGGGAGCCAACCCAGTGTGTAGAATCAAGTCGTGCTTACCGTAAGAAAATGCGTTGTCATCGGAATTAAAATATTTGAGGAGTTTTCTTAATTGCTCATAGATCCCATCATCAGAACAGGAATTTGATGAAAGTGGGACCAATCTGCAAGTATATCCATTTAAATGAAAAAAAGTTTAGGCAGAGTTTTTAAAAAATACAAACAAACATTTTTTTTAAAATACAACCGAATTGATAACCTTCTTTTTATGAAGTCGGTTAAAAATACAATAAACTGCTTTTACTTATTCGCGTCTTATTCAGAAAATGCCTAATTAATTTTGATTGATATGTTATTATAGATGTAATAAATAAATATAATAAAACAACTTCTCATGTCTGTAATATTATAATTAATATTGCTTACACTCGAGTAATCAAAATAAATTAATATGATTTAATAATCTCGACAAATATTCAGCCCGGTAGTATAGCTAGTCGCCATAGACGTCACCTGATATGACATTTTAAGGTTCTGGGTTCGACTACCGACAGGGTCATATTTTTTCTTTTGGGATAAAATAATGGAATTAAATTAAATATATACCGTTGATCGAATGAAATATCAAACTATACATACTTACACCCATTTTACGAGCTTATAAACACACTTCATAGTAGGGTTGGTTTCATGGGATAATAAACCCGTCCATTATGAAATTTCATAATAAAGATTAGTAACATGAATAATACATAAATATATAAATAATAACATACAAAATCTACTTAGAATTATCAAGAGAAAAAATGTATTAATCAAATTTACCAATATGCTTTATACATTTGTTTAATTATATGTAGCTCGCCTTTTCTTAAGAATAAAGAATTTTATTATTATTGTTATTATTATTATTATATGTAAAAAAATAGGTGACAATATTAATTTCAACTATTGTAATATTCTTATGTTTGTAACTTCGCAAAACTTCGCTCTTAATTTAAAACTCTTCTTATATTTTTAACTAGCTGACCCGTGCCCACTTCGTTGGGTGGTAAACATTTTTACTTGTGATAAAATTATGAGTGTGGCTCGGTTAGTACTGAGTGCTATAATTTATTTCCTGACTGCCAAAAGGAGGGTTATATTTTTACTGCATATGTATGTATGTATTTGCATGCCTTTTGGCTATATTACCCAGACCCAGAGCTCTTTAAAGTATAAGGTTTCTAAACATATAATAAATTCAAATATATATAAAATCTCTGCATCAGATACTAAATCAACTTGGGTGACAACCAGGTACTAGGCTGACCATAATGTAGAGTACTTTTAAAATGGGCATTATTACCTTAGGCATCAACATTAACTTTGGTATCTTAAGGTCGCATACCTGTGACGACCATATCTGAAGACCTTTTATTTTAGGATTTTTATTAAAAATGCAAGCATTATTTTAAAAAGTTTCATATCGAATTACTCCATAACGAACCAAATTATAGTTTAGAATAAAAAAGTTGATCTTTGCCTTGGACATTCAGGCTTTAAACTGATTTCGGGAATATTCAGGCGTGATTACTCCTGCTATGTAAGCTGAATGTGTATTTCATTTTTATTTAATTATACTGACTGGTTAATTCTCTAGTCTCTAGGTTAATTCTCTCGCGCTGAGCCACATTTTTTATTTAGGACCTAAATTAATTATAAATAATTAAAATGTGAAAACGCTCTGAGAGTTAAGCTAAATATGCTTTACCACCTTCTACCACTGTGAAAGGACAGTTTTAATGTGTGAGATCTGCGACCGAACGTTTAGTATCCGCTTGCTCGCCGGCTCGTACGCACGTGGAATATGTGCCTGACGGTTAATCAATGCTAGATTTTTATTCGTCAAATGCTACAAAAGCCTATTTCTTCGAGGGTCCGCCCATTTCAGATATTTTTCTCAGTTCTTATGTCGCATTAATCAACTCTTTAGTCTCTTTTTGAATCATGGTAGATGTTCATATTATACTCTATCAGTTCCATTACGTTTTAAATTCTATGGCAGCCAGTTATATTACCAGATAGGTACATACAATATTTCCAACATTATTCTCATGTTCTGTTTATATCTATCTTTTCGCCTTATACCTTTGGGACATAACTCCATACTTCAGTATCGCTTCGGGTTAGCGTTTGGTAAAACACCTGCTAAGAGGCGACTCGAGTAGAAGTTAAAATGTTTTTCACCCGCTCCGTGAGATAAAATAAACTATAAATAATGCATTTCAGGGCAAATACTAGCGCCTGAAAAGAAGCTCGCTCCTCCGCCGAGCACGCGCGCCCACCTCGTCAGTGTTGCCATTTTTTACGGCGTCATTGCCGTATTTTATAGCTGTGAGGCGATTACGTGCTTATGGCAATTAACCAGCGGACGTTGAATGCAACGAGAATAGCAGTTTATTGCTAATTTTAATGCACTTTTGTCAACTTTGATGAAATTCGGAAAATATTCACAATAAAATATTGGTCCTGCCTGATGATTTTTGCGAAAATACATAAGCATTTTTAACACGCTTTTATTAGGTCGACCTGTGTGTAACTAACTATGTAATGGAATCTAAGGTAACTAATTTAACCATCTTCCAAGGATCTTAGCGTCATGAAAATTGGCAGCTGTATGTAGTTCTAATGACAATACAATAATATGGTACTGTCGAACCGATCTGATGATGGAGTCGGAAGATATAAACTGGAACTTCATGATGGAACATCGTATAATAGCTGTGTTTGGACCTGTTAGAAAGTCTTGGAATGAACTTTGACCACGATTAGGTTTCAATGTCTGATGATGAAGCCGGAAGATAGGCAGTGGCATTCCATGATGGAATATCGTATCATAGCCGTGTTTGGTCTTGTTAGAAAGGTCTTGTAATAAACTTTGACTACGATTAAGTTTCAAGGTCTGATGATGAAGCCGGTAGACAGGAATTGGAATTCCATAATGGAATACCGTATCATAGTCGTGTTTGCACTTGTGAACAAGGTCACGTAATGGACTTTGAACACGATCAGGTTTCAAGGTTATAACAAACATATTATATATTGACTTGTAAATATTGAGTGTAAATAGTGTAAATATTGACATAGGTGCCTATATACAATGTATATAGACCTGTACATGGAGAGTGTAAATATAATATTTTTTTTTGGTTTTTACGTGCATTTATAAAAGCGTGTTTTTAGTGTTTTTTTTAAACTATTAATTTATTAACCAAAAATGCTTTTGTGTATTAATTTGCGTTTATTTTTATTGCGTTGTGTCGCATATTAAAATGAATTTTCGCTAACTGCCCATCAACTGTTAGGTCATTAATAAAGTTGATGGGCAGTTAGCGAAAATTCATTTTAATATGCGACACAACGCAATAAAAATAAACGCAAAGGAATACACACACAGACAGTCACACCGACATACAGGAAGACTTAAGGCTGGAAATGGTCCTAATGTCTCGGGGGGTGGGGGGGGGGGGGCAAAATGCATATATTTGTCTTCATCGCGATAAAAATGTAGTGCGTTTACAATACTTTACCTCCACGTCGATTGGTAGGCCGGTAAAATAAAAGGAAACTCATACTGATCCCTTGTAACGAACGTGGATGTTCCTTGTAATTTTTAAAACTTTGACAACCGCTATATACCGGATGAGTTTTAATTAACGCACTCAAACTCTTGTCACACTTTTACTGAACAGTTAAGTACTTTGAATTTTTATTTTTAAATGTATTTTGTTTTTTCCATATTTTTTTAAACTTGCTTACCTGCTCGTACTTATTTACCCCCTTGAAGGATGCCGGTTAAATAATACTCACTCTGTATATATTTTTAATATATGCACCATTATATAGAGATTTTCAATGCAATGGAAATATTACACAGGTATAGCTTTTTAATAATAAAACTAAGCACACTATATACTGATCGTACTGATTCACCCTGTTGAAGAATTCCAGTTAATTAAAACTCAACCTGTATATATTATTGGTATATGCACCATTCTACAGATAGACCAATTAAATACTACTTTTTATGCATACATATTTTCTATGCATCTGTAAAGTTTCTTTACAAATGTATTTTTTTTTCCAATTTAATAATAGATTTTTGTTTGCAGTTGCAACCTATTTGCTCTTATGTACTTGTAACTATTCTTTTTTGCGGATAAGTCGAGAATTAATAAATATTATTATTGATATAAATATCAATCGATACCGATTATTGATTTCTAGATATAAATTAAAAATAAATTTCCTTTAGATAGACAGAAATTAAAATCTCCAGATATACAACTTTGAAATTTTGGAATTCGCACTTATTCTGTGAGTTATCTGGTATTTTGTATGGTATATCAGCAATAATTCGAAGGATTTTCAATTCGATGGAAATATTATACAGGTATAGCAGCTTTTTAACAATAAAAGTAAGCACTCTATATATAGAAAAATACCGATCGAAATCACAAGACACACAAACAGGCAGACAGACAAAGATACGTTATACTTTATAATATGTCAGGATATTTTTATTTATCGGTGAAAATCTACAAAATAGAAATATTATTTAATTTCAAACAAAATGACAAAAACCGTTATTTTTACCCCTGATGTGAATGTATTATACATGAAAGTTGAGAAGCAGCTATCTCATTTATTTAAAAGTGCCGTAAAACAGCACGGCAAATAAACAGCACGGCATTTTGCATTCGTAGCACTATTCGAGGCACTATAGAAGCCATGAATGATTTAGCAGAACTGAAACATTTCGTCTGAAATGTGCGTTTTTACGTCGCGTCGCCGCCTTCATCACTCTGTTTCACTTCAACGCTGAGAAAGTTTGGTATTTCAGTGCATTTTAATGGTCTTCTTACTCATTCATCGTTCGTGATGAATTTTTGTAACAGCAAATTTTTGAGATAAAGAGGGTTTCGCACCATAAGCAAACGTCGACGGAACTAGAAATATATTAAATATTACATATATTTGCCGTTTGAACTTAGGTCGGTTTGAGTTGGAATTCCATTTTTTTTTTATATTTCAAACTATATTATTCCCTGTTCAAAATCAGGTTTTGCCAGTCTTTCTATAGTTTATTATTACTAATACTAGGTACCGTGCCCGTGGAGTACGGTACCTCAAATACGAAACCTCAACCTCAGCTTCTTGAGGTCTGGCACAACAATTAACGCGTACGTCAAACGTGTACTATTAACAACTGCAAAAAATACGGAGGGCTCGTGATTTAACAACCGATCGTAGTCAACCGTTCTTCGACACTGCATATATACGACAAAGCACGACCACACACTTCACAGCAAACAGTCGCAAAGTTGTACAACTTGCAACCGGCGACTCTTGGCTACTCACCGTACTCTCCAGATCTTACTCCGCCAAACTTTCACTACTTTAAGTATTTGGATAACTTTTTCGCTTCGAAATCACTTATATTACAGAGGCATTCTCCAACTCTATTAAAATTTCAAAACCGTATGGATAATAAGGGTCAGTATTCGATTCATTAAATAAATATTTTAAATACAATTTTTACACGACTTCCCACAAAAACGGAGTGTAATATGTTTAGGGTTCATAAATGTATGTTTTCCGTTTCTTTATTCCACCATAACTTCTAACTGCTTGAACCGATATAAAAGCGTATAACAATGTTAGAATTGGTATGTCATCCCGAGTGTCATAGGGTACATGCGACGACCCCTTGTTCTCATATAAGGAGAAAGCAGCGTCTTCGATATAATTCGCTGTATTACTTGTTGATTGTGTTATGACAGTCATCATTTGATAGTTAATATATTTCGTTCTTCTTCTTTGCGGCATTCAAAAATAAACATGTAGGGGTAGTGACAAATAGAAATTTTTGGAATACTAATTTAGCAAAATAAATTATACGAAATGTTTCATTATTACACTTCACAAAATATTATCAATATGTTAGTGAACGTATTTGGTTATTACGAATTTATTCCATTCTGATATGTTGGAATGGAATTATAAAATTACGTATTTATACTCGGAAAAATGCCAGTAGGTGCTAATGATGAAACCCATTTTTTTTTCTGAATAGTTGATTGAATAGGCGCGTTCGTAGAACATCGTAGGCAACATCACTTGTAGGGTTGACGTTTCTTCCATCTTGGATTTCTGATGTATTCGCTTTATTCAAAGAGTTGTCTGCGACAATGTCCGAGGGCTCGTACATGCGGAAAATCGCACGTAAAGATCGGTTGGTACGGCAGACAGCAGAACGTCGTAACGATATGGCCAAAGTAGAAAAATCGAGGCGTTGAATTCATTTTGACGATCTCGAGCTTCAATGAGAGTGACTTTCGGACATTCTTCGTAATATTCTTCAGGAGCGCTATAAATAATCGTAACGTTAGTGTTAGCGCATTGCTTAAATGCATACTTATCAATTTCAGAATATTTTCTCCATTATTCGTAATCAATTACCATGGCAGCGGCGATCGACTTTAACTAGCTAGCTCTTTCAAAGTGGACACGATAAAATAGACATACTGACTATTTAAATATATATATATATATATATATATATATATATATATATATATATATATATATATATATATATATATATATATATATATATATATATATATATATATATATATATATATATATATATATATATATATATATATATATATATATATATATATATATATATATATATATATATATATATATATATATATATATATATATTATTTTCAATAATATGTAAAATTAGATTCATGAAAAGTTACTTATAAGTAACTTTTCATGAATCTAATTTTACATATTATTGAAAATAATTTTAAAAAATTTACACCCTTAAAATATCAATATATATATATATATATATATATATATATATATATATATATATATATATATATATATATATATATATATATATATATATATATATATATATATATATATATATATATATATATATATATATATATATATATATATATATATAATATATAATATAAATATATATATATATATATACATATATATATATATATATATATATATATATATATATATATATATATATATATATATATATATATATATATATATATATATATATATATATATATATATATATATATATATATATATATATATCTATCGCATCTATTAAAGCATTCTAGATAAGGCGGGAGAGAAACACAAAGAAGAGGAAGAATATCCGCAGAATTATTTTTATTTTCCTACGATACTTTATACATCCTGAGTACTTGGTCTATCTTCTTCGAAGATAATCGACAACCACTGCCTACAACAGCCCCCTTCAGGGGACTTTCCCATAGTAATTCACCAGCCTGACGTCAACAAACATGAAGATTCTGACCCACTTGTAGGTTGGTACATAATGGCACCTCCCATCGGGGAAGCTAATAACTTCTACGAACCGCGCCATTATAATAACACGACTGGCCAAAAAAAGGAATGTCATGTGTTCAAGTGTGTGGTATCATTAGCATCGCTATGCCATTCTAGGGCACCTTAACTTTCAAAATGTTAAATGAGGAATTGTCCAAATGTCAATAAATTACGAAAATACGCCGTGTTTATTATAGAAAGAAAAGTCTAATTAAGACGATTATGTACATAATGATTATCACAGAATGCGCAATCGTCTTCAAGCACTATATATAACACACGTCAATAAGGCCGTTAGGGAGCATCCGTAAATTTAATTTTATTTCAACGAATATCGTTTCAATGCAACTAGAACGATCAACTACGACAGGCGAAACCGTCACCTCAGGAAGTTTTAACAATATTGAATCGTTCTATCTCCCATGACGTGGGCGCGAAAAATAATCCACTATCTATTTACACCACCTTACGGCGAGACATATGGAGATGTCAACCACAACGGGCGAGCCCGTCACCACAGGACGTTTTAACGATTATTCGTTCTATCGACCTGCAGTGAGCGTAGAAGACTTTGGAAATAACAAATCCGACGTCTAGCTACGCCACAACCCGTTAGAGTCCAACGCCTTACCGCGAGTAGCCAGGTATGTTACCTGGCGGGCGGCACTCGCGCCCTACCTACCAATTGTGACCAGATTTCTCCGGTCTCTCGATTGGTTCCTAGTTCGAGGTCGCTTGCGCGGCCCTCTCCCTTATGAAGCGGTGAAACGGAGTACACCGAATCTATCGCGGATCAAGGCGTCCTTTGCCCGGCTGTTCACCCAGGATCGGATGGTCAATGGTCAATTCAAGAGCAGTTGCCATAAGGGACACAACCACCCCCGCTCTATAGGACTATACAGTTCCCAGACTCCCCCGACTATTAGTCGGAGAGCACAATCGAGCGCACACTTACGGAGAGCACACTTAAGGCGAGACACCGGGAAAGGTAACCAGCGGGCAGCCTCGTTTATGTAGCGGTGATACGGTGTCTACCGAATATATCGCGGACCACGGCATACTTGCCCAGCTCTTCACCCGGGATTGGGTGGCCGAATGGTCGTTGCAAGAGCAGTTGCCGTAAGGTTAACAACTACCCCCGCTCTATAGGGTAACATTACTGTTTCCATACTCCCCCGGCTGTTAATCGGAATGCTCAATCGATTGACTGATGCCGCACGGTGCGCAAACCGTACAAGAGCTCCCGTAGGTTGACTCCTAGGGGAAACTGGCCCGCAGGCCATCGTCCTACGCTGGCTCGCACTTCTGCGTGGAGGCCGCCGGATGGGTGTTGTCCCGTGCGATTTACCGATTCTATACAACTTAGTCTTAGTGGCCAAATTGCAACACGGCTTATTAGCTCCCTAATCGTTTCAACGCAGAACTTAATTCCCTAAAAACGTGCTTTCCTACGCGAACAAATTATTTATAATAATTAAAAATGCAAAAATAACTTTTTTTATCGGCGGTCATGTTTTTTATTTTTTTAAATTATTGTTTTATCCTTAGTTTCCGATATATAACAGCAACTATATAGGTAAGGAACACATATTACTACCCCTCCTTCAGAAATATAAATTTAAAAGGATCAGATGTGCCGAATTTCAAAACGTCTTATGTTCCCGACATAACGATAAGTATTCTCACGTATAGGTAAATTAAACGCTAACATGAGAGTAAGATTTGACGCGCAAAAATGTTGTCTCGCTTCTGAAACAAGTCGACTCCTCAGTAATTGAACAGGTACCCTAGCATAGTGCAGCGAAATAATTTTATATGAACGTCCCTTTTGCGTCGAACGAGCATAAAGGACGGATTTATTTGTCCATTGTATTCGGCAAACGACCTGGCTGCCCGGCGCAAGCGCCAGCTGCCATATACGACAGAAGCGAAATACGTTCCGTAACAAAAGGCACTCTGATTGAAATTAAATCGCATAGATTTTGCAGCCGTTTTCCGCTTTTTGCCCTTTCGCCGCCATTAATTAACTTTCAATCCGATCGCGATCGTTCATGCCAAATATGCAGATATGCTTCACCACTAATTGGAGAAAAGAACAAACAGAACTGAGAGTGTGGTTTGATTGAACCAGTTTTTTATGAATTCGTAGAAGGTTTTTCATCGCTTCTTATCTAAGACTGCACTAAAGTTTGCATTTTCTTAATCTTTTTATTTTATTTTATTCATAACTAGCTGACCCGTGCCCACTTCGTTGGGCGGTAAACATTTTTATTGTGATGAAAATATGAGTGTGGTTCGGTTAGTACTGAGTGCTATGATTTATTTCCTCACTGCCAAAAGGAGGGTTATATTTTTACTGCATAAGTATGTATTTGTATGACAATTTGGCTATATTACCGGGTTTCAAAGGAGTCAATAAAATGGTTATAATTGAATAAATTATGTTTATTTTAATTGTTTAAAACTTCTCTGTATACTATATTTGATGTAATGTTATTATTTGGTACCAAAATATATTGTCTTTCAGGAGTTCCAACCTGAGATACGGTCGCGGTTCCATACCTATGTCGTATTATCTCTTTAACCATTTATGCAGTAAAAAGGAAATTATATGCAGCGAAAGGGAAAAGTCTTGATGATAAATTTACTTATTTTGATAATAATTCATAATTGTTGATAATATGACCAATAAACATGACCTAACGATTTAAATTATTTTTTAAAATAAAAATCCACTTTTTGTGACTTAAATATAAAAGTTAGACATATGCTGTCGCTGACTTTTTTGTAGGCACTATCAAGCTCTAGAACTTTTTTCTAGAACTTAATCATATATCTCTCATCGTTAAAGCAGCGTTCGTAAGAAACCTTTTAATTCGACCGTTTTTTCTCCGACTTTCTTTGCAAATCCGACTACCACGAAAAAGTCTTTTCAATTTTCGTATCAATAATATAGCCTATCACACTCACAACTTGAACAAGAATTTTGAACAAAATCGGTTCAGTAGATCCAGAGATTACTCCCTACAACCGCACAAACTTTACCTCTTTATAATATTACTATAGATTATTATACACTGAGGAAAATTTTGTATTGATTCATACATTACCATTTTGTTATTCCGGTTTTACACATAATAACGATGTTTCAATCGTAATTTAGTTGAATTACAAGGAATTTGGTATCTATTAAAGCACTCTAGATATGACAGGATATAAACCCACGAATGAAGAAGAATATCGGACGAAGAAGAATATTTTCGACCCCCACCCCCCTTCAACCACCAGCCACCCCTAACCCCCCCCCCCCCCCCCACCCCCCCCCCCCGCACATTTATAATATTTACGTGCTATCAAAATGGTTATTTTTCAGTATAGCTCGTTTCTTGTCTAGCCTCGGGCGCCTCGACCTTATTATTTGATTAAAATGTATGTCGGTTTTATTTGTGTCCTTTGTATAAGAAATATTGCAATCAAAAACCATGTGATTTAGACACTACGACGCATCAGTGCACGGAATTCCAAGTCTCTAAGTCCAATATTTCCCCCTATTTCAACCACAATCTTTTCAACTCTCACCATGACCAAATGATGCCTGCATGTCATATTACAGAACAATCGGATGAAGCGTTTAGGCGCTATCGTGAAGGAACACACAGACATATGTCACACAGACATGCGTTCGCAATACCTTCCTTTGCAGGGAAGTAAAACGAGTAGCGGGTATATCTATCGGGCATAGGAATAATTTCTGACATGTATCGGCCTAAATCATTAACTGTCTGTTTTAGGCGCATTTTTAACGCTGTGATTACTACTCAATATTTCCGGCTCCGGAACCTAACGGCACCAATGTAGCAAACACGCTACACGGAATCTAATACTTTGTGCGAGGAGTCACTTTGAGAAAGGAAATAAATTTCCTTGTCAAGCAAGCGCTGAGAGGACGGAAAGATGGTCGCGCTGCCTCCGACGTCCAATTTTATTGAGTTTCTGCTTCCCGCGGACGTTTTTGAATGGAAAGCATTAAAGGGGCAGTTTCAGTTTATTGTCGGAAGGGCGAAGGACGTCGCGACGCTGACAGTCCAGGCGGCGGCGGCCACTTAGTCGCTCTTTGGGCGGGAAATAAGAAAATTATCTATTCTTTATACTTTAGACGGGTATAACAATGTTATTTATTTTGGAGTAGCGATGTTTGTAAAATATGTGGCTATATTGTTTAATATCTACATAGTTTGGTTGAAATATACCATTTTTATAGATATTTAATATGTTTCGGATTGAAAGGATTTGAATTTGGCACGGTTGTGTGTCGCCCTCTAGCGGATACGTGGTTAGGTTTAATGGAAAATAACGAAAATAAAGTCAAATGAAAAACGCGTTTAATAGATATTACCAAATATCCACATTACCAAATATTTATTTAATAATGAAATTCGATTTTACCTTTTTTAAATTACTTTTTTTTAATGAAATATTTGGGGTTTATGTATTTAGTTATATGTATATTACTGAAGTGTATTCAATCAGGCCTTTTATTTGACATTAAACACGATATATTTATGTTAATTTATTGATATTTGGAAATCGGACATTTAGACAACTGCTTACTTGATATTTTGGCAGATAAGATACCCTATAACACTCAGGATGCACATGACACGGGACATGGACATGACACATTACACATCGGGAGACAAAATGATTTTAGCAATACATCAAACTTCTTAATCGGTTTAAGCGTTAGAAGTTATGGTGAAATTAAGAAACGGAAAAGATACATAGATGAACCTTGAACATATTACACTCATTATTTGTTGGGCATTAGTGTAAAAATTGGTTGTTCCAAAACCACTGTTCTCATACTCTAAATTATTTGATATGACCCGAACGAGATCTTATTTTCCAAATTTTCTAATAGAAATTCGTTTATTTAAACGAATTACTATTAGAAAACGAATTACTATTTTTTAAATACAGTCGTATTAAAAAAAATGCGTCGCTTATAAACGAGATATTTCAACCAAAATTTCAAGAGTTGATTTCTGTCCAAAAAAGCATATTTGTACCGAATTTCAAGTCTAACTGTAATAGTTATATTTCAAGATTGAAGTATATGACTAGCGTGCTCTCTGGTGAACCGATTTTAACTACAATCTTTTCAACTCTTGCCATGACCGAATGATGCCTACATGCCGAGTTTCAGCTCAATCGGATGAAGTATTTAGGCACTATAGTGGAGGAATACACTTACACACACACAGACACAGAACCATAACAGATAGACTTCCATCTGGATATGGTTCTAATAGTCTCAGGGGGTGTCGAAATGGATATATCCGTCTTGTTCTCAATTTTTATTAGCGCGTTCACAATACTTGCCCTAGTGCCGGGAAAGTAAAACTGAATCGTTAAAATACTGTAAAAATAAATAATAAAATAAAATAAAAATAAATCGTTAAAGTACAGTAAAACTAAATCGTTAAGTGAAATTTACAAATGTCGTCTCTTTTTATCAAACCTCGTTTAATCGAGTTGAACATCTTATGTGCCTGTTACGGTTCGTGTCCAATTTGCTTGCATCTCATTTTGTTTCCTGAATACTGAAAATCTAGCTTATTTCGACCATTTCCAGCAACATCCAATAAGAAACTACCTGCTTTTCGTTAATTATGTTCACAAAAAAACATCTACTTAGACGAAGTATGCAAATAGGTAATGTATTGTTTTCGAGCAAAATTAAATTTTCGAGTCTTCACCGCGTGTTTAGATTCTGGGAATCTAAAAAAGAGGTTTAGGAAAATGTGTATATATATTTTTGTAGTAGTCTTTATTTATAAAAGAGATACAAAATACATGTCACAATTCCCCGCTAAGGCTAGTGCCTTTTCAGTTGGTAAATCTAGTTGTTATTTTCATTGGGTAAAGAGATTGTATGTGTGTATATCTATGTAAACTCTACCTCAGAACATACACAGCCAATTAGGAACAAATTACGTATGTACGTACCCGCTTGTAGGCGTTTTTTATCCTTATGGCGGCATTTGAAAACCTGATGAGAGATATCAAAAAGTTTTCTTTAATAAGCAGCCTTTCCAAAACTTCAAAAATCATAAGTCAATTAAAAACAGCCTAGAATTTTGGGCATATTACATACGACTCTAACCTAAATGACTTTTCAATGTCTACAGCCATTTTTTAATTAAAAATATTATAATATAGAAATGGAATACACATTACACAATAATTCCATTATTTTTAAAACTGGAATTGCCTACGAGGCTCCTCCACTTCAACCTGTCTTCTGCATGGCGGGTCACAGATTGTATTGACCCTTTTGTAACCTCTTTGATGAGGTCGTTCCATCTGGCCGGTGATCTGCCTCTGCTTCTTCTTCCCTCCACTTGACCCCCGGAAAGCATTTTCTACAGATTCTCTGGGTTTCTACTGGCAGCATGACCGAAGAACTGCAGGACCCTTCACATGCACACGGTGGAGAGCCTCACTTGGATGCCGAGTTCTTCCAGGACAGGTTTGTATGGGATTCCTAGCACATCTCCAGTGCATCGATTTTGGTGCGTATCCGAGCCTTCAGGGTCCATGTCTCCAATGCATAGATAAAGATCGAGAAAACCAGTTTATTTTAGACGTTAAAAAATCAGTCGAATCGAAGAAAATAAAATGGTTTGTTAACCAAATTCACATAAATTATCACACCTATTATATAGCAAATACTTAGAGCAGAAACACATTGTATGTCGCTTCATCAAAACGGAATTTGATCAATGTTACCCTGTTTGAACTAGATTTTGTGGGTGACATTTACGAGTATATGCCGATGCAATAACTATTGATTTGTTTTATGCTTGGGAGTTTTATGGTGATAGATCCTGCCGTGTATAATAATTAATGTTGTTTGCTAGATATATTCGGTGGAATAATTATATTAAGTAATTGGTTATTACAAAGCTTAAAAAATAGGTAATATTCTCAATCTGTTGCGATAACAGGGAATTATGAGAGACATGAATGCCTTTCATTATCACCATAAATGTAACATCATTATACACAATATATTATATTTCATTGCATTTCATAACTGGTGTATTGGAGTGTACATTTCACAGCCCACTGGCCGAATGGTTTGGCCGCCTGATTTTACATTGTAAGGTTCCGGGTTCGATTCCCGGCTGAATCATCTTTTTCCGTTGAGCTAAAATTAAATGAATTGCAATTCTGCCTAGTGGGGTGATGTAATCCTGACGAAGTAATGCCCTTTCACGACTTTTATTTTATGTATTTAAAAGAATGCGCATTTTTTATTCTATGTAAATATAAATAGGATAACTTTCAAATCAAATTAAATCAAATTTCCTTTGTAGAACGGCAACTTCTTATGTATCAGACCCTTTTTTCACCGCATATTTATTTATGCACACGCTGTAATAACAAGACACATTTCATATTTGGGTTGGTTGTAAGAGATGGTCGTATATTAATAAACCCGTCACTTGTGAAATTTCATAATAAAGAGTAGAAACAAACAAAACTGCGAAAAGTTTATAATTACTAGAGTATAATTGTTTATGAAGACGTACCAGGTTAGTTTGTGAAGACGTCCAAAGACGTATAAGTCACCTGAACTACCGCAGCAACTTCGGACTGTGAAACAAAGTTTTAGAGTTTTTATAGATCATTTAACTCGGATACAGTGATAATATTCCCGTGTTATTTTTCGCCACGTTGGCCGCCAACGCTGAGCTATGCCCCTCGGAATATCTCCGGTGGTTTGTTATCATGCCATCGACAGTGCGGCATTGTACGCGATATATACTGCATTGTTATACTCCCTCAGATAATAACGCTCGGCCAAAATCAACGGTGACCCAAACACAGTTTAATCTGCCGGCATAATAGGAACACCGGATTTCGCCTTTGTTAACAAGAGATAATGGCCGTACAATTAGCTGCCTCGAAAAGAGGGGAGGTCGGGGTGGAAAGTTTTGAGATACGATCAGACGCAAAACGGGGAGGTACCTGTTGAATTTAAAATACCTGTCATGTCTTCGTGGTGGTCAACGGTTTCGTGCAGCTTGGGCCACAAGATCCATTTTGTTCTCGGATCGGCTCAACTCACGATTCAGCTCCTATTCAGAAGCCTCCTCGAGTGGAAGGCTACCCTGGGTAAGACTCCCGTGTCTCAGGCCTCAGAGCTGGTGGTCCGGTATCTCCTGGGAGATTTCATCCCGGCCCCACTGCACGGTATGCGCACCGGTCGGCGAAGCCAATCGGCTGTGCATTCTGACTAATTGCTGAAGGGGTCTGGGGACTATGGAAATATACTGTTTCCTAAGCAGCGGGGGTGGATGTTGACCTGTCGTCATGCCGCTCTTGAAATGACCTTGGACCACTCGATCCCGCGTGGCACTACGGGCAAAGAACGCCAAGGTCCGCAATAAATTCAAACTGAATTACCACTGTAATACAACAGGTAGAGGTTGCGTAAGCGACTTCGGACCCGTAACCAGTCGTGAGGACGGAGGTATCCTGAAGGTTAATTCCAGACGGAGATATCCTGCCAAAACTGGTAATTAGGGGGTGATGCTGTCAGCTGGGTACCTATCCCGGTACCTCGCCGTAAGGCGTCGGTCTCTAACGGGTTGCTGGTGAGCTAGACAGTAGATTGTCTTGTCCCCAAGTCTTCTACGCTCATCCCACTATATCATTATACCAGCCTGTGGTGACGGGTTCACCCGTTGTAGTCGACACCACCGTGTCATGTCTTCGTAGGTTTGACCTAGATAGATATCACTAACGCCAGTCAGAGGTTTTTCACCTACCAAAAATAATAGAAATGTCACTCTTTGGGCCCACACTACAATATCAATAATTCATATTGCATATGAAAGATCTGTTTGTTATAATTACTTATATGGCAGTTCTGCTTAATTTGTCTTGTTTAAAAAGATATATACCAGCTACGAAAAAGACAAAAACTAAAAATATCGGTTTTATGTTTATTTGTTGTACATAATCACCCTTGAATAAATAACCGACCATCGCAAACACACTATATACTTTTGTTTGAGAATTCTTTAAACTTTTGCTGTATTTTCACTCAGTGTAATTAAATTTTCATAGGTATTATTTAATCGGTGGGAACTTAAACGGTTTATGTATTAGTCAAAAAATTAAAACAAATCAATATGTACTAGTCGGTCGTATATTTTCAGAATAAATTAATGGGATTGAATTGAATTGTAACTTATTTAATTTTATGCTGGAATTGTAACTTATTTAATTTTATGAGTACTCGTGTGCGACAATAAGGTCATATTTTAGGCTTGAATGGTTTTAAGTAGGTAAGCTGCACTCGAATTGCATCGCTAACCGGCACGTAGCCCCACGTAACAAGTAGTAAGCGGGTAGGATACTACGCAGTGCGGCTCCTCTCGAACAAACCCCACGTCGGATGTGGGGTTTATCGCGCGGCCGGTAGCAGCCACTGCAACACGCCGTTGGCACTTCGCCATCCGAACCACCCACACCCATATACCAGTCGCACAGTGGGCTGTGTTCGCGGAACAGAGAATAGGCTAGAATCGTCGTCATCACACCCAATCGTCGTCATCATTATTTATTTTGTTAAAAGCTTATAGTTCCTTAAATTATAGAGCAATAGAATAAATATCAATATAATATTTTACCATTGATTATATATGATATTCGATTGTATAACTACAGTAAGGTGGTGTCGACTACAACAGGCAAACCAGTCACCCCAGGCTGGTATAACCATATGTGGTCATTCTTTCAGCTGTGAGATAAGCGTAGACGACTTAGAGATAAGACAATCTACTGTCCAGCTCCGCCAACAAGCCCGTTAGAGGTCAACGCGTTACGGCGAGGCACCGGGAAAGGTACACAGCGGAAAGCCTCACCCCCTAACTATCAGTTTTGGAAGGATGTCTTTGTCTGGAATTAACCTTCAGGAAAACTCAATCCTCCCGATTGGTTATGGGGTCGAGGTCGCTTACGCGGTCCTCTCCCTTACGTAGCAATGATTTGGTGTCTACCAAATCTATCGCGGACTACTGTATCTTTGCCCGACTGTTCACCCGGTATCGGGTAACCGATTGGGTGTTTCAAGAGTGGTTGTCCTAAGGTTAACAAACACCCACGCTCTATAGAAAACAAATCCGTTTACAGACTCCCTCGGTTATCAATCGGAATGCCCAGTCTATTAGCTGACATCGCACGGTGCGCAAACTGCCCAGGAGCGCCCGAAAATGAATCCCAGGGCAAAATTACCCGCATGCACAGAGTCATACCCAGGCTCGCACTTCTACGTGGAGGCTACCGGATTGTTGCGGAACATTGTGTTGGGCCGACCCTAACACATGGGTTATAATGGTTCATCTACACTGGGCTCATTATCTCCCTACAACAGGGAACCAATGGAATGTAAGCTATTAAAAAAATATTTGGTATCTTTCTCCGATTTTAAACGTTTTAAAAAAAAAAACAAAGAAATATTAACCTCTCGAACCCCTTTTTGCCAGCATTAGCGCGCAAAAACTGCGCCGCAACTTTTTGAACGATTTTTTAAATAAATACTGACAATATTAGTTTTTTATGAATTCCCTCTTATTACCTAGTAATTAATCTTATTAGTCGTGTGTATTATATATATTTATATAATATATATATGGGGGGCGGCCGAAACGGTTACGCGCGGACCTGTCAAACCACGCAAAGTGCCTTTTGGCGTCATAAAATACTCATATATCATTAAAATACTCATATATCTTAGCAACTAGGGTTTGGTAACAATATAGTTTATCAACTAGGTCGATAGTCATCGCAAGTTTCTATTGTAACTATGAAAGAATAATACCAAATCAGTCCACTGTGCGGCGCGTTGCCATTCCCCATCCGCTCGTGAAGCCGTCTAAGCACCCGACAGACGCCTCAGACAAGGGATACGCCCGGTATCGAGAGACAAGGCATTTCTGTCTGTCGATCGGCGATATTGCGGTCGTGACTTTTGCCTCGCGCCTTTGAACTTGATACCTCATGGCATCATCGACGATTCTAAGCCTAATACTTATCAGTTTATAGAATAGATACATAGAAAAATAATACATTGGCCACTAGTTGAGATAATTTTACCGCCCAGTACCGGACTGAACTGTCGCGCTGCGTCGCCCAGGCCTCAGTGCAAAAGCCCGTTGATCATATATCTTGTAAAATAGATGTTTTTTTATTTTTATTTATTTAGGTAAAAGCAGTCATATACATTTGTGTAAAAATAATACAAGCAGACCTATATTACCATTAATTACTACAAAACATTATAAATAGTAGCAAAGGGAATATTACAATCAAAATTACACTAATAACTTGTTACACCAAGCAACCAAACCAACTAATGCAACCAAAAATCAAAAAGTTTTACTTAAAAACAAATTAAACTATAAGCTAATGCAACAACAAATCGCCTATTTTTTTCCTAAAACTAACCAAAGTGTCGGAAAATATGCCGAGGTCATTCGAAGCTTTATTATAATGTAAACATGACCATCTGAAAAAGGTATTTTTTCCATAGTTCGTGTGAAAAGAGGGTATATAAAATGTATCTTTTGAACGAGAAGAGGGAGACCGAGAAATTTTAAAAAAGAATTTTGCCCAAAAGGGGTGCAGAAATAATATGGTTATTAATTTTTTATTTTTATTTTTTCTTTACGAAGAATGAAGTATGAATAGAGATGGCGACTACATTGGACAAACCCGTCACCTCAGGAAATTTAAACGATATTAGATCATTCTGCCTATCGTGAGGTGAGCGCAGAAGACTTGGGACGGAAACAATCTACTGCCTAGTTTATACGCCACTCGTCCGTAAGAAGCCAACGCCTTACCGCGAAATTACCAGATCAATCACCTTGCGGGCCGACACTCGCGCCCTTACTTCCAGTTGCAACCAGATTACTCCGGCCTCCCTAATAATTACAGGTTCGAGGTCTCTCTCTCCCTTACCACAGTATACCAGACAGTAGCTTCTCTTAGAACAAAATTGAAATTGAAGCAAGTGACGTCAGTAATCTTAAGGGCTACCACAAATCGTTATATCATTAGTCGTCTTCTTCTTGAAGCATCGTCCCAGCCACATTTACAGTGCCCCGGCGACGCAGATGATATTATGCTACCGATTTGTTCTGAGACTACCATATGGCGTCGATTCGTAAATCTCCACAAAAATGTAATAGTAAAAGCGGACTCAAACTGCGCCCACAGCGCGTCACAGCCCACAGCGCCGTAACTATAGGCCTAAGGACGTGACATGACTTACCCCTGGCCCCACTTCCGTCGCACCCTCTTCCCGCATTGCTTTGTAGCTCTTGAGTGAACTTACTGGCTGTTATTATACTGTGCCCTTACGTTTCGGTGATACGGTGTCTACCGAATCTATCGCGGACACAGCTCTATAGCACAGTATACCAGACAGTAGCTTCTCTTAGAAAAAAAATGAAGTCGACGCAAGTGACGTCAGAAATCTTGAGGGCTACCACAAATCTTAATATGATTACTCGTCTTCTTTTTGAAGCATCGTCCCGGCCACATTTACGGTGCCCCGGCGACGCAGATGCTATTATGCTACCGATTTGTTCAAAGAATACCATATGGCGTCGACTCGTAAATCTCCACAAAAAAGTAATAGTAAGAGCGGACACAAACTGCGCCCACAGCGCGCCACAACCCACAGCGCCGTAACTATGAGCCTAAGGCCGCGACATGATTTACCCCTGGCCCCACTTCCGTCGCACCCTCTTCCCGCATTGCCCTGTAGCTCTTGAGTTAACTTACTGGGTGTTATTATACTATGTCTATAGACTGGGCACAGCTCCTTTGTGTGAGCCTCTACCTAGAGTAACTAATTGCAGCCCGTGATGCCCTTTATCTGATTTTGTCACTGGCCGACTAGCAATTTTAAAGGCAGTTGACACAAGGTTAACATTAACTTCACTGCATTAGGAAACTACTTTTCCACCCCCCCCCCCCCCCCTTCTGATAATCCGCTAGATCTAAAATGTATGAAGTGCGAGCCTGGTAGGACTCTGGCCTTATGGTTAGTTTCCCCTGGGAATCAACCTTCTGGAGCTCCTGGACGGTCTGCGCACCGTGCGGCATAAGCCAATCGATTGCGCACTCAGACTAAAAGTCGGGGGAGTCTGGAAGCAGTACTGTTTCCTATAGAGCGGGGTTGGTTGCGGATCTTACGTCGACTGGAGAGAGAGACTGGAGTAATCTGGTCGCAATTGGAAGTAAGGGCGTGAGTGTAAGCCCGCTAGGTAACACTCCTGGCTATCTCGCGGTTAAGGCGTTGGCCTCTTACGGGTTTGTGGCGGATCTAGACGGTGGACTGTTTTGTCCTCAAGTCTTCTGCGCTCACTCCAGGGAGATAGAACGACTAATCGTTAAAACTTCCTGAGGTGACCGGCTCGCCCGCTGTAGTCGACAACCCTAGTTGCATGAAAAAAGTGTGCTGTTCATATTTGTAGTACGAGGGTCTCTTTAGGGCCTTCTTGAGACCGGGGCCTGAAGCGAATGCACCCTCTGCTCTTGCCTTAGTCTGCCATTGTTTGGATTTAAATCTTCTACGATCTATAAAAATGCAAACGTTATAAATATTATATAAAGATATCGGCAATACATTAAAATATCGTTCAATACCTAGCACGGCGCTTGCCAACCATATTGCAAAAATCAATCAACGAGTTTTTACACAGCAACGACGCGACGCGTTCGGTCCGGGGGCGGTGGTGATATGTCTCAGCACTTGTGGCCAGTATATTACGGGCGTTATTATTTCCCGGGACGGCGGACGCGGGCGTGGTTATTGAAAAATCAGGATGACCGGGGCCCGCTCGTAAAGTATGTCCGTTGCGTGGTCTCGCCGAAGGACGGACGGAACGGAGTAATTGCCAATATTGCGCCCGCTTATTTTTCTCGGCATTTGGACCGCTCGTTTCGGGAATTTGATCGAGGAAGGAATGTGTATTACATTAAAATTGCGGACGTCGAGGTTTCAGTGTCGTATATGTATACGCAATTATTTAAGTGTATTATTTGTTAATCTTATTTTTTTTAATTTGAACTTAGGAGATTTAACCGCTGGAATGCTAATACTACCTGGTCGGTGTTTTTTTTCGTTGCGACAACTCGCGGGCGGCGGATCTCCGTATTTATGCAATTAGAGGCGAAACGGTTGCATCGGATGGACGTCTTGTCGATGTTGCTGTTTCGTTGCTTCTATCCAGTAATTATAAGCGAAAGAGTCCCTACGCCACCATTATACATTGGTAATTATACATTTATTTTATTAAGCTATTGCATAGCTTTTATCGCGGGCCTCTAGGCCAGCGCGGCGACCGAATGAAGAAATTTCTTAACGAAAATTAGTGATTTTAAACTGATAATTACGTCTAAACGAGTACTGCTTACGATTCGAAAAAAATATATCTTAAACAAGAACATTTTTATAATATTCTTAGCTTTGAATATTTTAGATTTTATTTATATTACATAGTGTAATTAATTTGTGAAATTAGGTCTAACCGAACACAAAAACGACTACTACGCAAATACTATCTGGCGTATTATTATGAAACCTGCACCATTTTAAAGATAATTTAATTATCTATCTTTTTATCTACGATTTTTTCGAATACTCCGGTTTTTTTGCATTATCGAATAAAAAATTCGTGCGCGGCGCTCTATCGAAAGACGTTTAAATTATTATTCCGAATCATTTGCTTCCGCAGCCGCAAATGATTCGGAATAATTTCAATGTTTTCCGATAGAGCGCAGTTATCTGATATCAGAAAAAATAAAATGAATAAATAATTATAATTGCATAAGTTGTTAAAAATGCTATGCAATAGCTTTACCGCGGCAGTCCCCGAGTGCCACGCGTATATTTTTTTTTTAAAGAATTGCACCTACATAAAAAAGTCATGGGCAATACATAGTGTTATATATGCAGAATCGTCAAAAATAAACTTTAGTATAGCGAAAAAACAAAGCTCTATGCATATAAATATGACACCATATCTGAAATGAAGCGAAATCGCACAACCAACTAGACCTAGAAGGTCTGTATTTGGCTGTGCTGTATTATATAAAACCATTTCGTCAGCGCACGCCGAAAAACAACTCACCAGCTCATTTTATCAGACTCGATTTACACATATCGTGATTTCGTTTTGAAAACTAATATTAATCACAATAGAATCACAATAGAGCCTATAGCACCCATCGATAATGGAGCTTTACATTATTAAAAGGATATTTGAAATCGGAATTTGTAGCTTCGGAGATTACGCCCTACATACAAACTTACAAACTCACAAACATTACTTCTTCATGATATTAGTATAGATTACGTTGTCTAATTTTTAGGGTAGTTTATTTTAATATTCCTCGTTCAAGCATATATAGTATTTATATACGTTCGTCCGTAAGTATTTGGCTTCTAATAATATTTTGCTTTGAATGTGAGTTGCTTGATAGGCACCGTTATGGCTCGTTTAAAGGACGATGGGCAAAAATGTATAGACCCTGGCCTAGAGACCAATAACGATGATTGCTACGTCATTAGAAAGGTATTTTTATGTTCTCAGCTTCTTTTACTTCGGAAAATCTCAAATCGCTGTGGGAAAAAAGTTATGGATTAAAAATAAAAAGATTTATTTTTATCGCCTTTGGGTGGATACATAAAAGTTTTCAAGGATTGATTTGAAAATTATTATGTATCCTTTACAAGGATCCATAATAGTTTTCAAAGTTCCTAATAACACAAAAGTACGATTTATTGTGAAAAAACAATCTGTTTTTAGAACTATAATTCCGTATTGTAGAATCAACTCGAAACATGCTTCCGCGCCGCGCCGCTTATCTGCGGTTTTGCACATAATGGATATTCTTGTTAAGAGCCTTATTACAAAATAGCGTAGGTATTCTTTTAAAATGAGTTGATAAAATGAACGCATTTTTTTTTGGATGTAACTATAAAAGATAGGATAAATAAATAAATAAATAAATAAATAACTATTCAACCCTGGGAGAAAACCGCGGCACTGAGCGCTCTTCTCTTGCGCAAGCAAATATATACACAATTTCTAATTGTTTTTTGCAGTGTTTTCTCCTTTCTAATGACAATAATTTATATTATGTCGTATTGCTAAAAGAGTGAACTTTAATATAGTATAAGTATTATATAAGAATCTTATTTTATTTCTGAGAAAATTAGAATGATACAGGAAGATTTTTTTTTAATTTTGTGTAATTGTAAGTAATGTATACCTTGGATATGTGGTCAAAAAACGAAAAAATAAAGCCGTAGTGTACATCAAGAATACATGACGGACATAAAAAAAAATAGTATACGGTTTCCGTTGTAGTGATATTACTGTATTAAGGAGCTCAAAGTTTGCCTTCCGAGCGTTTTACGAATAACGACTTTCGGAAAATGGGCTGAATAAGTAAATAATATTCGTTATATCTAAAATTAAAGGCCGCTATGGTCAACATCAAGAAATGGTCCAGGTAATTCAGTAATTAAAGTTTGTAGAAATCTCTTCATTTCTTGGAATTAGAACGCCAAAAATCCACTTTTCTTGCCTTTCTGGAAAAAATATGTGATAGGGCTCTTAATGAACCAGAGTTTAAAAATAAAAAGTTTTGTTTATATAAAATCAAGATAATTGTTTTTATAAGAGTATTTAAGTAGGTATTCACAATAGAATACATTCGGAATTAAAAGTGAAGTTAGATACCATACGAGGAAGAAAAATTATGACGGAATGGTCGATTGAGGAAGGAAGGGACGAAACGGGGAAATTAGTTAATTATATTGCTGCATAAGAATACATAACTACATAAAATTACTACTTTTATGTATATGTATAGATTATATGTATATATGTATATATGTGTATGTATATGTTTAGATGTATATGTGTATGTGTATATATGATTATTTAATATTATTATATATATTATGTTACTAAATTATAAGGATATGTAAAATTTGTGTAAATATAGAGCTACCACGTAAAGCAATGCTACATTATGTTACACTTACCAAATAAAAAAAAAGGAAAAAAAATACATAAAAGTCAACCTTAGTACGGGCATTACTCTAGCAAGGTAGATTTTAATCTTATTAATCTAGTATTATAAATGTGTGTGAAATATTAATAAATAAATATTATTAAGGACCTTGAAAACTTTTCCTTATCTTTGAAAAAAATATATTGTCTATTTTTATTTTTTATCTACATTTTTTTACCCACAGTGATTTGAGACTTCCCTCAATAGAAAAAGTTTTAGAACATGTAAAAACCTTTCCAATGATGTATCACTCATCGTTATTGGTCTATAAGCCAAAAACGGCCGTCCTCTAAACTTCTTCTTCATTTTCATTGGGGCAGTCGGTCTGTGTGTACCTACGTATGGATAACAGTTAGCTAGCGGATACCGCTCAATTATGTGGATTGCAGCGTGATATCGCTGTTTGATTCCTGCTTCATTCGGGGGATTTCGGTGGCAGTTCCACTTGTGGGATAATTGAAACCTACTGGCGGGAATCGATTCGTGGCCAAATGCACTTTCCCGCCGACGGATGCACTCCGCACACAATTCCAATCATACAGCTGATTGAACGGCAACGGGCGAATATTTACTGAATATCTGAGTAAAGGTGATTGAAAATATGTCGCTGTATGTCGCCATAGCGACGATACCACGACGACGATAAATCGATAGATGAGCCGCTGGGCCGGTTGCCAAAGGGTACTCACGAGCCGGGCCCATTGACCCAGCTTGCATGTTCATACAATTGTGCAATACAATACAATACAATACAATCAACTACTCCAGTAGATAGGCATTCCTACACTTGGATGCGTCACAAAATTAAATGCTTATAATTTAATTATTAAAAACGTAACTATCATGATAGTTGTCATGGCTGTAATATTATATTCAATAATACCTACTTACAAATAATCAAAATATACTAATGTCATTAAAAGTAAGAGAGAGTAATATATTAAAATAGAAATGCAAATTCTATGTAGAATAATCAAAGTAAAATAATTTTATTGTCAATCCAGCAATATGCATGCCTTCGTCGTCAACATAAATAAATGTACATATACTAAATTATATGAGAATTAGAATGTCAGCTATCATAATACCGTTATGTTAAAATTTTACAAATTTCGATAATTATCAACATGGAAAATAAACTCGGAATTTTCAAACTCGTTTATACCATAAATTGGGTTCCTTACCAAATTATTTATAATTATCTTTTCAAATTGGAGTACAGGTACTCCGATAATCAGCGGGAGTACAACTTATGGACGTCCGAAATTACGAATAAATATTTATAAGAGCGATATAGGTACTTAGCAATTTTCAGTGCATGATTATTTAAATCAGGTGATCCAAGGCTGGAAACTAGGACGGAAATCTCGCCTGTTTCGGGATATCATGCAACTAACCTGTGGTGCGATGTAACGATAACCTCGCGCGTACCACAGGGGTAACACCGGAGAGTTGGAGGTGCTATTGCCTCAGTCCTCAGAGTCGCTGATCAAAGGACTCATTAATCATTAATTGTGTAAAATTTCCATATATTATTAATATCTATAACATTCATAAACAATAGGACATCACAAACAGGGCAAGAGTATTACATTATTTTAAGAGTAATGTATAATGTATTTCAAATGGTCCAGAGAGGAGTACAGGGCGGAGGCGACAAGGTAGCAAAATCAGGCCTAGGTTCCAATGAGGGGGGGGGGGGGGGATATCAAACAGAGAACGCGTCCATGAGGGACAGTTAATTACGGGACAATTTCAGAGAAGAAGCAGCCCTAAAAGTTGCTGCGTCTTTCTAAATGGACCCTTCAAATTCAAAAATTCCCGAAAAGCTGAATACAACACACTGCAGCCGACCAGATCAGGATAGCACATAGGCACGTTTATAGTTTTCGACCATAAGTCTTCCTTGCGTCTTCTTCACGTATGAACCGTTTACAGCAGGACATCTCGCGCGATCGTCAATATCGGTTAGGAACTGTCCACATATTAGGTAATCACGTTTTTGGGCTTTTAGGCCCTCCCCCCCCCCCCCCCATGACAACAGACGTAATCGGCGGCCGGACCCCCCTCCCCCTCACAAGGTATAAACCGAATTTGCGGAAAATGTGAAGAATCTTAGCGACGCAGAACTTCGGATCCTTTGTGCACTTTTTGTATTTTTTTTTAAACTGCCCCCACTCCTCGTCGACCTGCCGTTGAGCCTCCGCTCCCGCGAGGAGTGAAAACGCTTTGACGTATGTACTGAGAAACTCAGTGTGTAAATCCGCCATAGTTGATACACCACACAACGATCGAGTTGGAGCGTACAGCGGCGCGATAGTCCAGAGTTGCAGCGGTGCACATGCCGTTCCGCCGCGACTCAGAGCGGCCCCCGTCTGCCAGCGCGCCTAGGAACAAGCCCGGGCCACTTAATCGCAGACGAGCGCGTGGACTATCATGCACATCGCGCGTGCGGGGTAACTTCGGCGCGGCACTACGCTATGTCCGTGCAGGTTTGGACCGAAAAATGCGATTCAGTGACCAAAATTGATTACGTAATCAGGACGGGCAGCCCCTCCCCCTTCCCCCACGTAATCAAGCGTTAACCTCAGCTCCAACCCTCTTCTCCGTCCCCTCGGTGACTAAGTAATATGTGGACGGCCCCTTAATACTATATAAAGTATTCCGCGGTCTGACAACCGAGTACACAGAGTGATGAATATTTTGAACTGCCCGGCAATTCATGAGGTTTCAAAGCACTCAGTTGAATTACTGTGAATTAAATAATCTTAAACCTAATGCCAGAAAAAGAAACTCTATTGAAGCTATGTCTGGCAAACACGGTGGCCGACCAACAGTCACCAATAACAACTCCTGCAACTTTGCGACTGTTTGCAGTGAAATCTGTGGTTATATGTTGTCATACAGAAGCAGTGGCTATGAGGGATTGACCAGGCTCGGTTATTTAATCTCGAGCTTCTCTATCATTGTTTGCAGTTTCAATAGTACACATTTACGGTAACTGTATAGCCAGACTGCAAAAAGCTGTAATAGAAAACACCGGCACAAGATCTCTTATTTGAAAATAATGCAAATTTTCAACTTTAGCATCGTTACACAAACTAAAATATTTGACTAAAAACAAACGACGGAAAGAAAAATAAACAACTGATTCTTAAAAATGTTTAACATGACCTCGAATTTATTTTAATTTAAAATTCCTCAAACCCGTTATTCCACTTCATATTGGCCATTGTGAAAAAGCAGCAATTACATAGATAAAAATATATCTTATAATTGAAACGCTAATCTATCTTGTAATCGAAACGCAATGAAACGCATTTGTTTTCTAAAATTATGTAATTTAGGAAAACAAATGCGTTTCATTACTAACTCTGGCGAGACCTTAGTATGGGAGACTCGTTGAAGTCTTTTACATCAAAAGACGCATCGATCGACGTTATCTCCTTCGCTCACCGCAACGCTTCTCCACAAGTTGGTTAGTTCAAGAATAGCGCTTGCCGCCCATGCACTTCAGCTAGATCAAATGCGGAACTTCAATGTCGATACGCAGAAACTTTTCAGACTGCTCACAAAATATCCACTTTTCGGCGACGAAATCACTTCCTCCATCGGCAATATACAGTCGCATGCGCAAGAAAAACGATAAAAGTTGGTAACGAGAATCCGACGCAAAAAGAAGGGTTCAAGTTAGGGTTTGCCTTGGGGTTGGGAGCAAAGAAGAAAGAGGGTGGAAGGGGGTGAGAAGCGGAGACGGAGTGCAGAATAAAGAGCCGTCCCGGGCATAATAAAACCTGCGAGTGGTTTTCAATATCGGCGCAGCTGAAAAACACATTATCAGGACGGGCGTTCGGCGACAAAAGACGCTCAGTACTGAGCGACACATCCGTAGGATCGAATACCTAACCAGATTTGGCAATATTTTGTGTTAGGTACGTAATTGTTCATGATATCATTGACAAGCTGCTTTCCCCAGTTTCGCACAGTAGAAGATTTAAATTTAGTGTTTGGGACAAGCTTCCAATGTCTAAAAAATTTAGTTCATATTCCTGTCCAAAATTTTGCATACTATAAAAAAGTATTAGGAAAAAAATATATTGGCGAACTTATTTAGTAAGGTATTTTAGTCTTAACATTGGCAATATCTTCCAGTAGATTTTCTATGAAATTTCTAGTGAACTATATTCGCTGTATTACCTCCTGATCCCAACGTGACACGCGACAGGGTCATGTAAAATTTCACATGAGATAAGCATTCACAATACGCTTTATTCTCCTACCGTATTGCTGCACAGGGATTCAACTGTAATAACTCTTCAAATAATAATGATAGCTACATACTGTCACGTTATGTTCCCCACTCGTGCGCTTTCGACTTCATCTTGCGTCTAGTGTATGCATTATTGAACGCCTTAAGACGACACTGACAGTACCCGGTGAAGATTACGATGGACGGGTGTAAACTTATAGCAATAATGGATGTCTTTAGAGAAGTATGACTGCAGGCTTTTTATCTTCTTTTTGACAATTTTCACATTAACATTATATTTTTGGTCCAGAGCAATCTAAAGCGTCGTTCCTTTTTGGTTTATTATTCTAATCTAAATTATTCTTGTCATATAATACATGGCGATGTAAAATGAACGGAGTAGCGTACGCGTATTTACAGGATGCTGTATCCGAGTACGCTGAAGCAGCAGTGGTTTAAATAGTTTTGACGCATGCGCTAATGCTTGCGCTATGGTATTGCACGCATGCGTCATAAGGAAGCACAAGATGAAATAAAAAGCGCAAGGTTGTGTTCATACCTTAAAGGACATAGTATGTCTACATTAGATGCCAGAGTTAACAAAAATAAAGATTTTTGTAAGGATTGAAAAAGTTGGTATGAAAAATAGCTTTGATTTAAAAGTTGCTTCGAAGAAGTCGTCGTATTGCCCATATCTCGAGAAATACGTACCACTTTTATATATGCTCCAGTCGACTAACCGTTATCGATTTGTGGATATAATTTTAAAAAACCTATAAACAATTGCTTTAGTTTTTGAGTTATAACGTTTGAAATTCGCTCGGGTGGCCGTTTTCTATCGACTCAGTAAACTTAAATCAGTCTCCTTTTACATAAATTAAAGGCCTTTACCAGTTACATAATATCTCTCCCGAAAAATTAAGGTAAAATTTAAATTAGAATCTATCCGGCAATTCTTGAGTTTATCGCGATTTGAGAGACAGAATATCTATAATATTAAAATTTTAACAAAAAAAACGACTTCATTTTTTTATACGTGCAGCAGCCATGTTATGGTGAAACTTAGAACGGGCTATCATAATTTAATGAGTATACAAAATTTCGTGCCTGTGCTGTTGATTGTTGATGAGTTCCTTCTCTGGAAGCCAACACTGAGTGCCACAGTCCTGTCCGACCGTTGAGGAGTTTCCTCGTCGGGAGCCAACCCTAGGTGCAATAGCCTTGACATGATAAAACTTAGAACGGGCTATAATAACTGAATGAGTATACAAAAATTCGTGTCTATTACTGTTGACAGTTGAGGAGTACCCTCGTCGGGAGCCAACCCTGGATATAGCATCAGGTCATGCTTACCATAAATAATGCATTGTCATCTGAACTGAACCAACATGTAAATGTTTAACTTCATATGATAATATTTAAAGAGTTCCCTCAATTTCTCATGGATCACATCATCAAAACAGGATTTTGATAAAAATAGGACCAATCTGAAAGTATATCAAATAAAAACAGAATTTTCCAAATCGGTTCATAAATGACACAGTTCGGGTGCATCAAACATTAAATAAAATACAACTGAATTGATAACCTCCTCCTTTTTTTGAAGTCGGTTAAAAAACCGCATGCACAGCTGTTTTTCACACACTTTAGACTTGATTTACTACTGTTAAGCCTTCTTCATGGATAATTTGATGGTATTAATAATAAACCTTTTTCAATAGACACCTAACCCTAAATTTATCGCAATTAAACCGACAGACAGGCAAAAGATTTTTGGGAACATTGCATATATTTATTTAGATATCTATATGACTTTTTGCGATTGGAAATCTACGATGAACGTCTGAATTACTATTTCTAATGTCAATGTAAGATTCAGTAGGAGAAAAAAATAGCAAATTACCATTTATATTTAATTTATTTTAAAATTAGCCATTGGACAGTGAGTGGAATAACATTTAAATGTTCAAGGAGCTGAGTAGCGATAAATAACATCTGAGTAGGAAGAAATAAACAATAAATAATTCAGCGATTTTAAAATATGTGTAATCTATCCTCTTCTATTCGGAAATGGGTCGCTATGATATAATTTATTATTAGGTTTGTTTGATTTCGATAGATAGTTAGTAAAATATTTTTTGTAAATGCTGTTTGATTCCCAAATAATAGAAATAAACTATTAAATGCTGTGTGAGTGAGTTTGGAATGATGGTGACATCTCGAGTTAAAAAAGTGTCCTATTGACACGATCAATTGTGCTGTATTTAATGAGTAATTCAGAAGAAAAAGAATTATTTAGTAAATATTAAGAGAGGTCATACCAAAGTCGTGTTTAGGAAATGTACTTTGAAGACAGGAATTTAAATGGTAGTTCCATAAGCAGGCGGTTTATGGAAATGCCATTTTCCAGTCATAGGTCATGTCCATTTTGACCGTTATCTTTCAATGAAAAATTGTCGTGTTTAAATTTGAAAAATTTCTTAGGAAATAATAACATCCCAATTCTGGTAAAATTAAAATACAGTGACCACCTATAGATTCGGCATCTCTATCGGTATATTGTAACGGTAGTTTGCTCAGACTTTCTCGTCTTTTTAAAGCGTCACTCAATAATGGCGAGAGGGGGAGGTTTTCACTTACCATCGTATTATCATCAAGCTCTAGGCACTCTGTAGATTCGACCCTGTCACTATGACAGCGACCACCCGTCCCGCTTTCATGAAGCATCCTTAGTGACAGGTCAATTATTGCATCCATAAGTAGATGTACAGGTAATTAATTGAACGTTCTTGTCAACAGGGCTTATAGAGATTTCCTATATTATAAATATGATAAAATCGAATTTATCGCCTGAAGCTTCGCGATACCCGAAGAATAAATAAGAATTCACGCAATAAATTCGCGTATCGCAATTTTATTTATAATATTAGGTATACATACATCAGAATATGTACATAGTATATATTTTTTGAACTTGGAACTAAAAGCTGCTAAGGACTTGGGTCTGATAATCTGATTAGTTTATTCCACAGAACTGCAACTACAAAGGCGAAACTGCCTTTGTGCGCTGATAATTTATGCATGGGTATTAACCTTCAAGCGGTTGCGCGGCGTCGAATCGACCGCACTCGGTATATTTTCGTTCCTAACATCTTAATTTCCTATTGTATGCATTTCCCATCCATAGTAGCCTGTCTTTGTTTCACCGTAAACGAAATAAACATATTACCTTTACTCCCCGCACCCTTCGGAGTCCATAGATCACATTTGTTTTAGTCGCGGCTAAGGCGTCGAAAGCACGCCACGCGCCTGTCGTCGAAAAGGTTACGCGCGACGCTCAACGCGAGATATCATTTTTTTGAAATAACGACAAATACTATCGAATCAAGTTTGCAATAGTGTTTTTTGTAATAAAATGACTCGTCGACCGCTAACTGATAGTGAAATACTTGATCAAATACAACAAGAAGATGAAGAGAGTGAGTCAGAAGACATTGACCAAAGCTCAGAAGTTTCCGATCACTTTCCAGTTTCAGTGGAAACTCAATCTGCTGAAGAATCAAGCAGTTCGGACTCCTGTGTAGAGGATTTTCCCCTTTCCTATATAAGTACATATTTTACGAGGCGTTATAGGATAAAAAAGTGGCATAAATCTAACCATAACAAAGTGAGACGGCATGTTCAACATATTCTCACGGAAGATGCGGGTACTCATATAAACGGCGTGGGGGTGACAACGTTTATACAAGCCTGGAATTTATTCATTACTGAGGATAATTATGAAAATCTGTCATACACACCAATGAATTTATACAAAAAAAGGCGTCATCATATAACAGACCCCATGACTGCAAACCGACTGATGCTGTAGGAGTTAAAGTTGTTGTTTAATAGTATTTGATTTTTTTCTGAGTTTTGTGTATTCAGTATTCCGTATTCAGTATTCAATTTATTCATTCAGAATATACAATAAAAGCATGAATTATGAATTAAAGCTAATTATCGCATATTAGAATTCGTCAGTTGCTAGTAATATATTAATATAAAACTATTCAAGCATAAATATTAAATCGACAATAGCGTTGACTAAAATCGGCTTTAAAAGGCAGACAAATAAATTTAAAAAAAAATTAGAGCTGAATCCATGTACATGAGTATACATATAAAATAGATAATTATTATAAGAATATTAATAGTCATCTTAGGCACTTTATACGAAAAATAATCACACAATAGAAAGTATCAAAAGAAAAACAGTATCGTAACAGAATTATAACATATCTATATATAAAAACATAAGTGATTATGTATTCATTAGTGTTTTAAATCCCTGAAATATCCCATAGGTCTTTTAGGTTACGCGTGACCGCTGCCGTTACAAATGACCACGTGCCTGCTTAAATATACCTTGACTATTTTTATTTACAATATAATCACTAAGACATTTTATTTTACTTTTTGACAACCGTCACTTTTTTTTGTTATTTTTGACATTAATTTTACACTAAAAAAACTTATTTTTATCGGTATTTTAAAGAATAATTTAATCTGTGTTTTTAATCTGGTAAACTAAATGGTGAGACTCGATTTTATTCTACAATAATACCTTCTTCATTCTTACGAGTAACCTTTTACGTTTTGATTAGTGGTAGAAGAATTTGATCATTAAAAAAGAATTCAATGTTATCACGCCAAATGTAATACTACTGTCTATACAACTATGTATTAGTTTTTAAGACAATAAACAATTTGATTTGATTGATTGATTTGGTTAAAGCCAATTTATCATTGTTTTGACACGATTATGCCATAGAAATAAGTTATGTATAGATTTTTACTTTGTTGATTACAAATTTGAAGATAATTAAATATGGCGTTAAAACAGTTTGTAAATAGGCAGAAACTCCAAGAACTCACATTTCTAAATGGTTCTATGTACATAGAATAGTTTTGCACATAAATTATCTCCTACTGTACAAAACTGTTAGTACAAAACTGTTCTATATGCAATTACTTTTTAATTATCCAAAGAAACATTAATTTCCGTTATAATTCATACGCCAGTATACGCCTAATTTTACTACCCTTAGAGCACATCTGTTCAACCTTGGCTTGACCGAGAGCAAGGACTGCCGAATATGTAGCGAAGAACCTGAAGACAGAACGCCGTTGGTCGCCGCCCAGACCTGGCCGCAAAAAGATACAGTTTACTGGGACGAGCCTTTCTCGAAACCAGCAATCTGCCCAACCGAGATCAGTGCTCTGTATGGACTGGTAAATAGTACCGGGCTTCTAGCAGACAACTGACCCAACCACAAAGTGGGTAGTTACAAAAGATCTTATAGATCCAGGTGATATCGAGGGCTGGGTAAAAGCCCCCCACTACTTTTACATCTACTACTACCACATACGCGTAATTTATCGATATTAAACAGCCCAAAGCGCATTCGAATATAAAATATTAGAAAAATTTGAACAACTACATGAATATTTTAAATGTAAAACTATCCTATACGCATAGGACTATTACAAACTGAACGCATTTGAACAATAAAATATTTTAACTGTCCTAGGCGCAAGAAATAATTTAAAACTCAATTGTCGGGCGGTTTACAGTTAAAACTATTTTTTTTTAAAGAATACCAAATTTTCTGTCAGTTACAGATATTTTTAAACGATAGAAAAGCTTGAATAGGTTAGAATGAAAAAAATTGACCGAAAAGAGACAAACTTCAGAACACTTATTTTATATAGAATCAGTAATTTATTTGCTAATGTTATTTACAAACACAAACCGACAGGGCGCTGTAAAAGACGGCCAGCGCCATCTGTTAATACATTTTGCAACAAAACGAACTCTTACGTTTAGACAATGAATATCTAAAAATAAGCGTTTGGGACAGTTTTGATCAGATAGTAGAAAAATTTTAACATGAATATCAATACAAAGTGCATTTACATACTAGTGGAAACCGTAAACTTTGAATTATAAATTCTTTTAGTAACTTCTTGTTTTTATTTTTCTTTTACATAATTAAAATCTTTTACATTTTAATCATGCTATTTTGATAATTTTAATAAAGTTGTTTTTTTTTCTTCTTTTTCAGAATTTGAAAGATCAAATATTGACGACGAACGTCTGGCTTGAACACGTAAGTAATAATATTTATTATTTAAATTTTGTGAAAAAAATATTAAGTGTCTAAAATTGGTGTTCTATACTTGTATTTTGAAGGCATTCCATTCGCAGCCTCTAGACTAGTAAGCAATTGGAACTTTTTATCTGTGCGTTAGAGGCCGGAATTAAGACTATCCTAAGATCTTTTCGCAAATATAGATAAAAACTGATGTGCCACCCCAATACTTTCCCGGCAAGTAGCCAAGGAGTTGTGGAAGGATTTTGAGCGTGATATCCCTTCGGAAGGTTAACCTGAATGAGAGTGATAGTCGGCGACGACCGCAGATAGTGAGAATGCAATGCATTAGCACTCTCGATTCAATCGTTTACGCAAACATACTGATCGGCGAGAATCCAATGTGAATTCGGCCCGGGAGCTAATGGGCCCTTGCTGAATTGGCCATGCACGAAAACCCATTCAGTTCAGGGTTGGTCACACTCACGGGTCGACACCCATCCGGTGGCCTCCACGCATGCAGTGCGAGCACGGGCAGGACTCTGGCCTTAGGGCTAGTTTCCCCTAGGAATCAACCTTCAGGCGCTACTAGACGGTCTGCGCACCGTGCGGCGTAAGCCAATCGACTGTGCACTCTGACTAACAGTCGGGGGAGTCTGGAAGCAGTACTGTTTCCTATTGAGCGGTGGTGGTTGCGGACCTTGCGGCTACTGCTCTTGAAACGACCATCGGCTACCCGATCCTGGGTGAACAGTCAGGCAAAGGATGCCGTGGTCCGCGATAGATTCGGTATTCATCGTTTCACCGCTTCGTAAGGAAGAGGACCGCGCAAGCGACCTTGAACTCGTAACCAATCGAGAGACCGAAGAAATCTGGTCGCAATTGGAAGTAAGGGCGTGAGTGTAAGCCCGCTGGGTAACACACCTAGTTATCTCGCGGTTAAGGCGTTGGCCTCTTATGGGCATGTGGCGGAGCTTGACGGTGGACTGTTTTGCCCAAGTCTTCTGCGTTCACTTCACGGGAGAGAGAACGACTAATCGTTAAAACTTCCTGAGGTGACAGGTTCGCCCGTTGTAATTGACAACTCTAGTTTCGACTTCGGCCCATCAACACATCTGTGTACCAATTTTCAAGTTAAATATTTAGAGATTGAAATATGACTATTACGCCACCTGGTGGATGAATTTCAACCGACACCGTTTAAACTCTTGCCATGAACAAATGATGCCTTCATGCCAAATTAGCTCAAGCGAATGAAGCGTTTGGACGCTGTCGTGGAGGAATACACACACAGAAACAAATACACACAGACATACTGACACACAGACACACAGACACACAGACGCACAGCCACACAGTAATACAGAATCACAGAAGTGCTTCCACAATACATTCCTTGTCAGGAAATAAATATCTCGAAAAACACTTGTGTATCTTTTACAGTATGCGTATATAGGAATCGTCATGCGGATTATAAGTATCTGCATTCGTTTCCATGCGATTTCTAACAATTCAGATGTACCTACAACGAGTAGATAACCCGAATATTATTGAAGGGTGTGAGTATTGCCGTATGACAAACTCTAGAAGCTTGAAAGAAGTTATAGATAGTTATATTTGGATAAGCCCTTTCCCGCCCAACTAAATATGTCTTTTGTATTTTCTCTAATATATCTATGGCGATTCAATCATTTACGCAAATATACAGACCGGTGAAAATTCAATGTGATTTCAGCCCATCAAAGCATCTGTGTACCAATTTTCAAGTGTAATATTTCGAGCTTGAAATTTGACTAGCACGCTCTCTGGTGGATGAATTTCAAACTAAACCTTTTTAACTCTAGCCATGACGAAATGATGCCAGATGATTCAATGGCTTAAGCATTTGAGCGTTATTGTGAAGGAGATCGTGGGCATAAGGACAGGCACACAGAGAGACTTTCTTCTGGAAATAGTCTTAATCGTCGCAAAGGGGCTGTAAATGAATATTTCCATTTTTATCCTAAAACTAATTTTAGCATGTTCATGATACTTTTCCTATTCGTTGGTTGGTGGGCCAGGAAAGTATAAAACCGCATTCCACATTTTTTAAACTATTTTTTTTTCACTGTGATAAAGTAGCAATTGATATAAAATAATTAAACAAAGAATATTAAAAAAAAAAATAAGAAAGAAATATATGAATTAAAATTAAAAAAAACAAATGGATATAGGACGCAGATCATAGCACGGTGGCATGTAAAATGGGCGATATTTACTCACGACATGCTGTGAATTCGGTTAGCCTTCTAAGGACCATGGGGCATACTTGTCCCTTAAATTAAAAAATAATTTTATATAATATCGAATACGAATAATGTATCAATATCCCATGTTATTGAGACATCATAATCCTAATATTGGCAAAACAAATAAATTTTTATTAAAAAATATTTAGTTTTTGTTTGTAACATCGCAAATGACCTACGAACTCGAATGACCAAGGAACGGTGAATTTAAATAAGTAAATAAAATGTTTATCACGACATTTTCATCTTGAAATCTATTTTTTAGTACGTACTGATTCTTATTAGATTAATAAAACCATATTTTTTTAATATTATATGATATTTAAATCATATTTTAAAGTAAAGGTCTGCATTATTATTATTGTCATACATTGCACTACACTTTATATTTTAATACTATTTATTTATTTGTTTTACAAAATTCATATTACGACATTTTATAATCATACTTATTTTCATCACCATGCTATATCAATATTTTTATATATAATTATAGGTTTAATTTGAATTCGCTTATCTATTTTATATTTTATCATATTTTGCATGTTTCATTTTAATACTATGTGCACATGAATAAATCTTTGTCATACATAGAGCCTTCCTTGGTACGGGCTATGGCCTAGTTAGGCAGATTCTGCAACTAATACAATTGTAAATTTTTGTTTTTGAATGAATAAAATTATAATTATTATTCAATAATTTACAGGGACACATAATATGTCCCATCAATTAAAGGGTTCGTATCAATTACAACATACAGGGACACATATTAAATTATATATTACTAACTAATATCAAATCTCGTGTATTATTTGCTTATGTATATATAGGTGTAGGTATGTATATATATATTTATGTATATATTCTTACGTATTATGCAATGCAACGTAAGTTCATAACATCAAAAGAGTCAGCTCATCGATACCATTGATTTTTAAAAATCAATGTCGATACCTTTAAACAAAAAGCAGCATCCCTAGATACGGGTCTCTGACCTAGTTAGGAATGCGGATAGACATTTTCACCATAGGATGTGCTCAATCTCTCCCAACTCAACCATAGTATGTTAATGGTGTGTATATGACATAATTATAAAGTTATTGTAAATTAATAAATAAAAAAAAATAAATATGGGACATCAATTTATAAAAAATCCAATCAAAAAACCAATTTTCACAAAATTTGACATATATGTTATTTACATCGTACTTTTACAGTTTTATGTATTAGAAACTTCCATACTCTTCTGCAAACCTTATGGTCCTCAAATGGTTAGGGTATGGTAGTCATATGAAAGGGGCGCATCCAGTCTTGCTGTTATTATATCTCTGGAGCTAAGGCATTAGGTACAAGGAAGCTATTTCGGATTCAAGTCGCAGTGGCGGAACGGTCGTTATCCGATTCTATTTAAGTCATCGCGTCGTCTGCTGATAAAGAAGATAGATGGACGTTAGGTTTGCGGAAATTACAATTGAGAAGCTTTATCTTTAAAGGCAAGGAGGAACGCCGGTAAGCGGCGTGTTTTGCCGGAATGGCTCTCGGTATTATGTTGAGAGTTGGCAATCCATTTCGTTACTATAGTTCAGCCAAGCTTAAGAAACGTTCTTTCTCGAATGCAACGCGGTGGCATTTGCATGATAAGAACGCCAATGCTTCCCACATACTTTATTGATAATAACATGATAATTATATGCTTGATATTTAAATGAGTTTATAGTTTGACTATTTTATTATAATTAGGTATTTTATTTTTTTACTTATTTTAGGTAAACATTAAGTATTTTAGGTATTTTTTTACATATTTTACAACGAGGAGATCTTATTGAGACATATAAGATCCTCAATGATTACTACGACGTACATAAGCTCGAGGAAATATTTATAAGGAATACCAATACACAGATTAGAGGGCACTGCTTAAAGTTGAATCGTTCAGGATTTAATTCTAACCCGAGGAAACATTTCTTGGTGAACAGAGTTGTGGACTCTTGGAATGAACTACCGCAGGAGGTCATTTGTGCTAAAAGTGTGAACGGATTTAAAAACCAATTAGACAAATATATAAAAAAAAAGATAAATAAATAAATAAATAAATAATATCAACATAAAAAAAAAATAAAAACAGTGAAATGTATGCATCAGCTTAAGCTGCTAATGCTATAAAAAAATCGTAATAAAAATAATTTTGTTATTTTTATTATATTTTTTGCATTTTTATACTGTTGTTCATAAATAATATAATGATTATTTTAATCCTTCAATATAATAATAGTAAATTCATTGACGAAATGAGGTATGCCATTTTATTGAATACAGTGTGGAGTAAGCACATACAAAATAAACTTTTACTTTAGAACAGGTCCCGGCCTAGTTAGGTGACATTGCCACTCTTTTTTACGATGAATTCATTTCTGGTGGCCATGTATTCATTTAGAGGATTTACTATATAATTAATGGATGGCAGACTTTAAATATTATTCAATATTATTAAACGAATTTAATAATACCTAAAATATTTACGACTATAAATATGACGATTATTTATATCTAATATATTTACATACTACTTAAAATATTATGAGTTTAGCATTTCAAAATGGCATATCAGCAAACATTTCACAATGTGATTTCGGCCCAACGAGGCACCTGTTCGAAATGGATGTTAGACTAAAGACGGTGGACCGATTTTAACCATATATCCTGCCATGACCAATTTCAGCGCAATCGGATGAAGCGTTTGGGCGCTATCGTGGAAGAATACACACTGACAGACAGACACACAGACACAAAGAAGTGCGTCCACAATACTTTTCTTGCCAGGAAAGTAAAAGGTGTGTAATGTGTACAGGGTTGATCTATGTATGTTTTCCGTTTTTATTCCACCATAATTTCTTAACTCTTGGACCGATTTAGAACTCTGTGGTATTGTTAGAAACGTTATGTCGTCCTGAGTGACCTTAACTGTCTAAATATTAAGTAAGTAGTTGTCTAATTGTCCAAATGTCCACATGTCCAAGCGTCAATAAATTAACATAAATATATCATATTTAGTGTCAAATGAATGGTCTGATTAATTACATTCCGGAAATATGCGTTTATTTTTATGGATAAATACATAAACCACAAAAGTGTTATAAGAAAACCGTTATGAAAATACCTATAAATACAAAAATTAACTTTCTGTAAAGGTAAATGTCCGTATGAGAGAAAATGTATGAGAGTTTGTAGCTTACTCTCGATAGCTACTGTCCGCTGGCTTTTCCACTTGAGAGTATTTTTTCTATCCGCGAGTTCTCTGCGAGTTTTTACGCAGTCATTGCTCTCAGACCCGTGTCGACTGTTGGCTGTAGAGAGTTTAGTTGAGAGCTTAATCAAATCTAAATAGAATCCTACAATTTTTAAATTTTGTTTACTGCCAGCGTTCATTTGTGTTTTCTCCAATGAATATGAACAAAGCCAAAAAAATTGCTGCTGCACTTATTGCCGTACACATTTTGAGAAAAAAAGAAGTAGATGCTGGGCACAATCATGGATTTTCGAATATCACAACTAGGTGCATTACAGCGATAAAATTCACATAGCCATACGTCATTGCAAAAGCAAGTAAGATATTTATTTATTTATTTAGTAGTTACATCTTGGTATAGAGTTAATAGGGTGATCGTACAGCTATAATTTGTAAATATTTATATAAGCAATAAGGAAATGAACACAACCCATACGATCATTCTATCTAGACGAATGCCGAACTAGACCGAACAGCCTGTATCTGGGCATACGAAATACACAGCCTTTGTTTTTTGAGTAGTACTGACGTTATTTGACTAATAGACTACATTCAATGCTAACACTAAGATAATGGCATAAAATATTATACATATTAATACAAATATACATGATAAAAGAGTTAGTTACATACGATACATAACACATATACACGTACATATATGTATTTTAAATTATTGTATGAAGCAATTCCATATCAGTTTTTACACGACCTACATCATAAAGGAGCCATTTCTTTACGTTTGTTTTAAATATGTGTACGTTTGGGAACATTTTTTACTGACTCCTCTAAGGTAATAAAAAAATGGGGTGATGAAATACAACTGTCTTTGGGCAAAGGTTGTAAGTACATGAGGTATTAATTACATAGTTCGTCTCTTCCGCTATTCTAGTTGGTCTTTGCTGCTGGCTTCGGGAACGTTTCTCTAAAGTTTTGTAAAAATATATTAGGCATTGTTTCACGAACAACTGACGAATATTCAAAACGCTTGCTTTGCTGAACAGAAGGTCAGAGTCATGGCGGGGATGCTTCATGTAAGTAACCCTCAGTAGTAAAATGAATTCCAGGATTACTTTATGACACCGCTGGGCGAAGTAGCATGGCAGTATAGACATATTTAATCATTTTTTTAAATATAATTTTCTGATTAAGTGCTACAGTTTTGGAAGCATTGTAAATATATATTATTAATTATAAAATAAAATGTTATTATTACCACATTTGTCGATTCAATAGATGAGTTTGTTGACAGCGAATCTTTCGTTTCTCTAGCATAGGAATCAAAAATTGTAGGGCGTTAAAATATGGCCAATTACTTATATAAACATCTTCTGTGCCATCCCCGCTTTCTCATTTTACATTTCTTCAGTTTCTGCGAGACCTTAAAAAGTAGAAAATAACAGAGCTAAAAAAAAATTAAGGCATCAGCTTAAAGAAAGCATTTTTGTAAACAGCTGTATACTATCAATTACCTTTATAATACGTAGTTTCGAAGATTATGTCATTTTCTTCGTACTTTTGCAGCAGCACAATCAAATTTTTTGGGAATTTCCTGCAGAATTTGTCGTTCAATTCACCATTCCTGTACTCTCATGATTCCATAAAATTTGGTTTCTTCTTACAGCTCTATTAAGTCCTGAGTTTCCGCTTCGGACCACTTATTGATTTTTTCTTCAATTTCACTACTTGCCATTGTAGACACAAAAGATGCATACAAAATAGTAAACAATAATAAAAACTCTCATTCAGCAATAATGATGATTATTACTTTCTTGGTTTAAGTAAAAGCATGAATTGGGTTCAATGAAATGAAACTTTCAAGAACGCTACATACATTATTGTGTCATACAAGTATGTATATAGATAGTTAGATACACGTTAATCTCCAATTAGTATACTCCTCTTCACTACGACATCGCGAGTGGCTTATTATATCAACATTTCCAAAATGGCGGCGATACGGCCACGTCCGAGCAACTGAAAAAAAGGGTAAATCGAGTGTAGAGTTTTCAACGCGACCTGAAAGTCCGCCTTTGGCTGAAGCGGCGACGCGGCGGAGCAGAGGGCCAGCAGAAAAGGAAATACGGGAGAATATCTGCATTTCCGGTATTCCGCAAGGACGGCGTCCGCCGCCTCGGAAATTCAAACTAGCCTCTTTCGCCGGCACAACTCTTTCAGCGAGAGTATGACATTACCGCATGATGTATCGCGTTACTTGTAGACTGGGGAACGGATGTTGGTTACTCTGCGTCATCGGACGTGCAGTGAAACAACTAGGTACATATTCCCCATATCAAAGAATACAAAAAATCATATGTGTCATAGGCTATAAGTTTTAGTAATATCGCCCAAATATGTACAGCCTTCAAAGGCATAATAAAACTTCACGATTAAATATAATTCATGACTGTGATTATATACCATGTTTTTCATGGTGGTCATATTTATCTCGGACTAACTGTTTTTCGTGTTTTTATTTGTTATTAACCACCCTACCTTTGGGTTATTATTCAAATAGTAGGTATGTAAATCCTTGTTTTTAAGCTATTGCATAGCTTTTATCGCGGGCCTAGGCCAGCGCGGCGACCGAATGAAGAAATTTCTTAACGAAAATGAATGATTTTAAACTCATAATTACGTCTAAACCAGTACTGCTTACGATTCGAAAAAAATATATGTTAAAAAACAACATTTTCCTAATATTCTTAGCTTTGAACATTTTAGATTTTGTTTATATTACATAGTGTAATTAATTTCTGAAATTAGGTCTAACCGAACACAAAAACGACTACTACGCAAATACTATATGGCGAATTATTATGAAACCTGCACCATTTTAAAGATAATTTAATTATCTATCTTTTTATTTACGATTTTCTTCGAATAATCCGTTTTTTTTGCTTTATCAAATAAAAAATTCGTGCGCGGCGCTCTATCGGAAGACGTTTAAATTATTCCGAATCATTTGATTCCGCAGCCGCAAATGATTCAGAATATTTTCAACGTTTTCCGATAGAGCGCAGTTATCTGATATCAGAAAAAATAAAATAAATAAATAATTATAATTGCATAAATTGTTAAAAATGCTATGCAATAGCTTTTCCGCGGCAGTCCCCGAGTGCCACACGTATTTTTTTTTTCATTAGATTACTCAATAACAATATTTGTTTAAAATATACCAGATAAAATATATAACTGTTTATATAAGCGATTTTTATATATTGGTTATATATATTTATTGCTACAGACAATGTGCTCTTTTTTTTATATTTAGCAATTTTCATTATTAGATTATTTTCTATTTATTAATGGTTTTCAAACCGATTATAAATTACTAAAAGTAATTTATATTGTCACAATTATCACGATAGTTAATATAATTTTCCTTAATTAATTACATTACTTATAATTTTAGACGCAAGGACGCATCCAAGTGAAGGACAGCCCACCTACTGGAGCAGAACTAAATTGAATTGAATTGAAAAGAATACATTTGTATACATTTTATAAATAAAAAAAAATATATATATTTTTTATTTTTTTATTGTTTGAAAATTAGTATAAAAAGCGTGCGCCATCTAGCGGTAGATATAATGTGGCGAACATTGTTTATCCGCGATATTTTACCTATTTCTAGAGAGTGAAGCGCGCTCAACGCTTGTCAAACTTTTATTTATAGGTCATGTTTTCAAGTCTTCAAAAAAAAGGAACAAAAAAAATATGTTTGTGTTTTTTCGTTTTTTTTAAATCAAAAATTTGCTTATTTTCTCGTCCTAATTCTCAAACTTCAAGGATGTCACTAATTAAAAACTCACCTGTATAACTTTATCCATAATGTTTTATATATTAAAAAATAGATTCCCATCGACACATTTACAGGTCTGTTTTAATATATGTTTTTTTAACAGAATCTCGGCGAATATTACCAAATAAAAAACACAATCTTGAAAATTTGTTATATGTTATCGCAAAAACCATTCACGTCAATTTAGACATGCATTCGGGGACTGCCGCGGTAAAGCTATTGCATAGCATTTTTAACAACTTATGCAATTATAATTATTTATTTATTTAATTTTTTCTGATATCAGATAACTGCGCTCTATCGGAAAACGTTGAAATTATTCCGAATCATTTGCGGCTGCGGAAGCAAATGATTCGGAATAATTTAAACGTCTTCCGATAGATCGCCGCGCACGAATTTTATTCGATAAAGCAAAAAAAAACGGATATAATTCTTTTCTTTGACTATTCAAAAAAGATCGTAGATAAAAAGATAGATAATTAAATTATCTACAGAATGGTGCAGGTTTCATAATAATACGCGATATAGTATTTGCGTAGTAGTCATTTTTGTGTTCGGTTAGACCTAATTTCACAAATTAATTACACTATGTAATATAAACAAAATCTAAAATATTCTAAGCTAAGATTATTAGGAAAATGTTATTGTTTAACATATATTTTTTTCGAATCGTAAGCAGTACTCGTTTAGACGTAATTATCAGTTTAAAATCATTAATTTTCGTTAAGAAATTTCTTCATTCGGTCGCCGCGCTGGGCTAGACCCGCGATAAAAGCTATGCAATAGCTTAAAAAATTGACTGGAGAACGTTTTCAATATTTCACTAATTTACTTTAATTTTTGAAAATAAAAATACATTTCTAGAGGACTATGTGGCTGAAATAATAACCTTTTCTTCTTTAATCTTGACTTCTTATATTACTGTCTAAAATCCGTCAAACTAAACGTTAGCCAGTCGTATATCCAAAAAAATCGTGAAACAATGGAAAATATTAAAATATATATTTCCATAAAATATTTTTAAAATACTGAAAGGTATTTTCATAGTATTAGAATTTCCAATTTTGAAGAGACATGCGACTTCGTCATTGAATCGGTTTTAAAATAAGCGACAGTCGTTAATGTGGCCGAAGAACTCTACAGGGTCGCTGAGTGCTCGGAGTCGCGTAGATATTATTCGCCAGACTTTTGTAAATCAAATGTTATGAAAAATGCCGTACCCATTGTAGAGACACTCTTCAAGTAAAACTACCTCTGAGCAAAATTTCAGATAGGCTTTATTCGTGTGCCTTATGATGCAGTCCATACCAGTATCAGATTCCGATCTTCACAGACGACAGCTCGTGCATTAAGGTAATAAGGCTTTTAAGGTCGGATCTTACAAGACTCACAAAAGTGAACAAATTGAGCCGGGCGGCAATATGGTTGCGGGCCCACAAGTTATGCATTTTCCTAAGTGTACCTCTAAATACTGCAAAAACATAAACTATACCAGGATCATCCTATGACGTCACGCGTAGGATGTGACTTAGCGTTTGAAATTGTTGAGTTTGTTACGCCCGCCGCACAAGCTCACACTCGCATTGGCCTGCACTGACCGCGCGCGAGTGGCGGCGTATAAAACGTATGGAATAGTACCGAACTCCGCATTTGGTCTCACGTGTCGACTCAGACACGTACATGAGCGAATACGGGCGAGACGTGCGAGTGGTCCTAGGTAACTGAGACACGGTTTTCGAGTGGCAGTGCCGCCAGTGTTTGAAAACAATAACATGGAGGAAGAATTAATTGAAGCCGTTCGAAGCGAAAAATGTTTATACGACGTAAAACACCCAGACTACATGAAAATAAAATTAAAAGATTCTATTTGGAAACGAATCGCAAATTAAAAAAATAGCAAATTTTTCTTTAGTACTAATTTTTTCATGACCACCACATCCTTGATCTTCTAAATGTGAAACAATTAATGAATGTACTTCTTCAAATTCGTCCCTAGATAATCTAAAGTAATTCTTGAATTTTTCGTCGGAAAACTCGGAAGTTAATGTGAATTCTCCATGCGTTTTTCTTTTGAACATATAAGAGCTCTTCCAGATTTTCTTGCCAGAGACTTTGTTTATTAACCGTAATCTATTTAATAATACGTTATCGTTGTCGGATTCAGAACTTAAATCTATCGCGTCCATCTTGCACGATTTGCGACGCGGCGACGCGAGCCACTGATGTACGTACACGTGTGAGCAAATGCGGGTGCACCTGCTGTCGACCAATGTCAGTGCTAATCGGCGCGGTATCGTGAACGAGTGCGAGTGTGAGCTTGTGCGGCGGGCGTAAAGCTTGTGTTTTAATAAGAGTGAACCTTATGAAGAGCAATGGCGACGGCTACACTGAGAAAAATATACCGATGTGATACATGGAAATACGCATTTTTCAACAAGGATTACGTATATAACTTGGACAGTGGTCCATGCGTAATTACATGACGCGTAACGGTGTTGGTATAACGGTAGTTACCGTGTCCAAATTATAAAACATAATGTTATTTCATTACGACGCGACCTTGGGATCACGCTGCTAACATGACAGCATGTAGTAGTATACGTACGGTTATAACCGGACCCATGAATCATGTTGAAAATACAGTATGCTGTTATTTCCGTTGATACTTATAATCGAGTAATGAAATAACAACAACATTTCTTGTAATTCAACAAAATTACGATTGAAACATCACTACTCCTTATAAAACTGTAATAATAAAATGGTAATGTAAGAATTAATCCAATATTTTCACATCTTTTATTTACCTTGCAATGTATGTTAGTATATTTGTTTAGCTCAAATCTTGCAAGCTCAATTAGAACCACTTTATCTTGTGCGATGAAGTTGATTGAGTTTACACGTTGGTTGAGTTCCGATGACAATGCATTTTTATGGTGAGAATGACCTGATTCTACAACCAGGATCGGCTCCCGACTAGGGGACTCCTCAACGGTCAACAGCACAGAAACGACATATTGTATACGCATTCAATTATGATTGCCCGTTCTGTCACCGTGATAGGGCTGCTGCACCCAGGGTTGCCTTCCAACGAGGGGACTCCACAACGGTCGACAGCACAGAATCGAGATTTTGTATACACATTCAATTATGGTAGCCCGTTCTAAGTGTCACCGCGACAGGGCTGCTGCACCCAGGATTGGCTTTCAACGAGGATACTCCTCAACGGTCAATAGCGCAAACACAAAATTCTGTATAGCATTCAATTATGATAGCCAGTTATAAGTTCCACTCTGACATGGCAGCTGCACTCAGGGTTGACTCGGGACAGAGCATTTTAATAAAAGCTTGTTTTTAAATATATTGTGTTTTTACTATAAACTTATTTTTCTGTGTACGTATTCGTCTTGCCTGTCTCAGTACGTTACTGCTGAACACCTTGATAGTAACTTAACTTTTTAATTTCAAACTCATTAATTTCAAACGATGCATTGTGACTTATTATGGGATGCACTCGATGTGTCACGTGGGATACTGGTCCTCGCATTTAGGTCCAGAGGAATTATGTTACATCAATTTAAATTTCTTCTTAAAAAACATGGAAATGGAAAGCTTACATCTATTTCTGGTATTTATATTTTCGAGACCTCCACCTTTCTTGAACAGCTTCAGATGTCTAAGGACATACAATATATATATGAAAAAATAAACTGACAAGCAACGGTTAGGACATTAATATTCTTAAAAATTGCTCCAGTATATCTCTAGAACCTAGTCCATCATATATCTAAGGAATATCACATAGCTAAAAGGTAGATATCAACTAAAATCAACTTCATCTAAAAGGTATTGACTAGAAGTGGGTAGTAAGGGCAAAGCAAAGCACACATTTTTTAAGAAATCGAATGGTATACACATCAGATCCAAAGCATTTTGGTATTGAAACAGACTCAATTTGATATGACTTTTTTGAAAACTGAAAGTAATTTACCAATATTATATCTAAACTAAACTTTGGGTGGAAATATCTGAGGAACTCTAAAAAATATATTCTCCTGCGAAACTACGAATGAACAAACAAATCAGTGACGAAATGTATCACTGAGCAAAACTTTTGCTAATAATACAAGGTAATATGAAATCGAAAACTATCGTCGTTGTTTGATTATAAATAGGAGAAAACGGGTTTATCGCGTGTAGTTTGAAAATCCCTTTTCCAATTTTTAGCCGATTTCCAACCGATTTCTTAGAGAGAGGAATTGACGAACTGCGAATACTTATTGAATAGCGTAACGAACTACTGGAACGATTTTGAAAACCCATCTGCTATCCATAGAACTATTTACTTTTCTACATTATCAACGCTGCTCAACGGCGGTTACAACATCACTGTAACGCCAGGTGCTGCAAATCTTCACGCAGTAAATCCGTTTTTGTATTTCTTAAAAGATCAAAGAAGCTTGCTTAATTGTGAATTTTATCGTCCAACCCCTAAATAAAAATTTTCATTTTGTTTTAAAATATACCGTGTTCTTTGAAGAATGCCTTAATTCTGTGAAATGAGTCATTCTGTAAAATAAAGGAGGAAATTTCAAAATGGCTTTTTTAAATTTATTTTAATTACAGGAAAGCGTTTCACACGAAAAACTGAGTCCAATATAAAAAAATAAGCCTAAACCCCAAAAAGTTGTATAAGTTTTATAAGTTCAACTCAGTTTTTTTATGTAATATGATTGATCTCTTGTTATCCTCTCAAGTTTACGTAAAAAATCTCAAAATATCCAAAAACATTTTTGAATACCTATTTTACGCAGTCTCCCATACGATATCCTCAATTTAAGTCTTTGCAGAAGCAACGTGTTTAATAAGAAAATATTTATTCATTAATATAGGCTGAATTAATAAATTTGTCTCAATTCGTCAGTGGATAATGTAACCAGTAACCGCATCATTATACGAGGTTGCCAAGTTCCCCATGAAGCCTAATGGCTCACTTAGCTCTTTAATTAAACCTTACCGCATGCATGATTAAAAGTTATTCCTCGGTGATGCGATTAGACTTAAAATAATTTTCAACAAAACTCGCTCATGATAAAAACGCCTCTTGCTGTCAAGAACGAATCGTGTCATCGCCAACAGAAAATCTCTATCGCTGGTCCAAGTTACTTACTTCTCTTTTACAGTTATTTCAGTTTGTTGGAGACTTCGTCCAACATACCCACAACAAAAGAAGTAATTTCTATAGAATCGAAACCGCAAATACGCTGAAATATACACGATCCAACTGCAATTGAATTCCAACTAAATTCGGCATTTATCGCACACAGCTGATGACTAATGTCATTTCTTCTGATCGATACGAATCGACACACTTATTCTCACCCCACTCAGTAGATTTTGCATCATACTTACCATATAAAAAGCAGTACATTCGACACATATTTCATCATCCTCTAAGCGGCCGTCGCCCGCTCATTAACAAGTACTCGCGCTCTTCGAGTCGACAACAACCACGCATAGTATACGCGATCATCATTAGCTTCAAATCTATCGCGGCGCTTCACACTTCGGCTACACAACCACGACATCACCTCGAGCCCACACTACCTACACACTGGCGAAATATCAAACAAGGCCTTACAAACTGGCAACCGATCACATACCTTCTGAATAAATACTTCAACTTCAACTACAACGACTTTCAATACGGAGAAAACTTATTGATGAGAACCACCCTTCACTCACAATCAATTGGAGTCTAGTGAAGGGTGTCCACCCTCATAAGTTCTTGATTTATTTCGAAATCAAAAAGTGATGTGGTCTGTGGAGGATAATTTATAATATTCTCTTCAATTTTCAATTACTCTAGCAGGGTTTTACCTCATTCACCCCATCCAATTAAGCCATAAATAATAGGCGATTTATATAAAGCATGAAATTGTTTTAAAGTTATATTCCTAGGTTATTTGAAAATATAACCAGGTTATGTATATGGGATTCCCAACGGAGGAGTCCAATCTAAAGCAATGCCGCGATATTTTCAATATATTGCTCTTTGCAGAGGCTGGAAATCGCAAGAATATCATATCCGCGAACAATAATGGTTTTACTTACAGTGAGTCGACAGCTGTTGCTTATTTTTTTGTTGTAATCATAAAATAGGACAGTTGGCAGGAATCACTACACACATTGATTTTACATGATTCAGCGTTTGTGATATACTTGTGTAATTCATTTGTGTAAAGTTATATAAAAAAAAGATATAAAAGATATCGAGTGTAAAAAGTAAGACATAAAGAAGAATCTCCTGGTATGGTTATTGATAGTGTTTTTTTTTTTACTAAAACAAACAAAATCTATAAAATAACTCTAACTTTCATAAGTGAACAATTTGAAAATTCAACTGACAGCCGCTTTGTTTCGGAATAATTCTATTAATAATCTTTTTCCTACGTGAAAATGATGACATGCATCCCAGCGAAGACACAAATATGTCGCTGAGCGTCGCTCCATGTAATATATCCTTTTAACCGGCAGATAGATTATAGAGGCAATTTTAAATGCCTAACGGCATATAGCCCAGTAAAAAAAATCTATAATGACTTTTGTTTCTTTTCAGGAGTGGCAGGATCATAAGTTCAAGTGGGATCCAGCAGAATATGGAGGAGTGACAGAGCTGTACGTGCCATCGGAGCACATTTGGCTGCCGGACATTGTTTTGTATAACAAGTAAGTGTTCAAATGTTATATCATAATTTAGCAGATATTATTATCTTTACCGCGTTGAAACCAGGCCTCTCCCAGTTTGTATATAGGTATGTATGCTGTATATGTATATGTATGCTGAGGAAACAGTCGAGGTAGGGCGAGCTGGCAGAGGGAATGAGTCGGTCGAATCTGTAAACTGTTAACAACGAGTTCGTAGATGGGACATGGATGAGTTGCAGCGGGGGGCAGGCGGCAGTCCGGAATAGGGCGAAATATATTTGGACGGCCCCCTTGTAGACGAGTGGGACATCTTTACTTAGAATTTAATAGCATAGAACTATTTATTAATACCAACGACTATATACTCATATGCGACACTATCAGATTGCTTAACTCCATACCACGATTTGGCAACTCTTTCGCACCGGCAAAATGCAAGTGGTGTTGATAGCGTTGACGATGGTACTTATAGCAATTATTTGCCTATAGCAATTATGCTGTCATTATTAGATGTATGTGCTTATTTAAATACTATTTTTGATATCAAGTTTCATCCATATGATTTCATTCTATTCATTCGAAAATCGCCCGTTATGAACCCCTGATAATCGTCCATCGGTCAATATTCATTTCAGTTTGCTGGCTTTACATTTATTTACCTACCCTATTATCCGGGCAATATTACAACTATAAAAACGAAGTTCGTATGAATGCGACGCGACAGCCATCAATGCGACAAAAGGGCGGCATTCACATTTGTTTGACGTAATCTACGGTAAAAATATTTAGTTGTAATATATAATATATTTTTTTCTTTGTTTCTGACACAACCGTGCCATTCAAATAGGACTCAGGTAGTGAGCTCGCCTTAACACATGAGTGCCTAGCATGGCGGGCTCGGTTCTCCTTTATAAGCACATTAGAAAAATAAACGTCTAAATAATTTATGCGCTTTTTAACCTGGGCTCAGAATTTAGATGGTATAAACTACTTCTAAATTTAACATTCGTAATTCCTATTTTTTTTTTCTAGAGCACAAAGCTCTTGCAATTGAATGTGGGTAACCAATAAATAAATTTTAAAAATGTATTTCGCCCTATGTAGTAATAAAAAATGTTTTATTTATAAAGGATTAGAACATCAATTCGAACATCAATTAGTATTTCCATTTAACGTATTTTTATACAGGCTGAGTTTTTAATTAGTGACATCATTGTAGTGGGTGAATCAGTACTACGAACTAAGCAACTTTTAATAAGAATTTCTAGAAAAAACAAAAACAAAACTTTTTTTGAAAATAGTATAAACTGTTTATTCAAAATAGTACAAAAAGCTATGAGCACGATGCACTATCTAGCGGTAAGTAAAATATCGCTAAAATTGTTTATAAGCAATATTTTACCAACCGCTAGATGGCGTAGCGCCCAACGCCTCTCAGACGTTTCTTCAATAGATACGACTTACAAATTTGCATTTAAAAAAAAGATTTTTTTAGTTTCTCCAAAAATGTTCATCAAAACTTGCTTACTTTGTCGTGCTGATTCCCCCACTACAGGGAATTCACTAATTAAAAACTCACCCTGTATATTGTGATTACATCACAGATATAATACGGAGAGATAGAATGCCATCTAAATCTGCAAAAAAACTGAACATTAACATTAGTGATTGAAACCAGTATTACAAATTTAAAATTGACATTTTAATGGTAAATATTATTAAAATAATAAGAATTATGATTTAAAACTTCGTTTGTTATTATATTATTATTTTGTACCGTATTTCCAGATGTACGTTTCTCGTCATGGGATCCCATAAGTCTCGCTTTAATTTTCATTTGCCTACAACTACGAAATCACTACAGGCCGATGCACGACATACCTTTTTATGAATCGTTCTATAATCCTTGAAACAGTAAGGCGAATATAATGGGCTCTCTAGACGATCAAGCATGCGCATCGCGTCGCGGGCTGGGAGGGGATCGTAAATCACAGGATATATGCAAATATATTTTTTAATATTTACCAAAAATGCCTACTTTTGTAGTTGTATACCAGAGAGTCCGGTTAATTAAACTCAATTGATTTTATTGATGAATGACGTGATTCCCTGGTATAAACTACAAAATTAGGCATTTTTGGTAAATATAAAAGAAAGGTATTTGCATATTTTCTGCGGTTTACGATCCCTTCCCAGCCCGCGACGCGATGCTTCACAAGCATGCTTCATCGTCTAGAGAGCCCCTAATAAAGAATGGATGTTAAATAGATCTTAAATCACGGTCCAGGCAGTATAAAAAAACGCAATATACACTTGCGAGCAACTAAATCGACTCACCCCCCCAGTTGGGATAAAAACTAGTTTTTTTCTAAAATGACTAACCGGATGTACATCAAATGTATACTTTTATGAAAGCATAATTATTTAGCTTTCTAATGACATTTTTTTTTATAAAAATCGGTTCAGAACTTTTAAAAATAATAATAACTGAACGGAAGTATTGGAAGTACGCTATTCGTCGCAAAAAAATTCCGCGTCTCAATCATTCATAAATTCCCCCGAAACAGGTTTAGTTTTAGCAGTCACTTATTAGTAGTTGACGCGAAAAAATCTCCGTAAGCCAAACTCATTATTATCGTAAAAGTATGGATACTACACCAAAGAAGACCGCTAAGGGAATTGCTTTATTGTAGCAGGGCCTTAGTCAACGTATAGTTGCTCGTCAAGTGGAATTTAGTCAGTCTGCCGTCTCAAGAGTAAAAAGGAGGTTTGAACAAACTGGTACCATCAATCGGAGACCAAATAGCAGCCGGTCCCGATGCGCTTCTGAGAGAGACGACCGTTACATCGCTTCGACGTTGCTGCAAAATCGCGACCTCGCTGGCGTTAATGTACAGCAGGAGCTGAGACAAGTTCAAGGGGTAGCTGTCAGTCAGTGAACGATCAGAAGACGCTTGAAAAAATCCAACCTCGTCCCAAAAAGACCTGTCTCAGGCCTTAAATTGACCACACGCCACCAGCAAGCGCGCCTTTAATTTTCTCGAGAGGACGTCAGTTGGAGCATATAGCAATGGCGGTCAGTTTTATTTACTGACGAAAGCAGAATGTCTCTGTATGGCAGTCACAGAATAGGCTGGGTCTCCAGGCGTCCAGGTGAGTGATTTTCGCAGTGCTGCTTCTCTGAAACAGTCTCCTACGGCGGCGTTTCCTGCATGGTGTGGGCTGGCATTTCTTTAGAAGGAAGGTCCAACCTCGTTTTCATGCCAGGGGGAGGTCGGAGAGAAGGCCTGAATGCTAAACGCTATATCAAATTGTTCTCCTGGATCATGTCATACAGTACGAACGATTTATTGGAAAAAAACTCTGTTTAATACATGATAATGCACGGTGTCACACAGCGTATATCACTCGGCGATTCTTAGATGAAGTTGGTTTGGAGACGATGGACTGGCCAGATCTCAGTCCATACATGAATCCCATCGAGAATTAGTGAAACGAGCTGAAACGAAGAGTCCGAGCCAGAAATCCGGCAACTTCTAATATTTACGAGCTCAAGACAGCGTTGTTAGAGGAATGGGATGGTATTTCTCAAGACTTGACCAAAAATCTGATCAGGACGTTGAGGAACCGCATGCGAGCTGTCATCTGGGCAGGGGGGGGGGGGTTTACACTAAATATAAATTTATTTAACGTTCCTTCTTAGGTTTGAATTTTCTGTTTTAATTTAATTATAGGTATCTCCAGTTTTCTACTCCTGAACATCCATTTGACTTCCCTTTTTAAATATTATTCAATTTAAAAAAAAACCTAAGCGGATTTTCATGATTATGATATTAACGGACAGCTAACAAAACAAGGGTTTTAAAATATATATAATTGTATGGATCTACTTAGCCATTTCTGAAAAAAATAAGTTTTTTTTCGCACTGAGGGGGTGAGTCGATTTAGTTGCTCGCAAGTGTAGTATATAAAATATGACGAAGATGTATTGCGAGAACTATGGGACAGAGGGATTGTCGCCTCGAGAAAGATGATGCCGAGGTGCGACGTTAAAGTGAGTCAGAAGGAGATAGAACAAAAATAAGCGCCGCCCTCTCCCACTGCCATGTGTCGTTATGTTAAAACATAATGTTATTTAATTACTTCGCGACTTTTGGATCTAGCTTCTAACATTACAGCACGTAGCAGTATACGTACGGTTATATTCGGACACATGAATAATGTTGAAACTACAGTATACTCTTATTTCCGTATTTACCGTAAGAGAAATATTGATACATATCATCGAGTAATAGAGTTTCAACAAAATTTCTTGTAATTCAACAAAATTGCGATTCAAACATCGTTATCTATACTAATATTATAAAGAGGTAAAGTACAGTAAAGTCAGCTACAGCATATGTCTAACTTTTATATTTAAGTCACAAAAAGTAGTATTTTATATTAAAAAAATAATTTAAATCGTTAGGTCAGGTTTATTGGTCATATTATCAACAATTATGAATTCTTATCAACATAAGTAAATTTATTGTCTCAAGTATTTAAAACAAAAGAATTTTTCCTTTTACTGCAGAGATAATACGACATAGGTATGGAACCGCGACCGTGTCGTAATCTATCTATACTATCTATGCTAATATTATAAAGAGGTAAAGTTTGTGAGGTTGTAGGAAGTACCTAATCTCTGGATCCACTGAACCGATTTTGAAAATTCTTTTACTAATAGAAAGCCACGTTATTTGCGAGTGTCATAGGCTATATATTAATCCGAAAATTGAAAAGACTTTTTCGTGGCAGTCGGATTTGCAAAGTAAGTCGGAGAAAAAACGGTCGACTCTAACTAACTAACTAGCGTTGCCTTAACGATGAGAGATATATGATTAAGTTTTATAGAAAAGTTGTAGAGCTTGGTAATGCCTACAAAAAAGTCAGCGACAGCATATGTCTAAATTTTATATTTAAGTCACAAAAGTAGTTTTTTATATTAAAAAATAATTTAAATCGTTAGGTCATGTTTATTGGTCATATTATCAACAATTATGAATTCATATCAAAATAAGTAAATTTATCGTCTCAAGCGTTTAAAACAAAAGACTTTTCCCTTTTACTGCATATAATTTCCCTTTTACTGCATAAATGGTTAAAGAGATAAGACACTCAGAAATAAGACACTCACAAGAAGACACTCACAAATAACGGTAATATAGTCAAATAGGCATGCAAATACATACATACATATGCAGTAAAAATATAACCCTTATTTTGGCAGTCAGGAAATAAATCATAGCACTCAGTACTAACCGAACCACACCCGTAATTTCATCACAAGTAAAAAGTTTTACCGCCCAACGAAGTGGGCACGGGTCAGCTAGTTCTGTATAAAACCGTAATAACAAAATAGTAATCAATCTAATATTAATAAAGTAAATAAATAATAGTAAATAATCCAATATATAATAAAGAATCAATCCAATATTTTTCTCAGTGTGGTATTTCGCCAGATACTACACTGCCTTGCTTATCCTAGTGAATTATTTCATTTAATTATTTCATTCGAGTCCAACTCCTGAACCAAGATTTGGACTAGCCATAAAAAAATGCTTGCTTTATGGCACAAGCTGCTTGGAACCATTTAAGATCGAGGTTATTGAAATAGAAAAAGATGATCGTGATCTCTGTTACCAAGTACTCTATTAGAGTAGGTACCAAGGACACTACAAGGATTAATATGATTAAAATTGATTTCAGATCCCGCCTATCGAATAAGCTCAATGGGAAAACGCGCGGTATGAAGCATCTTCTCGTCCCCTTAACCACGCGAAAGGGTGGAATTAGGATCTTGTATCGGGACAACTTCTTGAAAGCCTTTTAAAAGATGTTAAAAGCGAATCCACTTAGGTGGTACTTTGCGTCATAACGCTTCGCCTTTGTTCGCCCGTTTATAGGGGATTTTCCTCGCCGTTTATTAATGGTGGAGCCATCAAGTGACATCTTAAACCGTCAGACTTACATAAAGGTTTAGTTCGCGAGTTTAAATTATTGCCAGCTGCGCCGATATTATTTGCAAGCAAACAAATACATTCATTAAAAGGCTTTGAAAGAGGCAATTGTAATAATTTATCGTAATAATATTAAGGGAGGGTATTTCTTTGAACGCCTTAGACATTTGTGTACGAGAATTCAAAGCAAAGAGATATTTGTTAGGTAATAGCTAGTAAATTTTAATTACAATTATTAGGGATCAGCACAATGTAAGCACAAAAATACATCACTTTTTAGTCACATTTACAGCAATAAGCTCAATTACTTAAATTTGATTTATATACGGATATGTAGATAAAGGTAAAAATACACTTTTACTAATTTCTTGTTATCAATTCTCCTAATTACTGCGACTATAATAACGTGGTGAAAAAAGGTTACACTTTTTGAAAAATCCTTTTATTTCGCCTATCTCAAACCATGTCACCATCCCACCAATGAACTTTATATGGATGCTAAAGTTCTTGATTGTAGGCAATTGTTTTAAAAAACTTTCTATTTAAAGCTGTACCGTCGAAATCAATGGTCACTTTATTGACAGTAATGTTTCAAAACTAAACATAAATATACTTCTTAATTATGTACAAATAATATTTCTTTAGAATAATTCGATTACGTTGCGGTGCCTTGCTCATTTGATCTACGATCAGGAATGTCACAAAGGTCTTGGAGAAAACGGACAGCATCAATCGAAGAGCGACGCGTACGTGATATAACATACGTTTTTTACTGAATAAGTTTTTATCCATATTGAGTTTAAAAAAACGACTGTGTAACCCCTAGACTTTCCCGGCAAGTAGACAATCCCCTTCGCACGCCAAACCCCCAAAACCCCACCCCCTCAAACCCTACTCCCCTAAACCCCACTCTTCACCCCCCCCCCCTCAATCCGACCCTCTCCTCCCCTCCCCAACATTTTCTACTCAACCCTCCCTCTCTCTCAGTCTCTGCCTTTCTCCTCTAACCCCCTCTTCCTACCCCCCAACTACTTTCTCCTCCCGCCCACAGCGCATAAATTCATCAGATGACACTATCATTTTTCATTTTTCTTACTTGATGACTTTTTTTTATTTTTCTGTTTTGATGACACATCTACAGACTGAGAGCTTTATTTTAGACACCTCAACTAAATCTTTACAGCTATCCGTTCTCTCAATATGGCCGTTACAGGATAAAATACGTTTCAAATTAATATATAGATTTGGACAGTAATTCAAATTTTAGAATACATCTGATCCGAAGACCATCTAGGTTTTGGAAAATACTTTAATAATACATGGTATTTATAAAATCAATGGTAATATCCAGGATGGAAACATCATTTGTACCAAAATATTACTCTTTAATTACTCCGAAATTGTACCACTTGATCAATTAGACATAACAATTAATTTTACATTTATCGTATTTAAAAATAAATTAAAGAAATGGTTATCGAATCATGACAGACTACCATACACAAAATGTTAGAAATTATAACTTATAAAATGTGCACAAAATATGATTGTTTTTGTAACATTGTACCCTGATACAAAAATTCTTAAATATTTTTGTTATTTATTGTGTTGACGATGTATTCTTTTTATTTCGACGAGGTATTGTTATCTCAAAATTATATTATATTTCATATAATTGACCATATATATCACAATATTAACTTTTTGATATTTTTTTCAAGTTTTTCTCTTTTTTTTATTATTGTTTCACTTTTGTTTTCTTTTTTATAATATTTTAGTATTATAATATTTTATATATTAATTATTATTTTATATATCTTTTTTGTAATATTTTATAATATTTTTTGACTCATTCTATTTAACTGTGTATTAACCCTTCAGGCCTCGGCCCCTCGGCCCCTCAGCCGATTTCATTTCATTTCATTTAATTATAACACTGCCTCACCAAAACATTAATTACTGCCAAACCACTGTATCCATAATTAAAATAAAACATATTAACATAATAAAACATAATAAAATAAAACAAATTAAATTAAAATAAAATTAAAACGGGGCCGTCCCGCTGAATCGTGTTGTGGCCGATATCGGCCAATCGAGGCCTGAGGGGTTAAACTGCCCCTCATCTATTTACCTCATTCTAATTCTTTCAATTTTAATGCCGAATCTATAATAAAGTTGCGATTTATGTTTTCAACCGACTTCAAAAAAAGGAAACTTCTATCACGCAAACTTCTATGCGTAGAGTAATTTCTTCATCGGCAAGCTCGTATAATTCCCGGCTAGCCATGCCTCTAGCCGTTTTCATAATGTTTATATTTGGCATCTGAAATAAAACAAACACCAGCCTTGCAAATGACACCCAAAAATACAAAAAAAGGTAACCGAGGAAAGTTGAAACAAGCTGTTTCAACTTTCCTAGGTTCCAAAAATGGGATGTAGTTTGATCTGTAAATTCTCACAGATAAAAAACATTGCAAAGCAACAAAATCGATATAAGAAATCAAATGCTGAGTTAGTAAGCTTCCAAATAATGCATGTCACGCACCATTATACGCGTAAACAAGGAAAGTAAGCCTCGATGAAAAATACGAAACAAACTTACTTTTTGTAATTTTTTTTCGAGCGAGTGTCGCTGTGACGCCGCCTCTCCCGCAACAGTACAGGAGCGCTCTGACGGGTGACGCGTGTTGAAGGAACGATAAAATAGCCGCATTGCCATAAAATAAAAAAAAATAAAAATACAATAAATTACCTCTGTTTCAACCCTCCTAGGCTACCTAGACATAAACAACGACAAAATGAATACAATGATTATTGTATCTAATAATATATTGTATGCCAAAAAGTCACGCCTACCGCAGAGGCAAATCCACGGAAACCGCTCTGCTCTACCTAGTAGACAGAGTGGAAAAGGCGTTGGAAGACAAACAAAACGCAGTATGCGCATTTTTAGACATTGAGGTCGCCTTCGACAAAACCCCAATTAAATCACTGGTGAAGGGGCTAGAGTCAAAACAAGTTGACAACACCACAACCAGATGGGTGAAAGCGATGCTCTCAAACCGCACGGCCAAGGTAGCTCTTCACGGAACAAACCTTGAAGTCACCACTACAAGAGGCTGCCCGCAGGGAGGCGTACTCTCACCCCTACTATGGACTCTTGCAATAGATCAACTCCTGCATAGGATGGCAGAGGCCAGGATAGACACACAGGGCTATGCTGATGACCTAGTAGTCATTGTCCGGGGCTTCTGCCAAAACAAGATCTCACACATAATGCAAAAAGCGTTAACAATCGTTAGCAATTGGTGCAGAGAGAACGAATTATCGGTCAACGCCAATAAGACCGTCCTCGTGCCATTTACCAACAAACGTCAACTAGGTGGACTAAAAATGCCCTTTTTTTAGTCCACCTAGTTGCCATCCTTTCTCCAAAGAAGTAAAGTATCTGGGAGTCACGCTCGACCAGAGACTCACCTGAAACAGCCACCTAGATAAAACAATTCAAAAAGCTAAAAGTGCTTTGGGTATAAGCAGAAGACTGGCGGGGAAAAACTGGGGCCTAAACCCCAAGATCTACCACTGGCTATACACTGCCATTGTGAGGCCGATAATCTCGTACGCCTCGGTGGTATGGTGCAACAAAGCCAACCAGAAAACTGTGATTACCAAACTAAACAATATCCAAAGGACGGCGTGCCTCATGACAACTGGCGCAATGTCCTCCACTCCTGGAGCAGCTCTAGATGCACTGCTGAACTTACCGCCCCTACACATTCATTTGAAACAGGTGGCGAAAGCCAGCATGTACAGGCTATCTGCCCGAGAGAAGGTAAACTGGATCTCACAAGCACTAAGATCAGTTCTTGACTCAGTCAGTGAAAATCCAACCCTCAACATGGTATCAGACACCATGCTCCCACTCCTAAACTTTGGAAAACTTTTTACAGTGGAACTGCCGCCCAGAGACGACTGGCTAAAAAGCCAACTGCAATGGGAGGCCGGTAGCCTTAAATGGTATACTGATGGGTCCAAATCGGGACTTGACGTAGGCTGTGGTATATATGGAGAGCGACCAAACTTTGAAAGAAGTGTAAACTTGGGAAAATACGCTTCCATATTCCAAGCGGAGGTTTACGCCATTATTGAATGTGTGGATATCAACCTCCAAAAGGACTACGCCAACCACCGTATCTATATCCACTCGGATAGCAAAGCAGCTCTGATGGCACTAGCCTCGAATACCATTAATTCAAAGCTAGTGCAAAACTGCATATCACTACTAAATTTCCTGGGCGAAAAGAACAGGGTAATTCTAAGATGGGTTCCCGGCCATGCAGGAATCGAGGGAAATGAAAAAGCCGATTAACTTGCTAGGACGGGAGCAAAGGGAACGTTATACGGCCCTGAACCTTGCTGTGGCGTACCAAAAAGCCTTGCAAACCTAATACTCACACAAATGTGTTTAGAACAATCCGTCAACCACTGGAACAACACGCCAGGGTTGAATCATCCCAAAGCGCTTAAAGGATTACGACGGTAAGACGGCCCGTGAGGCCCTATCGCTAAATAGGAACAATCTACGCATACTGGTGAGGGCGCTCACGGCCCCATTGTGGCCTGAACAAACACATGTTCAACCTCAAGCTCAGAGACACAAAAATGTGCAGGTTCTGTCAAGGGGCAGAGGAAACTCCCCAGCACCTCATGTGCGAGTGTGGCCCGCTGATGCGTAAAAGATACACACACTTGGGTGGTCACTACCTCCAACCTGAGGAGGTAAAACGATCTGGCGCCAAAACCCTGCTGCGGTTCTTAAATAACACGAGGCTTAACGTAGAACTATAGTAGATGGCGAACACAATAGATCAGCAATGGTCGCAGTGTTACAATGCTCTTAAAGACCTTAGAAAATCCCCACTTAACAAAAAAAAAATTTTTTAAAATGCCAAAAGGTTATGTATGTACCATACACAAAGTAGATAGTTGCAATCAATAACAATGTAAAAGAAAAAATGTATGAAGTCAATGATAACTTGCGAATGCTGCAAAAAAAACTAATATTTTAATCAATGAACAAATAATATCACAATTTAAATCAGATCAAGAAACTCAGTTATTATGCGATGTTTACTGTCTGATGTCGCCTAACTAAGCTAAGCTTGTGCTTGGGCGGATATTCTATAAATCGTTCAAAGACATATTATTAAACAAATATTTAGCGGATATAGTAGATCGAGGTCCACATAAATTCTAGCGTGTCTATTGATGCTTTTCTGGAGGATCTGAAGGATTCTAATTACCTTTCTTAACCGTCAAACAAATGCTCTATTTGTCTTATTACTAAAACAAATAATAATAGATATTTTAAATTGCAGCTGTAAAGACGACTCTATTATGCAAGCGAAATATTTCTTTGTCGAAATAAGAAATCGTATCAGCCATTATCGGAATAACGCTCTTTCCCCGAACGGTATAGTGAAAATAACGAAAAAGCACTTAAGGGAAATTAGTGGAAATTCTTTTTGGTCCATTGGGTGTAATTTATCGGTGACTACGTGGCCCATTATTACCCGGGGGGAGAAGATTTCCTTTTCGGCCACAATGCCAATTAAGTTGCATTGGAGCTCATTATGGTTCCCTGCCTGGGGATACCTTAATGGAAAGACAATTACTACAGCGGCGGGACGCAGTAATCCCATACGCCAGATTTAACGGTATATTTGTGCTAGAATGTTATAAAAAGTAATACCCATAATCAAGAGAAGACTTTTATTCTTATTCTGTTTACAAAATCCTTAACTTTTTGGTAATCACACAAATTATCTAAAAATATAAATCTCTTATAAATAAGACAACAACGAATTTACCGCGTGAGTTTGTAGTCGCCGTCGTCTAGGTTAGTCTGAGAGATGTCAAACCGTTGTTCCGCGGGTAGGCCGCTTACCGCTGCCGCCACTGCGTAGATTATAACGGTGATGGGGGGGGGGGCGGGCTCGGCACGGAACAACGCGCGAAACAAAGAAATGACAGCTCTTGCGTTCTACCCTGGACAACGGCGGTTGCAACGTCGTCGAAACGTCGGGTATTACAAAATTCACGTAGTAAATTTGTTTTTTATCTTATTTATAATGTCAAACAACCAAGATAGTCTCCGATTTCAAACAATATAAATCTGGTTGATTCACGGTGTCATCATATACTTTCCCAAATTTCGCAAAGATGAAGCCACATAAAATGCTTTTCGTTTCTAAGTATTTGCTTTATAATAAGTGCGATAATTTATTTGTACTCGATTTTCCAACACTTTTGTTTTTTCCTCTTCGATTGAACTATTTTTGTGTGGGCTGTAATAATCGCTATTACCAAGTTTGTTTTTCATTTTCCTCCTGTTCTACCTATCATTTTAATACTTTTATTATGAAACTCGTAAACCACTAAATATATTAAGAAACGACTAACAACAAAGTTAGTGGAATTATTCTTAGGGCACTTTTTTTCTTATTCCAGCTTAAATAATGACGGAGTTATAAACAATTATTTTTTTAGATTCTTACAGTTCTTATTCAAACCCCGCTAAATATTTAAAAAAAAAGTGACGTAAGCATCAGTTGTAATCAATGTCTCAAAATTCAAAGTCACATTTATTTAATATTCTAGCACTACTAGTAGCGGATTTATGATTTGTTTGTTTCGAATAGGATGCAATTTTAAAACAAAATTGTGAATATCTTTCATCAGTTTTTCAAATGTCTGCGTTAAGGGTTACCATTTTATACTCGATTTGGTCCAAATTGGTCATATAATTTCTGAGATACAGTGGACAATGATACACAGACACACGGGGACACACAAACACACATGCACATATACAGGCTTACTTTTTAATTAGTGAGTGACATCCTTGTAGTGAGTGAATCAGTACGACGAACTAAGCAAGTTTTGATTAACATTTTTAGGCGATACATTTTTTTTATTTGTTGTTTTTTTTTAATTGTATAAAAAGTTGTGAGCACGATGCGCTAGCTAGCGGTAGGTAAAATATCGCTAATATTGTGTATAAGCGATATTTTACCTGCCACTAGATGGCGCAGCGGGCTCAACGCTTCTCAAACTTTTCATCAATAAATATAATAGACAAATTTCATATTTAAAAAAAAATGTTGTAATATTTTCTCCATTTTTTAAATCAAAGTTGCTTATTTCGTCGTACTGATTCACCCACTACTTTTTACTAGCATGTAAATTTTTTTTTATTCTTTTAAACAATACTTTTTCTATTTAATACTACTCAGTGTATTACGGCGTATTTCTTTTGGAAAAGTAAAAAGTAATAGCGTCATCCTACGGACATGTGGATAAGGATATGTGGACATATGTGGATAAGTTCGAAACTGTATTTTTTTTAAATTAGCGATACATTGAAAAAGTATCGCATTAAAATAATAACCAAATGACGCTACTAGATGGCATTGCACAAATATTTATCGCGATGCTAATAACTTTATTGATAATGTTTAGGTTTGAGTGACTTGCCCAAAACATTTAAAATAAAATAACTGTGTATATATATGTATATGTATCGGCGGAATAACATATTCGTAAAGACATTTCCCTTGCTTCCTCTGGGGGGTTTTCTTCAATTTCCTGAAACTTGCCGTATTGCAAAGACCTCTGCCGCTGTCATTTGATAGTATGCTCGGTATAGGTAGGAGTCAATAATAGAATCGGATATCCGGTTGAATAATGTTTGTCGCCGGGAGCGGGAAGTGTCTGTTAGTCAGCCTCATTTCTCGCTTTATTCGTCCCAGGGCGGCGCTTCTGGCGGAGGAGACGCGCCTACAATGCAAATAAGCTGACGGACAGAATTGTCGGTCAGCGGTCGCTCCCCGTGTCATCCACAACTTCCGTCTCTACTGAAAGTGGAAACCAATAATATCGCTCTAGTTGTACATGATATAGCTGATAACAGACGATAACAGACGATGTGATGCTATCATAGTTTAGTCTACTAAATTTGAATTCACTCCAGCGTTCGTTCTTCTTTCGTGTTTACACGACTGCCCAACAAAAAAGGAGAGTAATGTGTTCAGGGTTCGTCTATGTGTGTTTTCCGTTTCTTTATTTCACCATAATAATAATAATAAGAATAATAATAATAAAACTCTTTATTCTTAAGAAAAGGCGAGCTTATTGCCTGCAGGCAATATTTTAGAGCTAACCTATACTATTGTAAGAACATTATTTGCGAGTAGACTACATAACTTTACCTATATAAAGAGTATGACTAAATAAATACTAAAATAAAGGAGGATAGAAAGAAATATAAACTTTACTCTTTGTGAGCACAGATTTGCCACATCAAAATAATCTAATACCTATAAGGACGCTAAAGTTTTAAAAGGAGGGGAATGGGAGGGGAAAGGGAATTTATCTAAAGGATTTCAAATGTTCTCTGAGTCTGTTTTTAAAAGTTGTTATGCTTGGCGCGGTTCTCACATTTTTCTGCAAAGCATTCCAAAGACAGGCTCAATACAGGGTGAAAGAGAATGAGAAGTCACTGCTGTGACTAGGGATAGAGAGTAGCAGGTTGTTTTTTGATCTCAGAAGGCGTCCATGAGCCGATAGTGCAGTAAATCTGCCGGTAAGATAATTGGGAGCGACGCCATCCAAAATCTTGAAAAGCATACAGAGAACTCGCATGTCTCTTTTCTCCCGGGTCGACAGCCAGTGAAGCTTCTCTCTGTACTCCGTGATATGGTCAAATTTTCTGAGGCCATGGATATACCGAATGCAAACATTTTGGAGACGCCATAACTTATAAACGCTTGAACCAATTTAGAAGTGCTCGGTATTGTTAGAATCGTTGTCATCCCGAGTGTCATGCGGTACCTTAACTGTTCAAATATTAAGTAAGTAGTAAGTAGTTGTCTAAATGTCCAAATGTCAATAAATTAACGTAAATATACCGTATTTAGTGTCAAATGAATGATCCGATTGAGTACATTCCAGAAATATACATATATCTACATTGATAAATATATGAACCTCTAATATTTCATAAACACCCGTAATGAAAATAAATAAAAATACAACATTTGATTTTCTTTAACGGCAGTCGTGTTTTTTATTCTTCTTAATATATTTAGCTGTTGCAGCAGTACTCACTGAGGTCTTGTACACCCTATTGGGCCCGATTGCGTTTCATTGTGAACTAAAACTAAAATTAGTTCAAACGAACGAGACAGAGCAATAAGTTATAGCGGAATATGAAACGAACGATCGTCGATAAAAAACTACCTTTTGAACTTTTACTCGTTCGAAAAAAATCGAGCATATTTCGTGCGGTGTAAGATTTGACCTTGGCGCGCAGTTTTAAAATGCTAAAAAATGATAACCGGTCATCTCACACTCCGCTCTAGCGTATTGCCCTGTCTCGTTCACACGGACTAATTTCCGATTTTAGTTCACGAAGAAATGCAATCGAGGCCATTGTCACGAGATGAAATTTCGTGATTGCGTAGAAATATTTATTTTTTTATGAAAAATAAGTGTGGAACATAATGCTATGGCCAGCGAATCATGACGGTGGGCGAGATATTTTCCAATTAAAAATGAAATGATGGCAACATTTCTCCAAACAGTTATCAGACGGATACGGTCAGATAAAGCAATCTTGATGATGTTTAATATTCTATGAGTGATTGTCATATAGTCTTATTTAAAACAGTATACAGTAATTTTACAGGCAGGTAATTAGGCATCCTTTTGTTTAAAATTGAAAAGAAAGTGAACATTACCAAAAAATATTTCTTTCTTTACAATGGTGCTAGATGATGCAGCGTTTACGGTTGTTTAATAATCACGTCAAAAACTTCGTACCAATCAGTCGCGTATAGACAAAAAAAGTCGTGTACTAATAGCCTTCAGTGTACGATGATTCTCCAAAGCAACAGTACCCACGTGACCAGTTTACTTAAAAGCCCCCCTTAGAAGGACTTAACCTATCAGGGCCGCTGTGAGCTTCTGCCATGGCTGCAATCTGCACTCGGAGGCGGATGGGATCAGAAGATTGCGGATTTGCGTACCAGGGTGTCTCAGCCACGCTTACGCAATCCGGCGAATTACCGGGACGGGGAGTCAAGACACGTATGTTTCCTAGAGGGCGGGAGTGTTGTCGAATTGACGTTATTTATCCTTAAAACTATCCGTAGTCCACCTGATTCCGTGTGGTCATGAAGTGCAAAGGTTACCTCGGTTCGCGAAAAATTTAAACGGAATTACCGCCTACTTTAGGAGAGGCCGCGCAAGCGACCTCGAATCTGTGACCAGGCTGCTCGATGCAGTAATCTTTCAATATCTAGTAGTAAGGGCGCGAGGTTTGTCCTCTAGATTCACTGCCCTACCGGAAGGGGGAGTCTGGAGACATATGTTTCCTAGAGAGTGGGGGTAGTTGTCGACTTGACGTCATTTATCCTTGAAACGATCTGTTGGCCACCTGATTCCTTGTGATCTTGATGTCCAAAGGGCACCTCGGTATGGGAAAAAATGTTTGTTTGTTTGTTTATACTCTTTATTGTGAAATGTCACAATGGGCGGGTTTATTGTCATATGACAATCTCTTACAACCAACCCTACTATGACGTGTTATATGTATGTGTGCGTGTCGAACGAAACTACTGCTAACTTCAGAATAGGCCGCGGAGGCGACCTCGAACCTGTGACCAGGCTGGACGATGCAGTAATCCTTGCATATCTGGTAATGGGTTACCAGCTAGATTCACTTCCCGGTATCTCGCAGTAAGGCGTTGGACTCTTACGGGCGGTTAGCATAGTTTGACCGTAGATTGTGCTGTCAATTAATTATTTTACGTTCACACCATGCGAGACAGATTGAAACGATGCCGTTGTAACTCCCTGGCGTGACGCAGTCGTCCGTTGTATTTGACAACCCTCAGTGTCTGAAGATATGACGTCCACATGTTAAAATAGAACTTCTTATTGTGTCAAATTTCGTACGTCACGCAGGAGTCATGGCATGTCTCACGAAAATATTATTCAGCTTGAATCGGCATTTAGCTAAATATATACGTTTATACTCGACTTCAAGTAAATCTCAGTTTATGCACAAGCAGAATTCCATATCAGAATTACACTTTCATACTGTATGAATTTCAAAATACGGCCATCTGCAATAAGGCCAAATATCGACGTAATAAAACTACTCGCAAATACGACGGCAAATAAAATCTAATAATATTGCTATCCTTCGCTGACACTAAACCTAACATAATTCACACTTGGCCCATAAAATGGATGGGGCTTTTTCAAATGTAAGGGCTGAAATATCATTCGTATTGCTGACGGCCAAATCCCCACTTTCCGGATCAAATTTATGAGAGTCAATATTTTGATCGCAGTTCACCTACGGATATCAACATTTGTATGATACACACGTGTTCGTCAAGGACAATAATATTGCCAAAAGTACTGTGTAGTAGACAGTTAGTGAAATTTATTTATAAAGAAAAGAAATATTTTTAACATTGTCTTTCTTTGAGGCTTTTTTAAAGTTGCATTTTACATGACCTATTTTTTTTTATATAATCAATTTAATATATTTTGTACAAAGATTTTTTGAATTTACAAAGACAAACAAATTCAACCAAAATTGAGAACTGTATACGGACAACGACACTACGCATATCTCGGACCTAAACTCTTTAATATATTTAACTCGTTCAAAGGACAGACTTTAAACATAACCGACTACCAGTTCAGGAGCTGCTTAGGAGACAGTGTATTTCCATAGTCTCCAGACACCTTCAGCAATTAGTATGAATGCACAACCGATTGGCTTCATTGTACCACTCTTCATGACAACACGGCCCGGTGGCATAGTGGTTAGGTCGCCTGATCTTACATTGTAAGGTCCCGGGTTCGATTCCCGGCTGGGTCACCATTTTCCGTTGGGATCAAATTAACGGAATTGCATTTTTAGTTCTGTCGATCGAATGCAATAACAAGACACACTTACAGACATGTTACACGCACACATACATATAACACGTCATAGTAGGGTTGGTTGTAAGAGATTGTCATATGACAATAAACCCGCCCATTGTGACATTTTCACAATAAAGAGTATAAACAAACAAAGTTCAAGAGACGGGTGTCTCATTGGCTGTTGAATTATACTAGAGATGAATGCGAAGTATGATATATTAAAATATTATGTTTCTGAATACAAATTAAAGGTGATTCAGATGTAAATTATGGATATACAGATATACAGATTATAATATGTTATATTTAATTATGTTATACTATATGATATTTTATTATATTATATTGTATTATTATATTATTTATATCATATTATACAAAATTATATTACGTATTGTTTTTTTCTTCTTCTATAAGACGGAAGAAGGACAGCAGGCAAGGCGCACAGGCTTAGCAAATACCACAGAACTTTATATCCATCACCCCAACACAGGAGTATACCTAGTGGGGTGATGTAATCCTGACAAGTAATGCCCTTTCGCGATTTTTGTATTATGTATTTTTTTAATTTGTTAAAAAAATACGCAATTTATTTTATGTAATTATAAAAAATAGGATAAAGTATAAAAAAATATATATTTAAATCGAAAACTGTCGCGACTGTTTGATATTATTAATCAGATAAAAGCGAATTTACCTCGTAAAGTGTGTAGCAACCACCTTTTCGGTCAAGTTGCAACCTCCGTTTTCAGGGTAGACGGCCGTTGGCACTCTACCAAGGACAACGGCCGCGGCGGTTGCAATGTTGAATAAACGTCAAGTGCTACTAACTTTACGTGATAAATTAATTTTTACCTTAGCAATAATTTCGAGTTTTTATAAATAAGGATTCAAATCAATAACTTAAACAGATTTTTTGTTCCTGGTTACAAATGTAATCAAAAGACAATTATTCAGCAATTAATCTTATTTAATCTGCACAGTCTTAAAGTGGCTACCTCTCTCATACAGTGAAAAATTTACAATATTTTTTTATATTTGAATATTTAGATCTTTTCCTAATAAAAATAAATAAAATCCGAAGTCATCGCCTTTTTGTAATTTGCATTTTTTTGTAATCTATCGGGGCATACTACTCGAAATAACATTGGTAATACGTACCAAGTAAATGATTAAAATGTGATAATGCCATATTTTTTTTTTATATAATTTAAAAAAAAAACAAAATAGTGTCATGGGCATATTTTATTTATTTTTATTAGAAAAAAAACAAAATATCCGAATTGTTCACAACAGTACGAAGGAATGGGAAATTCGCTACAAGAATAATATTGCTATTATTATTTAAATGCACCCAGAAGTCACTTAAAATTTATTAGAAAATGTCAATTTAACTCATTATCGAGGTGCACATGGATGTTTTGCTAGGTTTTTGTTTACCCCTAAGGAGTTAAGGTATCTGGCGTACACATAATTTTGTACTGATTTGCGGTAAAATTTCTTCTGTCTTGTAAGAGAATTGTGAAAAAGTACTATTTGAACAGTTTGTGCGATTTTAAAAATATATTCATTTTAATGGAGGGTAGTCCGCAAAGAAAGTATTTTTAGTTATTTTCTGTTTGTTGTTCAACTATACCCGATTATGTCGGTGTGCCCCACTGAAGCACAAAATTATTCTCTGGGTATTACATGAAAAATGTGACCTGAAATACACTGTGCCACAAAGCTTAAAAGGCTGCTTAAAAGAAGCCTTGAGAGTGTCATTATGCCTGAAACTATTCAGAGCCCAAGCCGCTTTTCTTTGGGCGCTTTCCTGCTCGGAAATGACCAATCTCTCTGAAAATTATCCCTTTTGGGCGTCTGCGCGGGGTTTTCCTCTCCCTCTCGCCAGTTTCCTGATTTAATTGGCGCTTCCCTCTTTGGCCACACGTCGGCGAGAAAGAGACAGCCAATGAGGAGGGGGCAGCTATTCCCTTTTTCGCCGACGACGCTAACACAATCATACCAATTTTCGCTTAGCACAGAGGCGCTTTAGTGTGTGCCCACAGCGTATTCCGACCAATTTCATTTACGCCTGAATAAATGTTATTCAAGGCATATATAAGATACAAGATACGTCGTGACTTTTGTCCGTCTCCTGAAAAACAAGAAAATGGGGTAGACCGGGGACAATACAAACAAGGGGACAAATGACAGTGGACAAAATAATTAGAAATCGATCGCTCTGCGTTGTGACGTAAGTCCACATAAACTTCACTTGAGAGCAGAAAAATAGCACATTCATAACATTTTTACTTAAAGCTCAAATTTTTTTTATCCGACTTGAAAAAAAAAGGAGGTTATCAATTAGGTTGCATTTTATTTTAAATGTTTGTTACCTCAGAACTCCGTCATTTATTTACCGATTTAGAAAATTCTTTTTTTATTTGAAAGAATATACTTCCAAATAGGTCCCCATGTTTATCAAAATCCAGTTCTGATGATAGGATCCACGAGGAATCGGAGGAACTCCTCAAATATTATCATATGAAGTTGAAAATGTACATGTTGGTTCAGTTCCGATGACAATGCATTTTGTATGGTAAGCATGACCTGATTCTACACCAAGGGTTGGCTTCCAACGAGGGTACTCCTCAACGGTCAACAGCACAAACACCAACTTCTGTATATTATTCAATTATGACAGCCCCTTCTAAGTTCCACTATGACATGGCGGCTGCGCCCAGGTTTGGCTCGGGACAGAGCATTTTAATAAAAAAAAATTTTTTTGATTGTGGATTTTCTATTAATTTATTATTTCTACGTCAAAGCATCATTATCAAAACGAATTAATCTAAAGATTTCACTTAAAACTTTATATATTAAAAATCTAAATCTATATATTATATATAATTTGAACCGTGATTTTACCTGTAACGGTCATATTGAGAGAACGGCTATGTGTAAAAATTTGGTTGAGGTATCTAAAAAAAGCTCTCGGTCTCTAGATGTGTCATCAAGAGACAAAAATAAAAAAAAGTCATCAAAAGGGAAAATATATATTTTTTAACGTGTTTTTCCTGTAAACGCTAAATTAAGAGAACGGCTAGGTATAAAAAATGGTTTGAAGAAAAGCTCTAGGTCTATATATATGTCATCAAAAGAGAAAAATTAAAACGGTCATCAAAAGAGAAAAACAAAAATTGATAGTTCCATCTTCTTGAAATTCGCGATGTTAGGGGGGCGGGGAGAACGGGGGGTGGAGGGAATCGAGCAGTGAGGGGGTGAAGGGTAGGCGAGAGGAAAAGTAGTTGGGGAGGAGCGGGTGAGATGGGGGTGGGAGGTAGGAGAGGGGGGTTGCGGGGAGAAGGGGAGAGAGAGAGGGTAGGCTGGGGAGGGGGAGTTGGAGAGGGGGGTAGGAAGAGGAGGGGTTAGGAGAGAGAAGAGGGAGAGAGTGTGAGAGAGGGACGGTTGGGGTCCCGAAGGTTGGGTGTGGCGGAGGGGGTGGAGGAGTGTGGGGGGGGGGGGGGGTATGGAGGGGGGATTGAGGGGGTACTCCTGTTGTGAGGGGGTTAGGGGGCAAGTTAAACGGGTCACACACCCGTTTTTTTTACTCAATATAGTTAAGAACAAATATTAAAATTTTCAATCATTTCACCGTCATCTAGCTTATAGTTGCTAAAGTAAGCTGAATTGGCGCGAATCTTTTTGTTTATTCATATTATTCATATTCATTTTATTAGTATACTGGTATACAAGTCAGAGACAGATTAGCAAACATTCATACATATTAGCAAACAAACATTTTTTTATCGTAAAGAAAAAATAAAAATAAACGAGAAAACGGAAAAAAACACAAGAATATTGTAATAAGAGGAAATACAAGACTTTACTTGCTGTAACACGTTATATCTTGTACGCATCGCTCTTCGATTGTTTTTGTCTGTTTTATTCCAAGAACTTGGTGACATTACTGATCGTAGATCAAATGAGCAAGGCACCGCAACGTGATCTAAATTAATTACTTGAATAATAACATTTTATTTCTACCCGCAATTTACACAGCTATTTTAAACTGTGTTGGGCATTGAATTACTTTCTGGCCGTTAGTGTCTACGTTTCTTCTCGATCCATAGTCAAAAGTGACTTAGTTAGGTTTATCTTTACTCCGTGACTAATCCTATATTTCAGTTCTGTACGAAAAACACTATTCATTTTGTTGAAATAACTACGATGTACCTATTTCTTTTTTTTCTGCAGTGCTGATGGGGAATATGTCGTTACCACCATGACCAAAGCCGTCCTACACCATTCTGGTAAGGTCTTGTGGACACCACCGGCCATCTTTAAATCCTCGTGTGAGATCGACGTTCGCTACTTTCCATTCGACCAGCAGACTTGCTTCTTGAAGTTTGGCTCTTGGACTTATGATGGTGACCAGGTTAGTGGATGTGTACATTGTATGGTTTTGTTCAATTTACTAAAAACGTCAATGGATTACGTTAAAAATATTACAGTAATTTCTTCACCTTATTTAAAAAATCCGTTTTTTCCTAAATTGTTAAATTTAATATTCTTTATTTATTTATTTATTTATTTTTAGGAAAACCAACAGCTAATTATAATTTAACAAAAAGAGAAGTAGGATAACAGAGAGCCAATTAAAGGTTTTTACGTTTAAGTAACGTTGTAGAAACATATGTGACCTTCAATTAAAGCTATCGATTAAAAATACATAAAAAATTATTCAACAATTAATGATAAAGAATTCACTGTTCAGCTGCTGCCTAGCTGAGTTAATACTCGTACAGAATAGATCAAAGTCAAAGCGTTTAATCAAATCATTGAAATTGTCACTTGTTCGCCACAGAAATGCATTTTGCCTATAGTTGGTACCAGCATGAGGAACATGAAGAGCTGGGTTAAATTTATTGAGTTTGGAAGGAACACGGAGTATAATTTTATTTAGTAAGTAGGATTGTGAGTGACAAATGAATTATTAAATATAAAACAATAGAATTAGTACGAACAGGGTAGGCAGACAATATAGGCGAGCATAGCTGACTAGTGAAAATGTAGTATGGAAACCGGTATATGACGTGATCATCCTGCGCGTGGGAACGGCGAGTGAGCGGGGCAGCGGCGAAAGCAAGGTTTACAAACATGTTTATACTGAGAAGGAATGAAGCGGGTGTATATAACACTATTTCTTAGCAATTAAATACATACAATACGAAGAAATGAACTGTACTGAAGTGCGATTCTTTTACTTTACTGGCAAGTAAAGTAATGTGGACGCATTTTTGTGTTTCTGTCTGTCTGTCTGTATTCCTCCAGACAGCGCCGAAACGCTTCATTCGATTGAGCTGAAATTTGGCATTCAGGCATAATTGGGTCATGGCAAGAGTTCAAAAGATTTTGGTAGAAATCGGTCTACAATGGGGCGCGCTAGTCGTTCCTTAATCTCGAAATATTGGACCTAGAAACTTAAACTTTTTTACACATATGCGTTGTAGGGTCGATACAAAATTGTTAAATGTTGGTTGCAATATCTCTTATACAAGCGATAAAAAAAATTATTGCGGTATCCATATTAATCATATAATAACGTCGAGACGCCTGGAGCTAGCCGAGAAAAGAACTATATTGAAAAAATACATGTTAATACAACGAAAATAGTACAAAAATGCTGTAAATGTAAGATTTGCTTTCATATCGAGAGGGTGGGTTGGAGAGGGGTGGGGTGTTGGGGGGAGTGGTTGTGGGGGCATTTTGGGGTTAAGGGTTTGGCGCGCGAAGGGGCGGAGTTAAGAGAGGGTTTGGTGGAGGGAGGGGTTGGGGAGGGGTTGGGGTTTAGAGGGTGGTGGTTTGATGAGGGGAATGTTGGGGGTGGTTTGGGATTAAAGGTTTCACGCGCGGGGGGTTGTATGCTTGCCGGGAAAATCTTAGGGTGACACAACCGATTTCTTTTTATCCGGTAGCGCCATCTGCTAGTATTATATCCAATTAGCAGTGTAGCTGTTTTGCTGTACGTACCTCTATTGCCGTAGTAGTCTTTTTGGTCAGTCAAAGATTGGTTTGGATGCAATTAAAGTCACGACCGAGGCCAAATGATGTTCACTAATGTTTGTTGGTTACTAATGTTACTATGGTCACTAATGTTACATTGTACAGATTTTCTGGAAGGTATAAGTACGTCTGGCCGCCGTGACTGTTTATGGCCCATATGCACGGTATGTATGACGACCAGAGTACTTATCCAAGTTGTCTTGATACCTTGACGTGGCAGAGAGTAGATAAAACACCATATTAATATTTAAACCATTTAATTACTGTTACAAGTTAATTTAGAGAGATGACTTAACATGTAGAGACGATATGACAAAAGCGATCGAAGTGACTGAAAGTATTAATTAATTACGTTGAGCTCTATTTATACTCGTAAACCGTGTAAAATTATCCAGATAGTGGGGTTAAAATGCGTCAATAAAATACTGCTAAATATAGAGGACGCGTTGAAGGCGCGATATGAATATTCTTTGAATTGTATTTGTCATTACTCTATGGACACAAAATTGTATTTTAAACTAACAATTAAACATTTTCCTTTATTATTCTTTGCATCGTTGCTAAGTCTCTGCAAATGTAAAGTAATATCGGTATAAATCCAAGTATGTAGATATTATGCAATACTTGGTGTGAACTATGAAAGCGGGTGTAAATCCGGCGGAGCCATCATCGGCGAGACGCTCCTATTCTCGGAGGCCGCATACATTTTAGAGCAGATGTCTTCATAATAATCTCTTTATATTCGGACAAGAGATCTGGTCCACTCCTTTGTCGTTATCGTTCCATTTTTTACCGCCTCCTCGCGGCCATTATTCAACTTCATATTTTATGCAGGAGCCGGGCGACCCGACGGATTCTCATTCAGAATGGCGGTTTCTTTCAACTTCTTTATAATCCTACCATTCATTTTCGTGATACTGACACACGCCGCCCTGCTACATCGCCTTCGGACTCGATTTATTACAGAGTTAAATTGCCTGCCGGTTGTAAGGACTAGCATTTACGACGACTTACTAAGGCCCGTTTTCTAAAATCGACGGATACCTATCGGTATCGGTTTCCATAACACTGTCGGTTTGCTCTATATACAATACATTTTGCGTTTCAATATGTACAGGGTTTCCCAAACTTTTTTGCATGGTGCCCCCCCGGATTATAAAAAAAAATCATGCCCCCCTATATTTTTCTTCATTGCTTCAATAAAAAACACAAATTATTTTTACGATATTATTATTTATTTCACTTCGATTTATTATTTATTAATGGTATGTTTGCGCCTGAATTTTTTGAACCAGTTGGTCGATATCAGGTTCTGTTTTTGACAGAGCTATCATCAAATCATTATCGACTGTAAGACGATTTCGCTGCTTAGTCTTAATTTAATGAATGGCGATTAGCTCGGGTTTGCCTACGGCAATTTAAATTTACATTTACATTTACATTTACATAGAGCGGGGTTTACTATAGAGCTATAGCATTACTATAGAGCGGATTACTATAGAGCGGCGCACATTTACATTTATATTTACATTTATATAAATTTATATACATTTTGTATACATTTTGCCATAGGCAACCATTATTGGACGCCTCACATACGAGGGGACGCCTCACATAATGCTGAAAATCCGGTTTCACATAAGTAAGTCGAAAAAAATGGCAGAAGTATTCGCAAGGCAAGAGTGGCAACTTTTGGATTAAGGAGTAAGCGTTTTATCCAAAATTTCTCCAAACTCAAGAGGTGAAAGTCATCTTTCATTGTCGAATCTGCCTTCATTTCCAGAAATTCTTCTTGAACATCTTCTGGTAATTGCAGAACATTGACCATTGGAACTAGGTGGCACGACTAAATCTGTGTGTGTTTAAAATAATAAACAATGATAAGTAATTAGATTAAAAAGGACCGAACACTTCATGCCCCCCCCTAAGATCTCTCTACGCCCCCCCCCCGGGGGGGCACGCCCCACCGGTTGGGAAGTCCGATACCAGTGGATCAACACAATCGGTTACAACACCGACAACAGTCGGGTTTCTTCATATAAAATGTGATATAAAAGTAATCGTTCGAATTCGGGCGTTTACTGGGGGGGGGGGGGGGTCGAGTTATCGGGGGCTACTAAGGTGGATCATAGCTGTACACGATATATTTATGCTAACTTATTGACATTTGAAGATTTGGACATTTAGTCAATTATTTACATGATATTTTGACAGTTACAGTACCCTTTGGGATGACATAACGGTTCTAACAATATGACCTATTTCTAAATTGGTTGGAGCATTTAGAAGTTATAGTGGAATAAAGAAACTGAAAATATACAAAGATAAACCCTGAAAACATTACACTTTCATTTTTGTCTGGCAATCGTTTAAAAACTACACACAACTCAAACGCTGCATCAGCCTTTGCAGTCAGACGATTACTGACGGATGAGTGTACTGTAGATGCTTCTCAGTGGGCAGCGTAGCCATTCGTAGCAGCATAGTTATTGTAGCGTTATTGGATAAGTTCGGTAAATAGATTGAAAATTTCGGTCTTCTATAAAACTCAGTCTACTTTTCTATTTTCTCCTTGTATGCGATTATAAACCGCTTTCAACTACGTATTCATTGTGTTGTATAATTTAAGGGGGTATTATGTGCTAGAAATTTGAAACAAACGTTTTTTTTGTACATTTTTAAAGTTTAGACCTTTAGGAATATGTCCTCAATATGATTTTATACCATTCAAAATATTTTCGGAGTTTTGTGACGTGGCGAATAAACCGACCGATTGTGCCGGAACGAATCGATCAATAGAAGGCATGTTATCCCCGACTTCATGATTATGAAGCTATAACAGCTAGATTAGCTGTAAGGACTTAAAAGAAACTTAATTTTGAAGCAGAAACAAATTAGACAATTAAGTACCATTATCTGAGATACGCAACCTAAACTTTGTCTCAAACTTTAAACGCTTTTTTCTCGCAACTACTTTTTTCGGCCTACTCGTCATGATATCTCAAGTTCTACTTAAACGATTCATTAAAAATTTGGTGGAAATCATTTTTACTTATCCCCCCTGTATCCAAAAACATGGATTTTTTAAAAAATAACTTTTTAAAAAATGGAACAATGAAAGACAGTGGCAAAAAAACAAATCGTCGCCATTTTGCAGGACAATAGCGACGTCCTTGCTAATCAAGACTTTTTTGTTTTTATTTCTTTCATAACACTACAAGGGTTGGAAACATGTCGAGCGGGACGCACCTTTTTTTAGCCCCCACTTCACTAACATTTACATCTTTGTTTTTTTTGTGACTTTTTTTTTTGCATTCTTGAAACGACAATGAACATTATGTAAAAAAAATGGATTGAAAATATATTTTATTTTTTTAAATCCTACTCGGAAAAACGCCTAAAATGTAGGCATCTATAACAGAATAACCCCCATTAAATAATCAAAATAATAAAAAAACTTAAATAATAAAAACGTCGTTCTATACATATCTACAAGTCGGTTTACAAATCAACGACATCCATGCTACAAGCGACAAAAGCGCCGTTAAACTACATTCGAAAAAATCGCAGATAATATACAACTAAGTTAATATCTACATTTCTTACAGATTGACCTGAAGCACATCAACCAGAAAGCAGGAGATAATAAGGTGCAGGTCGGGATCGATCTACGAGAGTACTATCCATCAGTTGAGTGGGACATCCTGGGAGTGCCAGCGGAGAGGCACGAGAAATACTACCCGTGTTGCCAAGAGCCTTATCCCGGTAAGAAAATAGTTTAAGTATATTATGTAGGTAACTTAATGACAGCTGTATTTAATTGGATAATTCTTAGCAATTAGATGTAGATTAATTATGTAGCGTATTACATTGCTAAATGACATACTACGATTTATCAACTAGAGCTGTTAACCTTGCGAGGTTCTCTCCCTGACGAAGCGGTGATACAATATATACCGAATCTATCGCGGACCACGGCAGCCTTGCCCGGCTGTTCACCCGGAATCGGGTGGCCTATTGGTTGTTTTAAGAGCAGTTGCCTTAGGGTTAACAACTGCCCCCGCTCTATAGGAAACATTACTGTTTCCAGACTCCCCCGCATGTTAGTCGAAATGCACAATCGATCGGCTGACGCCGCACGGCGAGCAACCCGTCCAAAAGCGTTCGAAGGTTGACTCCTAGTGGAGACTGGCCCGCAGGCCAGCATCCTACCCTGGCTTGCACTTCTGTGTTTAGGCCGCCGGATGGTTGTTGACCCGTGCGTTTGACCGACCCTATACAACTCGGTCTTAGTGGCCAAACTGCAACAGGGCCCATTAGCTCCCTAGAACTACGATCTATCAGCTAAGATTTTACTAAGAAAAGCAACTTGTTAATGGCACACATAATTACAAAAATAGTCTATCTTCTTTTAATATGTTCAATATATAGATAGATACCATCTGAGCTAGAACTCCTTTAATCTGTTTTTAACAAAAAAATAAAAAAAATATGGCGCGGCGGTCGTGGTATGGCAATATGGCAGCGCACTATAGATAGATACCATCAGAGCTAGAACTCCTTTAATCTGTTGAAAAACTTATCTAATCGGAAACTCATTAACCTCCTTTTTTAATTACACAATTTCTCTTTTAAGAGAATTTGGTTTTTATTAAAATTGTTCAATGGTTCTTCGCCGTAATGAGAGGACCTAATTCAATTCGGGGCGCTGCGGAGATTTTTTCTCCGTGACAAGCAACTCATCGAGCGCCTCCTAATTATAAAGTCAAATATTGCGTTGTAGAATTTTACGGAATTATACTCACTTTTAAAATCTTTAATTAACGTAGGCATCTTTTTAGTTGTTCCGTTTTTCTTTCGCTTATTTCGCAGAACGATCTGTAATATTTGCTGCTATTCTCCAAGGCAAAACAGGTGAATTACTTTTTTTCGTATCATGCTGCTGTGTAAATCAATGGGCAAGGCAAGAGGACTTAAAAACTTATGGAGAGTAATACCATTACAAACTTTTAAGCGTCCTCTTTATGCTCTATTTGGCGTTATGCTCCCTCTACACGTTGGCCATTACTTGGCTGCATCGCCTATGTCTCTTGCTTTTTCCCGTATATTTTTCACACGTGACGGGTGGTGTCGACTCGCTTCCACTTTAGGAAGTGTGGGCAGTGCAGAGCCCGAGAGTAGACCTAATGTAGAGGGGGGCACACTGAGAAAAATATTGGTTTGATTCTTACAGTACCATTTTGTTATTACGGTTTTATACAGAATAACGATGTTTCAATCGTAATTTTGTTGAATTACAAGGAATTTTGTTAAAACTCCATTACTCGATTATATGTATCAACATTCTCCTTACGGTTCTTCAGGAATTAACAGTATACTGTAGTTTCAATATGATTCATGTGTCCGAGTATAACCGTACGTATACTACTACATGCTGTCATGTTAAAAGCGAGATCCTAAGGTCGCGACGTAATGAAATAACATTATTTTTCAACGTTACGATACGGTAACGACCGTCACGCCAACACCGTTACCAGTCAGGTTAATTCATACGTAAGGACCACAGTCCGATTTATATACGCAATTCTTGTAAAAACATGCGTATTGCCGTGTATTAATTAGTTATATTTTTTTCAGTGCATTTAGAGAATAGCAGCAAATATCCTTTTATAGCAATTGCAAATATTGGAAAATCATAAGAGTCTTATTCAGAGAGACGTATTAAGTTAGTTAGCCGATATTTCGAAGGGATTTCGCCCTGGATAAGTGAGAAGACAGTATATCCTGGACAACGGCGATTACAACATCGCCGGGTGCTACATACTTTACGCGGTAAATTGGTTTTAGATAATTTATACCAGATAAATTATAACAATGTGTTAACAGAAGAAAACAAGTAAATATATTAAAAAGAATTAAAAATACGACTGCGGTTACAGAAAGTGAACTATTGTTTTTATAATTATTTTTATTATGGTTCTTTTTAATGAAACGTTTGTGGTCTATGTATTTATCAATATAGATATATGAATATTTCCAAAATGTACTCAATCAGACCTTACAATTGCCACTAATACGATATCTTTATGTTTATTAATTGACTTTTGTACATTTGGACATTTATACAACTACCGACTTTGGACAGTTAACATACCCTACGACTTTCGGGATGTCATAACGATTATAATAATACCAAAACACTTCTAAATCGGTTCAATCATTCGGAAATTATAGTGGAATAAAGAAACAGAAAACATGCATAGATGAATCCTGAACACATTACACACCTTTTTTGTACGAGAATCAGTACGAGCATATAAGCAACTTTCGATAAAAAATATATATTAAAAAAAATAAAAAAAAGAGTTGTTTCTTGTTTTTTTTTTGTCAATTTTAAAAATATATACTGAAAAGTAAGTGTCTGACAATCGTGGAGCGTGCTGCGTCATCTAACAATAGGCAAAATATCGCTAATAAACAATGTTCGCGATGATTTACGTACCGCTAGATGGCGCAACGCGCACAACTCTTTTTGTACTATTTTTCAAAAAGTATTTTTTTCAAATTTTCAGATTTTTAAATTTTTCATTTTATTTAATCAAAACTTGCTATTTGTTCATACTGATTCACCCACTTCAAGGATGTCACCAATTAAACCCTCATCACATATTCTTGACTTTCGTGTTGACCATGAAACCGGTTGAAATTCCATATAGCGACTCAAATCTACATGCGATATAAATTTAGTAATATTAATAGCTATCGCCGAAAACATTCCATAGCCATCAAACCGTTTGACGAGCCGAATTAAACGTATTCAAATTTTGATCGTTTATTAAAGCGACTCCATTACCCCCTACAGATTGTGCTCGCGGCCCTAAAGCTCCAAAGGTGAGAGGAAGTTATGCATGATCGAACCAGGGCCTCTGAGCAATTTCGGGTGAATCTGTTCGAATTCCCGAAGGTGTTAGATTATTTTGATCGATTCGTGGAATGATTTTGAAACCGCTAACCTGTGGCTCGGTATATTTTTTTTTGCGAATAAGTTACTTAAATGGTTATAATTTAAAATGTAATAAATTATTAGTTTAAAAAAAACACTTAAAACACGCTTTTATAAAATGCACGTCAAAACCAAAAAATATTTACACGTCAATATACATCGTATATAGATATATCAATATTATTCTATTTACACTCTCCTTGTACAGGTCTATATACATTTTATACAGACACCTATGTCAATATTTACACTATTTACACTCAATATTTACAAATCAATACATAATAGGTTTGTTATAACCTTGAAACCTGATCGTGCTCAAAGTCCATTACGTCACCTTTCCCACAAGTGCAAACACGACTATGATACGATATTCCATCATGGAATGCCAGTTCCTGCCTTCCGGCTTCATCATCAGACCTTGAAACTTAATCGTGGTCAAAGTTCATTACAAGACCTTTCTAACAAATCCAAACACGGCTATGATACGACATTCCATCATGGAATGCCAGTGCCTATCTTCCGGCTTCATCATCAGACCTTGAAACCTAATCGTGGTCAAAGTTCATTCCAAGACAAAACAGGTCCAAACACAGCTATGATACGATGTTCCATCATGAAGTTCCAGTTCATATCTTCCGACTCCATCATCAGATCAGTTCGACAGTACCATATTATTGTATTGTCATCAGAACTACATACAGCTGCCAATTTTCATGACGCTACGATCCTTGGAAGATGGTTAAATTAGTTACCTTAGATTCCATTACATAGTTACATAGAGGTCGACCTAATAAAAGCGTATTAAAAAAGAATCAAAATTAAACTTTTACAAAGCAAGAAATTTGATTAATCTACGAATTCCTCCTTTGGTTTTAATGCTCAGCTACAAACGTTCAACGAAATTCGACACAATATTCTGTACTTCCTCCATCGTTATTTTATACGCAATATTTAAAAACTTAAAAGGCGTATTGGGCATTAAGTAACATTAAAAAAATTGATGAATGACTTTAGTTGTTTATAAAGAATTTTATTACAACGAGGAGGTCTTTGTGGCCGACGGGACTCAGACGAAGTTATAAAATAAATTTAAATTTAACAAGGTATTATTTATCGGCTAGATGAGCTTTTAATATGAATTTAAATACGCAGCCTTATTCTATATATTCGTAATGTGTTGTCAGGTGAAAGATAATTAACTTAAATTTGCAAATTGCATGCGTGATGTTACATAAATATCAAAACTTAAATTGCTATAGCTGTATAGGTCGTTACACAAAGTCTAACTTCCGTGTTCGTTCACCTATGGAAGCGGGACTAGCAGTGCCTTAAGGCAACGCTCACACAAAAGTTGTTCCCAATTTAAATGTAGATTGATGCGAGGCGCGGATCGTTGGCGACCCTCGCCCCTCCCTTTCCGCTGTTGAGTGCCACCTTTGGAAACTTAATTTCCACAGGGATTAAAATTCCACCTTGACGGAATCAACAATTCGCGGGTAAGAATCTAAAGCATGGAAAAGTTAGTAGATAGTCCATTTCAAACACTTGTCGATTACGATCATTGTATCAGATTTTCGAGGAAAACGATTTATACATCTGTGTCAAATTTAAACTGTCGTTCTTCTTATTAGGGTGCCTCTCCAACTAGTGAAGGTTGGCTGACAGCTCTGCATACTTCTTTTTGTTCTTCGACAGGCAAACAATTCGGCGACACTCGTAACCCCGGTCCATTCTCGAATGTTCTCAAACCAAGATTCCATTCTACAACCAGGTCTTCCCTGCAACTTTTCCCATCATATTTATTCTGTGTTGATATTTCCTGCGGTTTACGATCCCTTCCCAGCTCGCGACGCGATGCTTGACAAGCATGCTTGATCGTCTAGAGACCCCTAATGACATTTCGCTCAGTACACTATTTACAAACTGATTCGTTATCTTTTAAATATAACCGGCGGAAGTAATACACTGAGATGCCTTCACGACTTCCAACAGATCGTTCAGGAAGTTGTTGGAGCCCTGTCGGTCCAACATACCCACAACAAAAAAGTAATTTCCACAGAATGGAAACCGCAAACTCGCTCAAACCTACACGAGTCAGCTGCAGTTAATTTCCAACTAAATTCGGCAATGTATGCACAGTCAAGCGATGACTCGTGTCATTTCTTCTGATCGATCGACATGTCGCACCCCACTCATAGCTATTACATCACCGCTTACGGTATAAAACGCAGTACATTTCAATCGATCGATATCATTCCCTTGGCGGATAGTTACCGCGCTCTTCACATCGTCCCCTCAGTGGACAGTTATCGCGACTACACTTCATTATCAAGCAGTACCTGCATTATCTGCGATACCGATCGTCAAGCCTCGCTCCTCGACTACACACTTCGGACACACTACTACGGCTTCACCTCGCGCCCACACTACTACACCACGGCGAAATAACAATCAAGGCGGTAAGAACTGGCGACTCACTTCAACCTTCTGATTAAATACTTCTACTTCGACATCCACGACTTTCATTCACGGAGAAAACTACCTGATGAGAACCACCCTTCGCTCACAATCAATTGGAGTCTAGTAAAGGGTGGCCACTCTCACAAAGTAACTAAAAAGCAAATGTACCTGGTTGTATACTTCATCACTACTACTCACCCCCGAGCGAGTGTGTTACAACCGTGAAAAGAAACTATCCTATTTTACAAATTATTGGCAAATTTTGAATTATTTCGTCATTAAATTAAGACTTTTGGAGATAATCCGAGAACTGACAGTTTGTCTAATAATATGATACTTCATTATAGACGCAATCAAATGCCCAAAAGCGAAATAAGCAACGCTCGTTTTGAGAGCCACCTGCTTGGTCCAGTTCGATGGCTACATTCTCTGTATACACAAGAATAGAATAGAATACAATAGTTTATTGAGAACCGTAAGTAGGTTGTACAAAATCGATGGGTATTACAGATTACATCTAAGGTGCGCAATCATTCCTATAATTAAATATACTTGTACTTAATTCACAGTGCACTATAATATGTACATACATGAATATATATATATATATATATATATATATATATAAAACATAGTGACAAATAAATATTACAATGTTATTTTTTGTCCTTCTCAGATATTTTAAGCCTATTTTCATTTCATTATAGATTCATTTTCTAATATACCGTAGATTTTACGATGATATTTTATTTCACATTTAAATTGACATTTTAAATAGTATAATAAGGTAAATATACCATAATAATCTCTTGATATTAGGTATGTATATATTTATTTTTATTATTATTACTTTTTTCTTTTCTGGATTTGTTTTGTCTTTACTTTGGATTTATTTCTTTTGTTTTAGCCTGTTGTTGTTATTTCATCAATAGATATTTTATTGAAAACTTTAACCGCCCTATCGTTGGGTTATTATTCAAAAATGGTAAATCCTTGTTTTTTCTTTAGAGTTCTCAATAAAAATACTTATTTAAATTATACCAGACAAAATATGCATATAGCGGTTAATATAAGCAGTGTTTATATAGCGGTTTTATATAAATGTGTAAATAATTTTAATTTTATGATAATATGTCGGAGGTATCACGTAAGTTCGTATAAGTATGGCGGTTACTAAAATATATTAATTCATGTTCATTTATGTTCTTATTTTTAGACATTTATAGTATTTTTATTTTTAACGCAATCTGTAATTACATTTAAAAAATAATTTGTTAACTGTGATTATCTGGTTTTTTGTTTTTATTTTATATTAATTTTTAATGCCAGAGTTATATTACACTGAAAGGTTGGTGGTAGCTGATCACCCTTCTTGAAACCTATGATCAGCATTACATAGCTTCCCGCTAAGTCGAAAACATCAGCGTTGAACACGGTCGTTATCACCTCGTATCGTATCGCCTTCCGGCTAAGCAGAAATCGCATTGGTATGGCGTGGCGTATCTATCGTTTTCTGTATGCTGAGGGTGAGAGCCGAGCCGAGCATCGTCTTTAGCCCAACGACAACGACAAACTTTCCGCACATGTCATGAAATCATTATGTCCCACCGACGCGCGACGGAGGGCACAGAATCAACTTGGAACTTCACAATTGGTTTTCGTCCCAAGTTTAAACGTCTTACATTGAGCCTCGGAAATTTCCATTGAACGCGCGCGCCGCTCAGTACTTAGCTCAAGACTTATCCACAACATTCTTAGATGACGGGCGACATTAAGAGGTGGCGGCTCCGACAAGTGCGACTTTGTAATCACATTGCCAGAAATTAATAATAATTAATTTAATGGACATGTTTAACACATTCAGTACTGCGTGATGAAGCGGTCTCACAACAAATATTCCAATGCACCAACGATGGGTCATGCACGCAACCATAGGTATATTAAACCAACGTTAATTATATTGAAAATAAGACAACAGACGCCACACAGTCGTTTATTGACGGCGCCGCCTGTGTGCATGATTTTAGAATATAAATATCAACCAAAAATAAAATGAGATTGAAAAAAAAACACGACATAAAAACAACATAAAACCATTACACATATTTTAAAACCTAGAACCGCAACAGGTATCTGACTATAATGGCATATTTAGGACTAAAATCACATTTAAATAGGAAAATCTATATATTTTGAATAATTCACACACATTTACACGCAATTACTTGCCGTTGCATTGGAAAATTAGAATGCTTTACCTTTATACCAGATGGGTTGGATTTATTTATTTATTTATTTATTTACAAATCAACATTGCAGTACACACCAATTCGTTGAGATGTAATATACATAAATATAAAAGGAGATGTAATATACATAAATATATCTGCAAGCTGATGTATTAAAAATAGTAAGAGTAACAAAATTAATTCAAAAACAATAACAAAACATTTGATCTTATTCTAGCATAGACAGGTAGTGCAATGCCTATGCAATGCAATGCTTATACCTAGAAGAGATGTGGGCTCGTAGTAAAAATATCCAAGTCTGACGCTGTTAAACATAGCGCATTTATGTGTCGCAAGGCAGGCGTAATGAGACTCTATCGACTTAAGCTGGTACGCGAGAACGGCTCCGCAAATAGAGTATGTGACCGAGCTCGAATGTAATTATCCGGAACAAAGAGACAAATCTTCGCTAGCATGCTAGCATTATCAACTTTGCCCCGGACCAGCTTAATGGATGTCTGACTTGCGAACAGAAAAGCAGGTTTAAATTACCATTTTAATATTAGTAACGCTCACCCTTCATCCAACCATCTCTATAACAAAGCAACCATCCTTTCTAATACATTAAATCACTCGATTAGATCATAATTAAATCGAAATATCAATCGGCTCCTAGTCACTTTATACTTCCTATTATCAGTTCTATTTATTTATATACCCCAGGATGGCGGCGATGATACGCCATTTTAATTAAAACGGTTCGGCGGCTGGTCCGCGTCTAAAAGAGACGGGAAAACTTTTTTGTTAAGTACTTATAGGTGACGTGGTGCTGTTATTCGTAGTATTCCGTGGCGGCGATTTCAATGGACGTGGGAATTTAATTACATTTTGGCGTCCGATGCTTTTTAGCGCTGAAGTTCCACTCCGACGATTTACAACCGTTCATTTGTCCATCCTGACAAATGTATGCATTTAGGAGTGTTACCTACCCTTACATTCTTCGAACTTTGTTTTGTTTAAATTATGTGCGAATAAGCATTTTCTACACCCGCCTCGCTCTTCGTGGATTTATTACTCTAAAAGTAATGCAATGGCAAGGATGTTTAACTCTTATTCTCCATGGATGATACCTCCATTCTCCTGGTTTTCCAGGTTTCGGAAGTTCCTAGTAGCTGCGATTCATGTTGGATCCAGTATCAGAATGAGGGTGGAAAATTAAGGGCGCCTGTCATCACATCTGCACTAAATTAGCGGGAGCTACTGGGCCCTGTTGAAGTTTGGCCACTAAGACTCATGTGTTTAGGGTCGATTAAACTAACAGGTCGACACCCATCCGGCGGATTCCACGCAGAAGTACGTGCCCGGGTAGAACTCTCTCCTGAGGGCCAGGGCCCCTAGGAGTTCACCTTCGGGCGCTCCTGGGCGGTTTGCGCACCATGCGCCGTCAGCCAATCGATTGTGTATACCGAGGGAGTCTGGAAACAATTCTGTCTCCTATATAATGGGAGTAGTTGTTAACCTAAAGGCAACTGCTCTTGAAACGACCAATCGGCTACCCGATAACGGGTGAACAGCAGGGCAAAGAATGCCGTGGTCCGCGAGAGATTCAGTAGACACCGTATCACCGCTACGTAATGGAGAGGACCGCGCAAGCGACCTCGAACTTGTAACCAGTCGGGAGACCGGAGTAATCTGGTTGCAACTGAAAGTAAGGGCGCGAGTGTCGGCCCGCTGTAGATTAACCTTGTTATCTCGCGGTAAGGCGTTGGTCTCTTACGGGCGAGTGGCGTAACTAGACAGTAGAAGACGTCAAGTTCGTGCGCGATTATGAACGTAATATTCAAGGAAGTCACTTGTGGATATATCTATCTATAGATCTATCTATTGAACATTAAATCTCAATTAGGTAAATGTTTCAAGTCCCTGTTGCGACCGAGTAATACTCCTATCTTATTTTGATATGTTTAGGTCCCGATGCGCATCAGAGAGTGGAGTGGAAAAGGGAATACGCTCAAGAGAGTGACCTCAGATATTAGTCAGCATAAGCAGATGCCTGTAAAGGTCAGGAATTCCTGGGATGAAGTTATTAGAACTAGCAAGGCATTCGATCGAGTTGATCATGCGATTCTAATCTGCAAACTCGGCAATATCGGTATACATGGTGACTTACTGCGTTGGTTTACTTCGTATGTCAGCAATCGTCATCAAGCTGTTGTCATCGGGGGGCATAAATCGAATTTTATATCGGTCCCATCTGGGGTACCGCAGGGGTCTCATTTAGGACCATTGCTCTTCAATATCTTCATCAACGACGTAGGCAATTGTTTCTCCAATAGTTTTCACATCTCCTATGTGACGACTTAAAAATTTACCAGTCTGTAAATAGCATCGAGGATAGCGTCTCCATCCAAAGAGACCTCGACCGGTTCTACGACTATTGTGTTAGGAATAAGTTAACATTAAATATTTCAAAATGTCAAAAAATCACTTTCACAAGGAAAAACAATAAAATAAATTTCATTTATAAACTTAATCATATTCCCCTGAGTGAAAAGAGTGAGGTGCGCGATCTGGGTTTAGTATTAGATAATAAACTGCTGTTTGATATACACATTGACTATGCTACCGGAAAAGCTCATAAAATGTTAGGATTCATCCAGCGAGTGTGTAAACCGTTTAGCGATGTAAGAACTCTTAAGATTTTATACTTCTCCTATGTACGCAGCATTCTCGAATACGGATCTATCATTTGGTCGCCTCAATATACAGTCTATAAAAATAGAGTTGAGAGACTCCAGAAGTACTTCATGAGACATCTTGATTTTAAATCGTTTCAAACCTCCGAAAGTTACTCAGAGAGATTTAACCGTCATAACATGGACTCACTCGAGGATAGGCGCCTCCAATACGATATACGTTTTCTGTACAATATTATTAATAATAAAATAGACAGTCCCTATTCTGTTGGCAGAATCTCCTACCGAATCCCAAACAATAAGACCAGGGCTCGCGATTTATTTTATCTACCGAGAGTCAATACCAATTATGGTCAAAATATGTATTTTTATAGAGCACCTCGATCATATAACCTCAACTTTCAATGTTTGGATATATTTAATTTATCTTCAAATACTTGCTTCGAAGAAATTAGAAATACGATAAACAGCCTTCGGGTTTGATTGGTATTTCTTCGTCCGTTGGGTACTTAGGCTGTGGCAATCGCCACTACACTATAACAATGCTTTCTAGTCAGTATAATATTTTCTACAAAAGTTCATATGTATATTAACATTATAAACATTATAAATACATATATATTTATATTAACTATATTTTAACATTTTATCATTACCGTATCGTATTATTTATATTAATTCATTGTTTGTGCACGTGTATGTATGTATATATGTATGTACGTTATATATCATCATATATCATACATCTACATAACTCATAATATGGCTTCCCTATCCCTTTCCCCTTAATTAAACCTGCATTTGTTTTATTGCTCATTGCGCTGTAACAATAGAATTAATTTAATTGTGAAAACTTTTAATTGGCCTTAGATGTATATATTATGTGTTAGTATTAAGTATAAAACGCTGTAAGTTTTCTGAAAAATAAAAATAAATAAATAAAAAAATAAATAAATAAAACTGATTGGAAATGGCGCTGAGGAGGAAATGTAGCAAATGGAATTCTCCTCAACTAGAAACTGCATTGATGATCCTTTTTTGGAATGCTATTTTGGTAAGGCTAAATGAAGTAAGTGGACGAATACAGAGCTCAGCTTTAGATGTAGGTACATGTATAGATATTCGATCTTTAGGGATCTCTTCTCGAGTTTCTGATAGCCGAACGATAAAACTTTGATTATTTCGAAGAAAGTGCAACTAAATTAGTGCATTAAAGCTATATCAGGGCGACATTAAGAGGCAACCAAAGAGAAGAATATTTGCAGATGAAACATTGACTAAAGAAATGGAACCACCCTCCAGAGATTCTTTACGCAACTTTTTGGTCATTCTTGATAGGATGAGAGTAGAATTAGATCAGAGAAGATATAATGCATATGTAAACAACAAAGAAAAAAATTATTTTTGACTAGAATTGGCAATCTTTCAACATCAAAAGTCACAGAAAAAGCTCAGTCCCTCGGGCAAAATCCTCCCAATAATTTATAAGACGATTTAGTTCAAGAAAGTCTAAATTTTAACAGTCACCTTTCCTCTACCAGAGAAACCAGTTCCTGCGCTACTTTTACCCAAACTTGGATAAAGTTCTCCGTGTCGCGCTTTGCACTCTGACCACAAATTGTTCTGGAGAAAGGAACATTTCTTGTTTAAAACGAGTGAATAATTACACTAGCCAACAAAATTTAACTTTTTTCTGTAACATTGAAGAAAACAGTTAATCTGTATGTTTTCAATGGTGCTGAATACGGAAATGACAATGCAAATACAAGCTTAGCTCTTGTTTTTTAGTTATTGAAGCTTTTTAGAATCGCTCTTAAAAGCCTATGCATGTATGTATGTATTTACCTTATAGTTATCCCTCGGTGGAAGGCCACTGATTTCGCAATCGCTTTTCCTACCTTGTGTATTTTGATGCTGGTGATTCCCTGATATTCAATAGCAATCCCTGATAGCAATAGCAAACCTGATTCCCTGATAGCAATATTCCGTGAATAATTGATTCACTCCATTTTCCGTGGTGTCTTTCTTCCATGTCATAAACTTCTTGGTGTTAGCGTTCGTCACGTTCTTCGCTAACAGCATCACAGTTTACTGGTAAAATGTCCAATGTGCATGACTGTAAGAAATGTGACTTTAAAGACCCTAAATAAAGAAAAGTAATGTTACACCCCAGTCTATGTATTGAAGCACTGCGGAAGATGTTTCCCGACATCCTTATAGTTTTCTACCTTATCATCTCCAAGGAAGTCTTTGGACACTTAAACAGAGGAACCAGAGGCTAACTTTTCATCAGCTTTAAGAATATTATAGAAATATATCTGTGGACCAACGAAACCCCCCCTCTTTTATTTAGGCTTCGTGAAAATTGTTAGACAAATACAACAATGATTCCCTAGTCGTATCCATCGCTTTTACGATGTTTTTAATAAGGCCCAGTTTTCATATATGAAGAGCAGAAGTATAATTTTGCTTGATACGATGAAAGGTTCATAAAAAAATGTGTATTTCAGATTTAACTGATTACGCACAGCTGTTCCATTAAGGCTCCCTTCCGAGTTGACGCGACTGAAAATTTAGGTATTTTTGCAATGCCACGCGCCCGCGCGCTTTCGATATATACATAAAGGGAATACGTCCCCCCGTTGGCAGTGGCCAATTACGAATGACGATTTCGGCTTCGCGCGTCGTCTAATATAGTCGATTAGGCTTTTCAATTATAATATAATAAATTATCAAATGAATAGTTTTTTATAAAGTAAAAATTAGATTACAATAATAAAATAACTTAATATCGCTGTGTTATTTTTCATATCACTCAAAAGTATCTTTAATAAATAGAAAAAAAAAATATGTTGGCCATAACATTTCTGGAAATTACGTAATTTCAAACATTTTTTTTCTTGTATTTTTTGTATGGAAGTTCCAAAAACCATCTTTATACTATGCAAATAGACCATACGCTGGTGTAAATAGTATTTTTAATATTGAGAATCATCTCTAGGTTTTCAAAAACTGAAGACAAAATTAAATATCGCTCGCTTTTATTTTTTTTGGAAAACAGTAACAGAATAAAGATAATTTACAATTATTATGGAAATAATTTACCGATTTCGTTTTGGCGAAATGATAGCTTAAGGACCGGGTTTTTAAAATACGGCATAATTGTAATGAATTTTTTTTTCGTGTTCTCACAACCAGGCTACAAAATTATGCTTCATATAGCTTTTGACCGCCACGGCCTCAACACAAAAAGCAACCGAATTTAGGAAAAATTAATTATCAGCTTGGTCGATTTAGTACAGAACAACTGACACATTTTCTGACACGCTTCTGTCACATTTTCACTGTTGGCTAGTGTTATCACAGGTCTTCATTATCTCAAGAAAAACTAGTCTTTAATTTTTCTGTATAGAGAGGCAGGGATAAATAACACCATAAACTATGATGATATTATAGAGGACTTGGCCGATAAAAAATATTGTAAAAAAGTGTAGTATTTATTCCATTACACTTTTATTTTATGACTGAATCATTATTTTATTTGACTTTTCAATATTTACCTACCCACTTAAATACGTAAAAATTTTTGGTTCCCAAAAAAATCTTAAGTAAATAAATACAAGCGAGTAAGACATGTAGGATAGAAGGACGACACAAAGTCAAGTGGTCTATACTTAAGAAAAGTATAAATCCGGCACTACATATAACGTACGCATATATTACAGTAGGTACTCGCATTTTACATTGTTTTTAATCAATATTTCTAATAAAGCAATAGAATTAGCGGAAAACAGCAAATCAAATCAAATCAAATCGCATTTATTGTCTTCAAAAAACTTTACATAGTTGTTTAGACATTTTATATAGCCGCTTAATGTTAAAATAACTTTAAAATGTATACTAAATATTTCATTAGAGACTCACCACATCATTGAGTTATATTAGATATTTATAACTACAGATAGTCATGAAATTATAATATTAAAATTAAATGGTCCTATAAGTAAGAATTATAATTGATTATGGGAGACAATTAGAAATAATAGTAATAATATAATAATCAATAAAATGGTACAAATGTCAAGTTAAATAAAAAAAAATCGAGATGGAAATTGTCAGTAATCTAATTATAATTCGTTAATATTATATAATTCTCTCGCATTAAGGTAGCCTTTTAATTTCGATTTAAATTGGGTTATTTTTCCGTTTCTACATATACTTTTGATATTCTCAGGCAGTTTATTGTAACACGCCATTCCAACGTAATTTGGATCCCTTTTGAATAATTCCAGAGATGGACGGGGTAATGCTAAATTGTGCCTACATCTGGTGAAATGCGAGTGAATTTCTTTTTGGGTCTTCATTTTTCCTATGTTTTTTAATATTAATTTTATGCATTCAAATATGTATAGTGATGGTAGCGTTAGAATAATGAGATTTTTGAAGTGACTACGACATGATTCATTATGTTTAAGGTTTATCAATATTCTTATGCCTCGTTTTTGGAGAGAGAAAATATGTTGCCTTAAAACTACTGTACACTGTGTCCAGGAGGGAATCCCGTAACGAAGAATTGACTCGAAATAGGCAAAGTATATTATTTTGGTGTGTTTAAAACTGATCAGTTTCCTTATTTGCCTTAGTAAGAAACAGGCGCTGAAAAGTCTGTCGCTTAATTCCTCTCCGTGAGCATTCCACCTTAAATTTTCATCTAAAACTAAACCCAGAAATTTATGGCTTTTAATATTGGCTACTGTGTTTGCACCGATAATTAAATTTTGACTGTTCATAACCTTATTTTTTCTACAAGATATTAAGATGGATACTGTCTTTGATGTGTTAAGAGACAGATTATTTTTCTCGAACCAGGTATTCAACAGAGCCAATTCATAGTTTAACGTTTTCACTACATTCTCTATTTTGGCATCTGCAAAGCTTATGCTGGTGTCATCTGCATACAAAGTTATATTTGAGTGAGCTACTATAGATGGGAGATCATTAACATATAGAATGAAAAGGGTCGGTCCCAGGATGCTTCCCTGAGGAACACCGCTCTTCATTTCACACTCATCGGTAATTGTTCTCTTCAATACGCCACCTGTGCAGTCGTCTAATTGTACAACTTGTTTTCTTTTTGAGAGATAGCTGCTGAACCATTTTAAGCTATTTCCTCGGATTCCATATCTGTCGAGTTTAGTTAGCAGTGTTTGATGGTCTACCATATCGAACGCTTTTGATAAATCGCAAAAAAACGGTACTTGAATAAGTTTCTTGTCCATGTCATTGTACATTTTTCTCAGAACGTTGTTCAGTGCATCGATTGTACCTTTATTTCTTCTGAAACCGAACTGAGATTTTGTTAGGATATTTTTATTTTCTATGTATTTTAACAACCTTGAATTTACTATTTTTTCAAGCACTTTGGAAAAAACAGGTAGCAACGCTATTGGTCTGTAGTTGTTTATTTCAGTTTTTGGACCTTTTTTATGTATAGGAATAATTTTAACAATTTTGAATTGATCTGGGAAAATTCCGTCTCGGAGAGATATATTGAATATATAGGCTAATTTGTCAACTATAAACGGAAGTGTCAGTTTTACCATGTCTATTGCGATATCGTCAATTCCTGAGGATTTTTCATTTTTCATGGAATTCACTATTTTTGTTATTTCAACAACATCAGTTGGCTGCATGAAGAAAATATGTCTGCTGTAAGGTATATTGTGCCCACCTGTTAGATTGTTCTGTGAGATGTTAGATTGAGATATTTGACCGATTTGGGAAAAGAAAGTATTGAACATATTCGCTACTTCTGTTTGATCTTCGACCGTATGGCCCTTTCGGTTAAGAGTAATGTTAGAGTAGCCATTTTTTCCTTTGCCCATTTTATCATTTACAAGCTGCCATAATGCTTTTGAATTATTTTTCAAATTTAATATTTCATTTCGGATTAGATTTTTTTTGGCATTCCTAACCACTCGCCTATATATTTTCTCATATTTATTTATAAATTTCATAACAAAATCATCGCATTTAAACTTTCGTATAAAACGAAGGGACCTCAGATTCTTAGCCGAAGCTTTAATTCCCTTAGATATCCAGGATTTCTTTAGGTTAGGATTTTTTATTTTTCTTTCTTTCCCGGGAAAACTGCTGTCAAAATAAGACTTAATTTTTTTGAAGAAAAGAGTAAATATTTGATCAGCATTTTCGTTTTCGGAATTAATAATATGGTCCCAGTCGTCACTGATAATTTTGCTGAGAAATATTTCTTTGTTTGCTTTAGAAAACAATCGGGACTTTTTATAATATACCTGATTTTTTGTGGTGTTATTAATTGAGACGAAGATACCTTCATGATCTGGCAGGCCAGTAGAAGAGATTTTTGAAGAAAGTAGGTCAGTAGATAGGTTTGAGAATATGTTATCTATTAATGTGGCTGAGTGCCCGCCCTGTGATCCTTGTTGCAGTGTCTACATATGATTTTAAGCCATATATATTCAGAATACTGCACAAATTATATTTGGCTACTGAGTCAACTAGGAAGTCTATATTAATGTCCGTGCATATGACGATTTGTTTATTTTGAAATATTTCTAATAGCCGTGAGAATCTTTTGAAGAATATAGTAATATTTCCAATTGGCGATCTAAATATGCGAATACGGCTTTGCGTCAATTTTACTCCGCAGCATTCAAAGTGGAGATCCAGGAAGAGATCAGCACACTGCAGTAATGGTTCACTACCAAGATTATTTTTGAGTTGTACCATAGTCCCCCCCATTTTAAAAATACTCCTGTGTTGATACGCTTCAATATAAAAACCAGGTAAACTTAGTGAAATGTCTTCATTTTTCTTCCCCCAATGCTCAACCATACATAAAATATTAATATTTTTATTAAGTTCCAAAAGTAGTTCCATGTCAATCAACTTATTTTTTAGACTATTTATATTCTGGTAGAAGATTGAAAGATCTCCGGAATTTAATAAAGTTTTCGCATTGTAAGAGTCAGGCTTTTCATTTATAGTATCGCGTTGAATGAAAAAAATGCGACCTTTGCTGATTTGTCGGTTGGTAAGTAGAACGTCGTGTTTCGTAAATTGGAATATCTTCGTCGTAACCTGTGTTGATAGCATTAATGTGATATTTTGGTATTTTTGAATTATCATAAAAAAACTGGTAGGTTTTTATTTTCAGTATAGCCTAGGTATTCCTTTCTGTATTTGGTGACCTGTATGCTGTGTATAATATTTTGACAGATTGATTCAGTGCATGGTTTATTTTGAAAAGATCCCACGTTTTTGATGAAGGTACAGTGTTGGAATAACTTGGAATAGCACTCAAAATACGATTTATTTCCATTTCTCTTAGGTAATTACTATGTAAAACCTCAGTAAGGTAGACGTTAGTTTTATGTGACGTTTTTAGGCTGTAAGACAGCTCAGTCAATAGTTTAAAAGGATTTTTGTCATTACTTCCTCCCAATATTACGAGATGATCTCTCGTCGTCATGTTTTGAGCGATTTTTTCAATATCATTTGAGATGGTTTCGAAAGTGGCGTTTTCTTTTATATACCCAGTGACAGCATATGTTTTTTTTTACCTAACAAATTCCTTAGGCCGATTGTAATACCTTTGGCCTGCTGATCTCCTATGACAATAATTTTTCTTTCTTTGTTCGATGATTGTTCATTTGCTAGTGGTTCGGACACTTTGACATTGTTTATTATTATGTTTTCCTCCGTTTTATCAGTCTTTATATCATGTGATAAGGATTTGTTTATGTTTTCATTCTGGGTATTATAAGGCTATTTTGTATAACTTGTCTCGTTAGTCATGAGAGGCCTTAAAACCTTACAGTTTAACGGATATATAAAGAGCGCAATTTTATTAATTACCACACTTCTGTCAACATACATATTTGGGTAAGTCGTCTCTCTCTCTCTCTCTCTCTCTCTCTCTCTCTTTTTATATTATTAAAACGATTCAAATATTTACATTGTGATTTTCTACTGTTTTTCTGCTGTCCCCCTCCGACCATCCCACCCCTTTAGGGAAAACGAAACTATGCGATTAGAATGGCACTTCCGTCGGACTTTTAGTTTCAGAGTTATTTGATGGTTTTATATCATCATGAAAACGTTATCAAGATTCTTGCAGTCTCATTATCTGACGTGAAGTTCTTGAGGTATTAAAGTGAAATCTGGGGCAAAAGAGCGGATACCCTCATGTCGAAATACCAGAAACCTCCTTCTCGAAGTTTCTGTATATTAAACTTTCATTGCGTGTATGTATCAACATGTTCATATCAAATATTAATCGTCCACTACCGTCTCCAATACTGGCGTATATGTTTCCGCTGACGTCATAATGTTTTATCGGTTCAAAGCCGCCCCTAGCCGCCTGCTGTGTATAAAGGGCCCGTCACCGCAGCCGCGCGCCACTCGATTTTTACTGTGAATGATGGCTCTAATGGATTGCGTTATTGATTCCGAACGGGGTGAAAGTGCCTTTATGTGTAATGGTCCATAAATTTCATTTTCTTCTTCTTCCATGACTGTTACCGAGCATCGTTTAATAATAACAGTATTTTTGATAGTATGCTTTACACAATTAAATACAAGTATAAAAATTAGGAATAAAAACATTTCAATAAGGTATTTCGTTATATCATTCGTTTGATTATACAGGGTATTAGAGTGCACAAGGCAATATTGCGTTTTGAAAAACCTTCTACGCAGGCTACATGCAGGTGGAACTGAAAGCTTTGTACGGTGAAACTAATAGCAATTTTTTTGAGCGCCTATAACATTGATATAGAACATATTTTTATACGGTACCTACTGATTAACTATAAAAAAACAATAATTTAACCAATGATAACAATAATAACATTCAATGGATACAATCTATTGAATGTTAAACTTAATACCAAACTGGAAACTTAATACCAAAATGTTGGGTTTAAGTTTATATATATAGAGTGGACTGTGAGGAAGGTTGGTTAATTTAAAGGGATTATAGACATCATTATGGAGAAGAGAAGGAATCAAATTTACGCACCTTTCTATTTTTCTCGCGATTCCTTGCTGCAATTTTCACTCCAAGTCTTCGGCTGGCCAGCTCACGGACGCGATAATTACTCTCACAGCACGATAACGAGAACACTCAAGGAGCACGTCTAGTTCGGCCGGCGCGTAATTTCTCACTATTTTAACTATACTTTCCCAACAACCACCAAAGTGTGGTGTAGCTGGTGGTATAAACTTCCAATCGACTCTTTCCTTGGAAAGCTCGGACAAGAGAGGTTGATGAACATTTTCAAGAAATTTGTATAAGTCTCTCAGATAAGAGTTCGCGCCTACAAAATTAGTAGCATTATCTGAGTATAAACACTTGACGGGTCCTCGGCGAGAGAGAAAACGCTTGAAGGCTGAGAGGAAACTAACGGTAGACAAATCGGTAACTATTTCAATATGTACCGCTCTTACGGTCATACACGTGAATATACACAACCATGCCTTGCGAGACTGAACGCCTCTGCCACGATAAGGGGTGTATTTTAAAGGACCTGCATAGTCACAGCCTACGTGAGTAAAGGCCTTTTCAACTTGGTTGACTCGATAACTTGGAAGATCAGCCATAATTGGAAAAGTCGGACGAGGTTTCGCTTTAAAGCAAATATTGCATTTAAAGATTCGATGACGGATCGAACTTCTTGCATGAATGGATACAATCTATTGCATTTCTTTCTAGGCTGATTACATCACAGAAATAATACGGAGAGATAGAATGCCATATAAGTATATCCTATAAGTATATCCCAACTTTAAAATGCCTAATTATTACGTATTGAAACCTGTATACCAAATAAAAATAAATACATGTTTATATAAATAATATTATATGTATATAAATAATAATGTTTATCAACTCCTTTCTAGAAAAATTATCTAAAACCGCGATTTCTGCATCTCAAATTCTATGGCTTCGAAGAGGGAGTGAATGGGTGGTAAGGTGAACGCTCACATGTGGCAAGACAGCTGTCCTAAACCCACCGCAGCCGGTCGTTAGTCCGTAATAATTATATATGATGGGCCCGATTTTTGGTCGGTGAATTCCATGGCAGCTTCTTTTGTATTTTATTTATATGGTAAGAGCTATGATTCAAAAAATCTTTCCTTATTATATTATTATTTTATTTCGAGATAGAAATAATAAGCGTGTTTGGAGCGCCCTCTATAGTTTGCCGCCATACTGCTATATCACGAACGCCGCCATATTGAACATAAGAGAAGATTATAAATAGGATAAAAACGAATTTACCACGTGAAATTTGTAGCGCCCGACGTTTCCATCGTTATTTTCTATCCTATTATCCTATTATCTAAATTCGTTTCTATCCTATTTATAATGTCAAACAACCGCGATAGTCTTCGATTTCATAAGAGAAGATTATTCAATATTTGGAACTATGAGTGTCTGTGTCATCAGGGCCGGATTTAGGGGAGGGCATCCGGGGCTACAGCCCCGGGGCCTTCATAAAAGAGGGCCCCCCACAATAGAGACTTAAGAAAAAAAAAATGTTTCAAATTCCGACGAGTAAACTAGTAAACACTAGATAACAACTTTTCCTTTGATATTTTTTTCGCTGTTTTACCCTCACCTACAGTACTTTGTGCTAACATGATTATATTGTTCTTAAATATTTTTAAAAAACGATTCATCTATATTTGTTCACACCAAACAGAAAAAATGTAATGTTTAATAGGTATTTGTTTCAACTGTTATCTTTCTTTCTCAACAAGGGGGCCTCAAGGGGCCTCCACTCCTTTGTTGCCCCAAGACCTCCAGACATCTAAATCCGGCCCTGTGTCATCTAAACGTTGAATTTCGTGGTAAAATCCTAGCTGCCGAAACGTAGTACGGCATTGAGAATTGTAATATTTTATATAATCAACGGTTGTATTAAAAAATTGGGGCGTATTCAGTAGTATCCGAGCGTTAGTATTTTACATGTAAACTTCGCGATTTCAGATTCCTTTGCGGGATGTTATTATAAGAAAGTATTTTGTTTCGATGCAATTTATTTCTTTTAATTATCACTCGCACATATGTTGCCGCTCTGATAAAGTCAACCGGCACGGTGTGCACGCCGACAGTCGAATTCGCCTCCACTGCTAATCGTCTTCGGTGCTCCCCTAACACTCTCGATCGCTTCGTGCTAGCTTTTCGGGTATTTTGAATTCCCTTCGAGCCACTCTTTCTTCTGATTGTCATTTACATCGATTCTGTTCGTGTTTTAGTTCCATTTATGCCGAAGTCCTTCTACACATTTTATTTATTTTTTTTAAAAATGGGTAGTGATGTTGAAGTCAGGTAAAAAGTATCAAGCTTATATCAAATGTCGCAATAACCTCATTTACTAGTATTTTACACGTATAATCTATCAAAATTTAGTGATATGGTTACTATTTGTTCATTTCTCACCGAGTTATCGTCTCATGAAATCTAAAGTAATTTGATACACTCATTAAAATTACAAAACTGTATAGTTATTGGGCCCAATTGCGTTTCTGCGTGAAATAAAATAGGAACTTAGATCAACCGAACGAGACAGACTACCCGCAACAAAACTACCTGTCGGACTTATAGACGCCCGAATAATTTTGAACACATTTCGTGAGGTGTTAGATTCAGCTGTTTCGGTGGGTAGTTTTAATGTGGAAAAGTGACAACCGTTTATTTCACATTCTGCTCTAGCGTATTGCGCTCTACAGTGTCATATTCACACGAACTAATATCCGATTTTAGTTCAAGAGAGACGCAATAGAGCCCATTATCGGTCAATATTTCTATTAAATATATATTTTTCATACATATTTTTTGTTAAACTCCTTTTATAGAACCGCAACCGTCCTAATATGACATATTAGGACGGTTGCGTAGTGAAGTAGCTAATAATTTTTTGCTGAGGATAGCTCAATTCACTCTCAAACAATGGTAACAAATAAAACAACAATATGGTTTTATAACCCCATGTTAACTTGAATTAAATATTCACCGACATTTAACGCGCTTTGTCGGATGGATTCTACATTATAACATTTGTAACTGTAAAAATAGTTTGCCACTAAGGTAACTAAATAAAATACCGGTAGACGTCATTATAACTAAGGAATTATTGGAAATAAACAGAAAAAATAATCAAAAGCTACTTATTAAATATTCGATGGGCAACCTCAGTTCTCTCTCAAAAAAGTTGGCCCAGCAAACAATGTTATTTATGTTTCCTGCCGGATCTGCCGGATATTTTTTATCTATTCTCTATGCTTCTTAAACCAGCACACAAACGAGACGCATGAAAGTTTATAACGACACAATAAGCGTATAGGTAGACTTGTTTATAATTGTTGAGTTAAACTACACAGCAGCAAAATTCGAATGTTATGCTAATGGCGTTTCGACAATCTGAGGGAATCATAGTTTTTACCCTGGTATAGCATCCTACGATTGTCGCATAAAGGCCAAGTAAATACTCCCGATTATCGCAGATTCATTTCGATTGTATACGTATTTGTCGTCGCATTTCATGGAGCAATCAATTGCTGAACTTTTGCAAAAATAGACAGCGTTTACTGTCAGCTGTCATAAAATGCCTGCAGATATCATAATCACTTACAAATTAACAAGAATACAATTGATAAATTTATTTTAAATTTATTAATACCTATACCAACAGCTAATTAAAGACAAAATGTTTGATAACATTTAACAGAAACAATCTAAATAATATATTCTAGATTTTTCGAAAGACTTTCTTTGAAAATAGCCAATTGTATTCTAAGCACGTATTATGTAAGGGTATTTACCAACGAACACTCGTTCTGTATTAATTCATCAGCTTAATGAGGTCGATGCCAAAGGCTCTAAGGTCTGAAGCGGTCGGCGGACTTTTAAATTGGTCACGCGCGCGTCTACGACCGAGCGAACCTCTCGTAAAACGGCCCATTTAATTTTCAGCGGCTAAAGTGAAGGGTATTGAAAGTGCTTTCAGGTGATCGTTACCGCTGACAAATCTACAAACGGGAATGGAATTACTCTGGAGGGGAGGGGGGCAGATCGCGTCCGCTAATAGTGTAACTTCGAGGAAGCCATGATAGCGTTGTTGCCTGACGTGGTTTGGTTACAGAAGCTCTGTATTTCTATAAGTAAAAGTTTGTTTGTTTGTTTCTACTCTTTATTGTGAAATCACAACGGGCGGGTTTATTGTCATATGACAATCTCTTACAACCAACCCTACTATGGCGTGTTTATATTTATTTATTTATTTATTTATTTATTTAATTTAACAATTCATTTACAAGTGCACAAGTATCACTAATAATCATATCAATAAAAAAATATATATGTAATTAAAATTAAAATTAAAATTAAACACGGCCGATATGAGCATTAGCATTTAAGTACTGCTGCTGCCCAACTAAGTGCCAGGACTTGTTCCAGGGCAGCTAGCTCTCTAGTTTTTATATCACATATATTCGGCAATGAATAAAAAAAAAAAAAAAAATAAATAAAATAAAAAGGAAAAGAAATATATATATATTCCCGTCACCATTACAAATTATAACTAGTAATCACTAACTAATGATCACAATAGGAAATAAAACACAAAAATAAATAATGGTGTTAATAAAATAAAAATAAAATAAAATGTCAAATGATATCAAACAATAGTCACCAAAATTTATGAATAAGTAATAGTAATAAATAAAAATAAAAAAAGTCAAAGAAAATAATAATAATAATAAGAAATGTCAGGGATAATTGTCTCGGTATATTAATTTGTGGATATTTTGCCGGGCGTCATATTTTAGCCAGGAATCAATTTTGGCTTTAAAAGAAGAAGAAGACTTCGGCACATACATTTTTAAATCTTCATCAAGCATATTAAAGATCCTGGGGGCTATGTACACAAAATGCCTCTGCCCAAAAGTGGTCTGCATTCGAGGGACGTCAAAATGTATAGTTCGGGATTGCCGCGTGCAGATTGTTTGCTGGGTTCTTATTGCGGTCTCTAAATTAGTATGATAGTCACAGAGCGCCGTTTTCACGTGTATGTGTATGTATGTGTGCGTGTAACAAGTGTTTGAGTATGTGTCTTGTTATTGCATTCGATCGACAGAATTGAAAATGCAATTCCGTTAATTTTATGCCAACGGAAAATGGTGACCCAAAAGTACGTATGTTGAACCATTGATATTATATTATAATCAACAGTTGAGCTTTGGCTTTTGATTATTTTTTGTTATTTTTCATAATTGTAATCACATTACGCTAGTAGGAAAATCATAAACAAGATATGATTGAGTTAAATATGTAAGTAACTTGATTTTAGCATAATATATTCAATAAATTAATTAGTTTTGAGTTCGTAAGTCAGTTTTGTGGCATCAATGTGGTCATATGTCATTAAAGTTCTAAACACTCAATTTTGAGATGCGATCATATTACCAATAGGTAAAGTTTGTATGACTTTTTATGAAGATGTCATTTCTCAAATGTCAATTTTAACATTTCCCACTAGTATAGGCACGATCTCACTCTATACAAATACTACATATTTATTATAAACTTCTCTTTGGATCCTTCTTTGGATTCCTCTTCATAAAAAAGGACCAAAAACCGAACTAGGTAATTATAGGCTAATTTCAATCTTATCAACTTTTTCCAAAATAATAGAAACGGTAGTAAAAGATAGGCTCATACTTTTTTTTATTCTTATAATGTGTTAAGTAATAGACAATTTGGTTACAGACAAAAAATGTCGACTAATAAGGCAATCAAGGACTTCATATCTTTTATTAGCGAAAAAATGATGGAAAAATTGTATTTTTTAGGCATTTTCTGCGATTTAACAAAGGCATTTGATTGTGTCAACCGCGATATTTTACTCCACAAGCTAGAACACTACGGAGTTAGGGGAAATAGCTTAAGATGGATGGAGACTTATCTAAGGAATCGATATCAACTAGTGGAAATAACGCATTACTTAAATGGAACTTCACAGAAACACCATTCTGCCCCATTAAACATCACTATTGGAGTTCCACAGGGATCTATATTAGGACCCTTTTTGTTCTTAGTATATGTCAATGACTTGCCTAATAATTTCGAGGACAAAAAAAACACACTGTTCGCAGATGATACTAGTCTAATCTTAACAGATATAAGTGAGGAAAAACTAATGATTAATGCTAATATTACTCTAAATAAGCTACACTCGTGGTTTCATTCAAACAACCTTCTTCTTAACGCAACAAAAAGTAACTTTATAGTATTTTCAAGCACACAAAATTTCAATACGGGCACTCAAGTAACCTTGCACATCAATAAAAACGTCATTCCCCAGACTAAATGCGTCAAATTCCTAGGTGTACCTACACGTCGACGATAACTTGAAATGGAATAGACACTGCGAGGCGCTAGAGATTCAGTTCAATTAAGTAGAGTTTGTTATGCATTACGTATGGTTAGGAAAACACTGAGTGAATTAGAAACGAGGAGTATTTATTTTTCCTACTTTGAATCGATACTGAGCTACGCCATTACAATCTGGGGTAACTGTTACGCTTATCACAGGGAATCCTTATTTATCCTACAGAAAAGAGCATTACGGATTATCGCCAACGCTAAACATATAGAAACATGTAGGCCTATTTTTAAAAGATTGAAAATCATGACTCTCACATCACTTTACTTATATAGGCTATTATTAGATTTTTACACCGAAAAGGAAAGTCATGTAAAATTTAAAGATATACATAACAAAAACACCAGATACAAGAATAATTTCATTCTACCATGCGTGGTTTTAAACGCTGCTAGGCAAATTACCCAATTCTCAGGGCCTTATTATTTTAACGGCCTACCATGTAACATAAAAGACAATAGCAACCCCAGAACTTTCCAAAAACTTTTAAAGGATTTTTTTTACAACAAACACGTTTTACTCTATTGAGGAATTTATAAATTTTACAAAATGACTTTTTTTACAGCCCCTTTATTTTAATGTAATGCGTATACTGATTATTTCATTTGTTGATTGTTTTAGCTTGAATTAATTATTTTACGTATTTAGGTTCTTTTATCGCATTCGTTCGTTAGTGTCAACCACGAGTCAATCGACGACGCGCGGTTATTTTGTTTTGTACCTACTTGGAGGTTAAAATAAAATGTCTTTTGAAAGAATTGGTTCCGGCAAAACATTAACAGGCCAATCTCGTGAAATAGTGTACAATGTTTTTAACTATTTTATGCATCATGATAAAAACTGTGATGGTGAAGGCCGTTTAATGAAATATTTGTACGGTTTGACATCAGAGGCGACTGGTGTTTCTCAGAGAAGTCTTCAACGAGTTGTTTGTGAAGTGCGCAATCAAGTTACAGCGGCTGTTAAAGCATCAACATCACAACCATCTACCTCAAGGGAAGAAGAGCTACCAGTATGCAAAACATTGCCGACTGTACAAGTTACTTTCAGAACACCGGGTAAGAAGCGACCAAGGTTAGCAAAAAAATCTACAGTAGATAGTTTTGACCAACAAGTCATAAGGCGAACTATCTACGACTTCCATCTGGTTCATCGTGCATTTCCGACATTAAAAAAGGTATTCGAAGTGTTGAAAGACAGCATCAACTTTGAGGGTGGCATTACTACACTAAGGAACATCGTTAAGAGGATAGGTTTCAGATGGAGAAAGTCACAAAATAATAAAAAACTGCTCATTTCTTCGAAACTTCGAAGACGTGAAGAAAAGGACCGAGGACATGAAATATTTTTGAATTAAATAGAATCCTAATAATACTTGACAATAATAGTACCAAAAAAGTAACCAGTGGTCACTGGTTTTCTTTGGCGGTTCTTTCCAGTGGAATCTTACTTGTAGAACTGGCCGAAAAAATAACAGAAAAAGTACTATTATTGTGCATTCACGTTCAGTATGTGTACATTAGATATGTATTTAAATTAAATAAATATATTTGAAACGTGTTAATGTTTGTTTAATGGGGCAACGCACTTAGTTGGGCGATTCGTAATTAGGTCAATCGGTCATTAAGGATCATTAAATAACTAGACTTATTAAAAAGTTATTACGGTAATTATATAAGGTTATATTTGTAATATATAATATAATATCCACCTATATATAGGTAGATATTTTAAAATTATTGCATTTATTTTGAAACACACTGTATAGTGACATTGTATTAGTGTGAGTACTGTGAACGTGCCAGCTCTTATCGCGTGACCTGTACACTCGGTACAAGAAAATTCTAAAATTTAATATGAACTGTTTCGATATGTGTTTTTAGATTGCTTTTACGTACAAATGAACGGTTGCATTCCGAACAAGAGAATTTCTTTAATTTTAGATGTACGTCGTCTAAATGCTTATTCAGATTTGTTTGTCGCGAAAAGGCATGACAGCATTCCTGACAAACATGTTTCTTCAATTTTAGATGTACGGCGTTTACATGCTTCTTTAATGATCCTAGTTCTAAAAAGGCATGACCGCATTCCTGACAAATATATTTCTTCAATTTTAAATGTACGGCGTCTACATGCGTCTTCAGATGTCCTTGACCTGAAAAGGCACGATTGCATTCCTGACAAACATAATTCTTCGATTTTAAATGGACGACGTTTACATGCTTCTTTAGATCCGACTTTTTTGAAAAGGCGTTACTGCATTCCTGACAAATATAATTCTTCAATTTCAAGTGCACGGCGTCTATATGCAATTTCAGATGTGCTAGTTGAGAAAAGGCTTTACCACATTTCTGACAAACGTATTTCTTCAATTTTAGATGTACAGCATCTACATGGCTCTTTAGATCCGCTTGTCTTGAAAAGGCGTTACTGCATTCCTGACAAATTAATTTCTTCAATTTTAGATGAACGGCATTTATGTGCTTTTTTAGATCCGCTTGTTCTGAAAAGGCATGACTGCACTTCTGACAACCATATTTCTTTAGTTTCAGATGTACGGCGTTTACATGCTTGTTTAAATCATTTTTTTGATAAAAAGTCTTACTACATTGCTGACAAGCATATTTCTTCAATTTCATGTGAACACTATTAATATGTCTCGTCAAATGATGTTTGTAAGAAAATGCTTTCTCACATTCTGGGCACGAAAAGTATTTTATTTTCTCTGGTCCTTCAATCTGTAGATTCCTCACCCTGTTGACACTTGGACCACATTTTCGTTCCTGTTTAATGAACAAAGTGTCTCCTTCGTAAAATTCCACTATATTTCCTCCGTCATCTGCTTGAAAATTTGCTTCGTCGGAATCGATTGACACCGTTTTAATTACGGCATTTTCACATTCACTGAGTAAAAATCACTTGCCGCTGTTACTTATACCGCTATTAGACTCCGGCTTAATAAAGTTCGTTTCTTTCTCGTTAACTTCAACAATACTTCGTTTCTCATCAGATGCCAGTGGAATATTTTCGCTTGAGCTATCGTGAACCATTTCTTCCGTTTTGATGGCGACTATTCTTTCTATTTTCACTCTCACATTGCTGGAATCACCAATAATATGTTGATTCATTATAATATGTTCACTTAACACAGTTGTAAACACATTTTTTCGATTCCAAATAAGATTTCGACAGCCTTTTGTTGCCAGGTTCGAAATTTGGTTTCATTTCAGAAAATTGTTTTCATTTGGATCATACCTTTTTTTGCAATGTAGGTACCTACCTATGTTACAAGTCGTCGTGTAATAGTTTTATTAAAACGTGTGCGACGTTTTAATAAAACTATGCGTGCGGCAAGTCGTCGGCGTAGTCAGCCTCGCGTCGCGGCTTCCGGAATTAGGAATGTGTGGCTCGTGAATTACGGGCGACGTGAAGTGAATTCGTTCAAACGCACTTCGGTGAACTTTTATGGCCTTCTTCATAAAGCGAGAGCAAAAAAGACAATAACGAGAGAGAGTGAGAGAGAAAGAAAAAGAACGAGCATCGCGCCGCTTGCAACTTCACGCGCTGAACTTGAACAACAGATCGAAATTGAAGACTATTGGCAGTAGTTTGACATTATAAATAGGATAAGAACGAACTGACCGCATGAAATTTTTAGCACTTGACATTTCGGCGATGTCGCAACCGCCTTCTCTTCTGAAAAACGGCGAATGCAACATCGCCGAAACGTTAAGTGCTAAAAACTTCACGCGTTTAATTCATTTTTATCCTATTTAGGTCAGAGCCTTTGCCGTCGTAAATGTCTTTTATGTTGAATGGGATTTATGCCGATTTTTCTTAATAAGTACAGTTTTTCTAAATGGCTTGAAAGCTTGACCTTACCCTCGTTTAATAAGATTCAGATATTCAAATACCTACAGGGATTACCAAAGGATAAAAACCTTCAGCGTCCGCTGTAGTTATTGTAATCCTTCACCAAGTTAAACTTCAGTAGAGATTACGTTTGAAATAAAAAATGCAGTTTCATGAAAGTTATCATAGTGTCGTATATGGTAGAGGTTTTTGAAAAAATATTCATTATGAAATTTATTACGATTCCAAAAAAAAATATTTTTTAGCCCTAAAATTTGTAAAAACTTTCGTATTAGACATTCTTTCTAAAATACTTAATTACCACCCTGTGCGATACTATTGTCTATTATGCTACGGTATGCTAAGTGTCATTTTTAAATCGACGTTGTATGAAAGCATTAATGTAATGCATTAGCGTTTTGAATCAAAAAATGTTCTGGCAACGCTGCTGCTATGTAAACGTCAAATTGTCGCTCCTTCCTTTTAAATACAAAAATAGTAGTGAAGTTACAATATCTTTACATCTAACGAAATCGTCAACTTATTCAAGAAATAGGCTTCATTTTGCATCATTCACCATTGAAATTAGTGGACATTTGGGTGAGAAGTATTGTTTTAAACTTCTGAAACAGTGCACAAATTTCAATATCGTCCTGCGAGCGGTACCTACCCACCAAAAACGCCGCCTGCGCCGCCTGTACGTCCGTAAAACGGCGTTGCCAGACAACTAATAATAAGACAACTAATAATGAGTACTAAAATATAATTTTATATTTAATATAATTTGTAAAATTTATAAGTCGGCGAAAAATCGGCGACTATACACGAATTACCTAATCAATTCTGGATGTTCTGATTTTTTAATATTTTTTTATTGACTTATCGTATTACTGAATATTGTCAGCATTTTTCTACTCTGTACTAATTTGAAGTAATTAAACATGATGACTAGAAGAGCAGTCGCAGAGGCATGCTATGAGGAGTTGAACGATAAATACGTAACAGTTTTAAAAGACCTAGACGCTGCAGAAGTTCGCTATAAAGACTTAAACAGTAATTTTTTATTAACTTTAAAACAATTAAAAATATATAAAACTGAGAGTGAGAAATTGCAAAAGGAACGAGCTGACAATGAGTTGGAAGTATTAGTAATGATTAAAAAGAACTCCAATCTCAAAAAAGAGATGGCAGAAATGAGTTTACAACTTGAAAATATCATTCAGGAGAGGGGTAACTTTCAATCAATAGTATCTAACTTTGACCAGTGCCGCGTTGAGTTCGAGACGACTCCCCAAAACAACGCTGAGCTGAATAATAAGCTGAGAGAGGCACATAATACGATAGAACAGATGGAGCGCACGAAGCAGCATTCCACGGCTGCACATTCACAGTCCCTGTTTGAGGAACTGATCGTTAGCGCTCCAGACATAGCGTCAGTTTCTGCCTGCTCAAATATGAGCGGCCTTCCTGTCATGACAATTGACTTGTCCTACGAAGATTCTGGAAAATCAACCGAACAGGTTGTAAAAAAAGTAAATAACTACAGTGTTGAAGATGGAACTACAATATCTCTATTGCACTCCCAGGGTGTGGAGTTGAATGATAGTCTTAGTAATTTTACTTCCCAAAAAACATTACATAAAGATAGCAAAGAAAATCACACCAAAGTAATTATGTACAGTGATGAAATAGGTAAAAATATGGGCCAATTAATGTTACAAACATCCGGAGAACTGGTAGCTAATCAATGCTTTCCCGGTGCCAGTTTTACTCAAATATTAGAAAAAATAGTTAATAGTTGTTTTTGTCCTGATACTACTTTAATTATTTTTATTTGGAGAAGGGGAAACGCAAATATACATGTATTATTAAAATATTTTGAATTATTGGCACAGTTAAATGTGAAGAAAAAAAATGTCCTCTTTGCTTTTCCTTATAGTAAATTGTTGCCCGAAATGGAAAATATGTCTAGATATAAACTAAATAATAAATTACATACGTTGACATTGTATGATCACAAATTCCAATTGTTTGACATAAATACTTTTAATAAGTATTTTTACTCTTTCACAATAGATAATGTTTATCTTTCAAATTTTTGCAAAAAACAGTTAGCAAATGGGCTATCATATTGTTTGAATTACTCAGGCAAAATATCGGCAAACACCACTGCTACTTTAAACGATTTGACATTAAGTAATGACAATTCAGAATATGTTGCATATTCTTTAAATTAGACTTTAAGACAATAGAGCGAAACTCTGGCTATGTAATTAATGAAAATGAAAACTTAAGTAGCAATAATGGTAATTTATTACAATTGTCTTCAGAGAAAATTGATAATATAAATAATCTGATATCCCCATCAATGGTTATTACTCAAGAAAATATGCCAAAAAATTGTATAAATCTGGTGCATCAGAATATTCAGGGGATAATAGGCAAGGAGCTAGAATTAGAATTGTTCTTGAACTGTAATCATATCGACATTCTATATTGTATATCAGAATCATGGCTCAAAAGCCATCAGATCATTTTCAGTTCCAATAACCATCAGATTGCCAGCTCATTTAACAGAGTTCGGTTGATACGTGGTGGCTCTTTAATAATTACAAAGAAATGCTTGAAATTTAAAGAAAGACGTGATATTGTGAGCCTCTCTGTCGAACGAGTTTTAGAGATTGCATGTAAAGAATTGGAGGAAACCATTGTTATGAGTGTATACAAACCGCCATGTGCGCCTTATGAAGCTTTTTATAAAATTATGGAAGATGCCTTATTCAAAATAACCAATAGTCCTAAAACAATTGTTATTTGTGGAGACTTTACATCAATATATTAGAAAAAAAATCCTTGACATGTAACTTTTTAAATTTATTTAGATCATTTAACTTACATAATGTTTTTCTTGAACCTACGAGGATAACTGCCTCAAGTGCTACTTGTATAGATAATATATTCACAAATATAAAACCCAATTATAAATCACTAATTAATATTTTGCACTCTGATCACTGCGGTCAGTTAGTATCATTTCCTAAGAAAAGCAGTAGGGTTCTAAGAAAAAATATTAGTGTTATTCCAATTACTGAGTGCCGTCTAGGAGAATTTAAATCTAGCTTAATTAGCAAATTACAAAGGTTGCCAATTCATGACAATCCTGACCAACTTTATAACTCATTCTTTGAATTAATTAGAGTTGAATTTAATAGAATCTTCATACCTAAAACGAAATCGATCAGTGATCGCTTATGCTTTAGTGATTGGGCAACTGTTGGTATTTACAAAAGTCGTAATAAATTGTATGAACTGTATAACGAAAAAACTTATAATCATAGTGCGACTTTTGAGAACTATGTAAATAACTATTCCAAAATATTCAAACGAGCCTGTTCCACTGCTAAGTCAATTTATTTGAAGAATAAGGTCAAAAACTCTACAAACAAAATTAAAGCTACATGGAATATTATTAATAATGAAACAAATAGAGTTATAGCTCGCACAAGGGACTTTCATTTAAAGATAAATAATTTAGACATTAAAGCGGATATGAAAGTTGCGACTGAGTTTGAGCGATTTTTTACGAATATACCGTTAATAACGACTAACACCCTCAAGTCGTCTTCCATTTCAGCTGAGATGCTACTTAAAGAAAGCGTTTCCGCGTGTGTTACCGACTTCGCTTTCACTATTGTTAACTGCAATGATATAATAAATGCCTTTAAAACAATTGAGATAAAGAAAACTATGGACCTTTAGGGATATTATGTAAAAACTATTTCATACATCATAGAAATAATCGCACCTTATCTAGCATATATATTCAATTGTTGTGTTACTTCTGGAGGGTAAAAAAGTGCTTCTTCTTTTCGAAAACGACGATAGTGAATTGATCAGGCATAGGCATATATGCGAAACCACATTACTAAAACACCACCTTAATTTCAAATAAATGCTATATCAAAAATAGCTAAATATTAAAAGCCTCCAAGTCTGTAAATAAATGCTATATCAAAAATATCTAAATATTAAAAGCCTCCAAGTCTGTCCAACGTTACTATATACAGTAACGTTGCATTTTTGAATGATAAATGCCTGAGTCTTTCCCTTAAACCACAAACCTATTTTTTAAATTATATTACATAATGTTCTTTACTATCGTTTTGTATAATTTTCTTAAGAAATAAAGCTGGTATTCAGATTCATATAATAATATTAATGAAACTGGTGTACTATATATCATATGCATAGTAGTAATTTTTAAAGCGCTGATGCTGGGCTCGGATCGGTTTGTATATGATAGCTCCAATCAGCTGCTGAAAATGCACATATATCTAGAGAGACGCTTACCAGAGTAGTTGATGTCAGTGAAAGAGTGATTTTATATATGAAAAATTGCGGTTTATAAAGCCAACATTTTGACGTTGAAAAATTCAGAATGACGTCAGTCTGTACATTCGTATATTGAAAGAAACGTTTAAAAAATGCTGAGCGCGAAAGACACGTTTGTGAATTCTGATTAATTATGTTATAAATTAGGTCAGACAGAATTTTTGCGAAAAATGTTACCGTGTGAATTAATTGGTAGTCGCAAAATTATATGTGTTGCTAACCGTTACAGCCCCAAAAAGAATTATGGGTGGCTTCTCCTGCTCCGAATGATATGTTATAGAAAATGGAATTTACTTGCTTTTATTATATTCCAGTTTCCGTAACAATAATCGTCTTGAGACACCCCAATTCTTCTACCATAGTCAAAATAACAGTTTGTTTCTGACTTTATAAGTCTTTGAGCAGCTATTAATAGGAACTGGTAAGAGGCTGGAACCAAAAAAAAAATCAAAATGTTCTTTATTCATATAGACACAATTAAATATGATTTTTAATTTATGTTGTTATGATGCGTCCAAGCCTTACTCCCAAGCCGTTTTGTCATTTACATAATCAGATATTGTATAGTATGCTTTTTTATACAATTTTGCTTTGATGGTAGCTTTAAACTTATTTACAGATAGTTCTCTAATAGTATGAGGAAGTTTGTTATAGAAGCGTATACATTGTCCCAAAAAAGAATTGCTTATTTTGTGGAGACGAGTAGCACGTACATCAAGGTTATGCTTATGTCTAGTATTAACATTATGAGTGTCGCTTTTTTTTTAAACTTGTCAATATTCTTTTTTACCCAAAGAAGTATTCTGACAAAGAAGGTAGTCTTCTATAACATAGGGCTGCCATACTTAGAATAATTACAGTTATCTCGAAACCACATAAAGATTATTATATCCGCATGTTGAATATGTTGTTTTTTTATTATTTTAAGCAGTACGGATATCATCCCTCTGTATAGTCCAATCAGTTTTTAACATGATTCGTGGTAATACTGACAACTTGATAGCCAAGGTGGGTCTATTTGAGACAAACATCCCCGCGCTCGTACGAGCTTCTGTTTGTGGAGCCGTCTTCGTCCACCAATGTTAGTAAATGGAATACGTTGGCGCGCGTGCTTCGTTATCTAAATAGATTCTTTCAGCGTTTTCCTAAACTAACATCCTTCACTTATTTTTTTTGCTGTAAATATTTCATTTTTTAATAATAATAATGATAATTATAAAAACTTTGTTTTCACTTAAAATTTAGAACACAAAAAGCCGAGCTTATTGCCACATAGCGATACCTTTCAACAAACCTAATCACCGTGCAGTGGTACATGCGCGCGTTGTGGATATAAAGCTTATTAAGTTTGTCTTCATAAATACAAACTACTATATTTATAACTAAGAATGCTTAAGGAGAGAAAAATGGGAGAGGAAGGAGAGAGAAAAGGGAAGAACTAGTTACTTATATAACGGAAAACATAGATAGATGAACAAAAAACACTCCTTTTTTTGCTGGTCATTCGTGGAAAAAAAACTGAAGTATTGTCAGTTACACTATTCGTACGGTGTACTGGTTCTCTGGACATTGTGAGATATCACACACCGGCGCGTACAGGGGCAAGGGTTTGTGGCAAGTCCACATTCCCATTGATGTTATGATAGGCGTATATAACGATTGTAATACGATTACAAATTTATCGTAGCGTCGTGTAACCTATCACACCTCTATTGCTAGTATTCTATTTGTCAACAATTATCTCAAACAATCCGTTTGTAAAGGGACCTAAAGCCTTGCCCAGATATAAATAGACTTTGTATCGAGTAAAGCCGTTCGCACACGTGCACAGGTTAAAATGAAATCAAGCGGATTGGTATCGGGGGGCGTAATGTTTAATGACTCGTATTATAAGGGTCGATCTGGGATTTGATGTCACCGTGTGCGCCGGAATCGCAACGTTCGGAAGGCAATTAATTAGTAGCACCCGGGCGCACCTTTAGAGGATCCGCCCTAACTGTTTGCTTAGTCAATTAAATTTTCAAAATTAATTCGTGTTTACTCGCCGTACGTGAATAATTGATGCATGCGACTGTTTGTTTCGACGAAATCGGATGGATGAATCAAGCGGGGTGAATCTGGCGTAAAAGATCACGATCGGCCAAAGGGCGATAAAAGGCAGTCAGCACAGTTACCTGTGTACAAACACCTAAGCCCAATAAAATGTACACAGGCAGGTACTTAAGTATTTAAATTAGATAATAGGCTTAAGGAGAGAGCCTGGCTTAGAAGGCCAAAAAAAACATATTTTTCATATTTTTTTAATCAAATTTGAAATCTGATCAATATATCTTTTATATCAGTTTGATTATTAACAATACTTTTTGCAACAGTAATAAAAGCTTTTTTGAAATATTGAATTGCAAATATTTCTACCTCTGCAGAAATGACGGTATCTGCTTACGCCGGTAACAGCGAGCGCAATTTTGCCTGAAACACAAGAGTAAACTAAGACAATTATTTTTACTTTTGTATTTTGTAGAAGAACTGAAAAAACTAACTAAAAGTTGTTATTATTATAATTTCGACCGCACAAAATTGTTCTTGCGGTAATACATATATAAGTTCTCAGGTACTTGCTTCATAAAGGGAGGGGAATGAAATATATTAAAATGATTGGAACTAAGAAGGGATAGGATTTCAGGATACACCAGTCTACTCATGTATCATCTGCCTACCTTTAGTGGATGAACCAAAATAAGAAAATTATGAACAGAAAATTTAAAAAATATATATTTCTCCTGTTTTGTTAATGAAATTGAAGACATAGGTAGTTCGACATTAGAAACAAGACAGAAATGGATTTAAGAGCGTTAAGTTTATTACACCTGATATTACGGCTGTGTTAAAACCTCCGTTATCTAAATTAGACTGAAGTGCTGTCAGTTGTCGTCCGCTATTGTTCTACAGGTAGGCGACATAATGCTGCTGTTACTATGCAGAATATAGTGGTGATGGGAGGAAGTTTTGAGATTTGCTCATTTATACAACATAAGCTGTACTTCATTTCATACACTTCATTAAAATGTTCTCACGACAGTCTGTGAGAGCAGTCTATTCAGAGGGTTCCACGTAGTAAAGAGTTTAGTAAACGTCGTCTTTATTGATATTCGGGGTTCTTTTTGTTTCTATAGCTTTCCGGATCATACAATGAAAATAGAATTATTCTTTGGATAGGGTAAAAGTGGGATAGTTGCCCCAGGAGCAGTCATCGAAATTTATTTTTATACAGGCGACAAGTGCAAATCTTCGCGGTTGCCGCTCAAACACTAGAGGGGCAAGGGGTTGTATCTTGCTCATACGTATTAGCTGCGACCGTATCATGTTTGCTAGTCTTTGTTTTGAGGTATGGAACGTCTATCCTCCTGGGGCAACTATCCCACTTTTATCCTAGCACAATTATTTTTTTAAATTAACCCCCTGTGATTCGTTCTGCTATCAGAATTTTTTTCGTAGGTCGCCATTTTTCTCGCTGAACATTTTTAACAGCTTCGGATGTATTATTTCCTTTACTGATCTCGAATGCCGAGCTAAACCGTAGATCGGTTTCAAGATCGTTTTTGTATCAAATTTCTTTAGCCTTTACGTACGAGATACTAAGACTGCTGATTGGCCCGGTTTCTTCCGTAGTGGATCGTGTACTTTGAAAGCTTCTCAAATTTCATCGCACCCATTAATATTATAGTCCTCGTAAACCATGCGTTACGGTAGCGCATCTTGATGATGGATACTTTTGATATACGACTAAATTTCCTTCGGTTTGTCCCTTATCGATGTTGCGCAACTTCTAATATATTGCTGGAAGCAATCATTTCTCATTGCTTCTTGCCGGGCGCGAAGCAGAGGGAGTGTTTTGTAGTATCGGGGGATACAATAATGTCGGATGTGGTAAACCATTTAGGATACGAGGATTTCCATTTTCTGTCTTTTGTAACGTAAAGATTAGTTTTTTGTTTATTTATCCATAACATATAATTAATTAATTACTAATCTTAATTACTAATTACGATCTATTGATTTTTTTTTATTATTTCATAGAAATTGACAACTGCATCATTTATATAGCAGTTGGTTAAGAAAATAAATGCATCCATTTGATGATAATCTACCTTACTATAAATTAGGTTTATCTTACCATCATCATCATTACATCTTTTTGCGGAGGATCTTCAAATTTACAAGCACGCTAGACCGAACAAACTTCCAAGTACAATCAGCTCATTGAGTACTACCTTACGTCTAGTTTTTCATTGTGCCAAATGCCACGTTATTCTTATAAATCCTACCAAATCTCAGGCTATCCTGTTTGACAGTCGATACCTAGTGTCGTTATTTAACACGACGCCCAGTGTCATAATGGCTAGGTCGCCTGAACTTGGATTATAAGATTCCGGGTTCGATTCCCGGCTAGATCACCATTTTCCGTTGGGATAAAATTAACTGAATTGCATTTTTAATTCTGTCCACAGAATGCAATAACAAGTCACACACGTGCACACATGGTATACGCACACATACACAATTTAAACACGTCATAGTATGGTTCGGTTGTACGAGATTGTCATATGACAATACAACCGCACATTGTGAAAATTCACAATAAAGAGTAGAAACAAACTTTCCTACCCTCATTGAAAATGATCGAAAAGTTATTAAACTATTTTAAACAAACTCAAATTTAAGAGCGAAAAGATACTCACACTGTTTATATAATGTACTTACCACATAATGTTTTATATACTATCCGTCATTGTCTAAAGAAAAAAATTCTTGATAGTCCTAGTCTTCCCCTTCATTGAGCTCAAGATAATAAATGTTGAAATCCCTTTTATAACTCATTAGTTCCTTATAAATAAGATGGACTTTACATGTATACATATTTTCCGACTCTCATTATAATAACGTAGCTTTGAATACCATATATGCATGCATACGCGCAAATCCTGTTGGTTTCTCGTTGTTTTATATATCGCTCTCCCTCTGTCGAGTGGTATATTATGTCAAGCCGTCTCTGTCGTGTCATCTCGCTGTCGCGTGTTATTTGGCCACCAGCCGGCGCGCGTAGTCATACTCATAATTATCAAAATATACGCAAAAGATGGTTTATTTGTTATTCATACGGGCTGTTGCCCTGGGGTCCGGATCATTAACGTGCGAGCTCGACATGTTTGAGTAATTAAGCCCCTGGATTTACAGGAGGCGTCGCGACGCCATGCGACGCTGGCGACGCACACTGTGCGCATTTCGAAAACGATTGTCATATGTTTTTTGGCAATCTGTAAACCTAAGCCTTAACCTAACCTAACACCAATAACTTGTATCAATGGTAAAAAACGGGATGGCACGATTTACACCTGAAAAAAAAATCGTTTGGGTCACCGGCAAGTAAACAAGCCCCCTCTCTTGGCCAACCCCTACCCCTTGCCAACCGCCCCCCCCCCCCCTCCTTCCGTCCGCCATCCCCGCTCTCCTCCACGCGCCAACTTACAACCCCCTCCCACTACATAGGAATGTGTTCGATTATAATCACGAATATATTTTAAAGTTTTTTGTAGTCTTTTAGTAGAGAATTTTCGTAGTATTTTTGTACTATTTTCGTACAATATTTGTAGTGCTTTTCGTGCTAGTAAAATGGTATTTTTTGCGATATGATGTAATATTTTCTTAAATATGGCGGAGTTTGAAAATATTTGGATAGTATAAGCAAAATTACTTTTGCATAGTATAATTGTCGAATATCTGACATACTTCATTTTCCTGCAATAAATTATTTGATGGGTTTTAATTAATTACTGTTACGGGCTTTGTTTACGTCCGTGCCATGCTAAAACTACAAATTAATGGGTGTTTCGAGGTAGGTGTCTTCGTTATCCAATCCTTTAAGTTTGTTTTTGCTCGACTCCTAGAAGAATGGTGAAATGAATAACATTGGTCACGTATTAGACACGTATTATTCGTGCACAAGAACATTTCTGCTTCACCTTCTCGAATTTTCAATAAAATACGCAAACCGTTTTCAATTGAAAATAACACATCGTGTTATTTTAACAACATTTATTATTATTTATTTAAACAACAAACAAAATTTAAAAAAAAATATAGAACGGAGAGAAACAGCGATACTAGTGATTTTTAATATAATTTCAAGGTATCGATTACTTTTGACTATAGAAATTTCAGAATATTTTATTGCCAGACTATTAAATGGACTTAATTTTTGTAAGATAATTTTTATGTACTTGTTATTATGATTATTATGAAGACTTATTGGTATGGGCTATGGCCTGTTAAACTGGCTTGACAACAAAAGATTGTGTGTAATCATTAATTTGAAATCTGAATTTGAGTTTGATTCGAACAGAGTAGGTAATTGTAAAACGAAGCAGTATCATTAAAACATTTCGACATATCACAGACATATCAGTAATCGAGACATATCGTAATAACATATCAGTAATCGTATGAGAAAATGCGACCGCGGTACACTTCGACATCTGATGAAACGTCTGTAATACCCGGATGGGCCGGCTGGTGATCTTTCACTGCAATGTAGACGACGGGGAAAGGTGACATCAGGCTGCCTCTTTCACGCCTATCTGAAGAAGTCGCGAAGAATTATTAGCAGAAGCTGCCAGGGCCAAATCAGCATTGAATCAGAGACGCTCACAATAAGATCACAATAAGACACTGAAGTGCCACAAACAGCAAAAATCATATTTACACACCGACGAATCGCCGAAGCGGGGCTAAAGTGGGTTTTTTTAAAACGCGATATGAAGGCGTCTCTCAGCCAGCTAGCTAAGGCAAATCATTGAACTATTGCGAATATTTCTGCAAGAGTAGCCTGTACATTTGGAGATATCGACTACAACGGAAGAACCCGCCACATCAGGAAGTTTTAACTATAATGATCGTTCTGTCTCCCGTGAGGTCAGCGTAGAAGACTAGGGACGAAGACAGTCCACTGTCTAGTTACACCACTCGCCCGTAAGAAACCAATGCCGTAACCAGATTACTCCGGTCTCCCGACTGGTAACAGGTTCGAGGTTCTCTTGCGCGGTCCTCGTAGCGGTGATTCGGTGTCTACCGAATCTATCGCGGACTGAGTCTACGGCATCCTTTGCCTGGCTGTTCAGCCGTTATCGGGTAGCCGATTGGTCGTTTCAAGAGCAGTGGTCGTGTCCAATAAACAATATGGCTCCCGTTCGACATGTTATCGCCGCTGTTCGCATGTCGTGTTTATTGGGAAATATTTGTTGGCTGGAGAGAATTCGTGTGCGAAAGCGCCCGCTACCACAAGAAGACGGGATCGCCTACCGACGATCCCCGAACCTAGATAAATTTTATTTACGTACATTGAGACGGGGGCTGACTACAGACCACCACTACGATTTCTGAACGACATAAGAAAAGCAGCAGGGATCAACTGGCTGAGGGCAGCAGCTGACAGACAGACATGGAAGAAAAAGGGAGAGGCTTACGTCACAGTATACCAAATAGAGTTGTTAACTACAACGGGCGAACCCGTCACCTTAGGAAGTTTTAAGGATTAGTCGTTCTATCCCCCGTGAGGTAAACGCAGAAGACTTGGACACAAACAGTCCACCATCAAGCTCCGCCACATGCCCGTATGAGGCCAACGCTTTAACCGTGAGATAACTAGGTAGGTTACCCAGCAGGCTCACACTCACGCCCTTACTTCCAATTGTGATCAGATTACTCCGGTTTCTCGATTGGTTACGAGTTCCAGGTCGCTTGCGTGGTCCTCTCCCTCACGAAGCGGTGAGACGGTGTACACCGAATCTATCGCGGACCACGGCATCTTTTGCCCGGCTGTTCACCCAGGATCGGGTAGCCGATGGTCGTCTCAAGAGCAGTCGCCGTAAGGTCCGCAACCACCCCCGCTCTATAGGAAACAGTACTGCTTCCAGACTCCCCTGACTGTTAGTCAGAGTGCACAGTCGATTGGCTTACGCCAGAAGGGTGATTCCTAGGGGAAACTAGCGCTAAGGCCAGAGTCCTGCCCGGGCTCGCACTTCATGCGTGGAGGCCGCCGGATGGGTATTGACCCGTGAGTGTGACCAACCCTGCACAGAATGGGTCTTCGTGGCGTTGGGCCATTAGCTCCATGTACAACTTGGGTTGTCGACTACAGCGGGCGAGCCCGTCACCTCAGGAAGTTTTAAGGATTAGTCGTTCTATCTCCCTGCAGTGAGCGTAGAAGACTTGGGACAAAACAGTCCACCATCTAGCTACTCCATCTCTTACACGCCACAACCTGTAAGAGACCAACGCCTTAACCGCGAGCTAGCCAGTAATGTTACCTGGCGGGCCGACACTCGCGCCCTCACATCCAATTGTGACCAGATTTCTCCGGTCTCTCGATTGGTTCTGAGTTGGAGGTCGCTTGCGCGGTCCTCTCCCTTACGAAGCGGTGAAACGGTGTATACCGACTCTATCGCGGACCACGACGTCCTTTGCCCGGCTCTTCACCCAGGATCGGATGGCCGATGGTCGTTTCAAGAGCAGTCGCCGTAAGGTCCGCAACCACCCCCGCTCTATAGGAAACAGTATGGCTTCCAGACTCCCCCGACTGTTAGTCGGGGGAGTCTGGAGGGAGCTGGACTGAGGGAGCTAATGGGCCCATGATGAGGTGGCCACGATGATCCATGTGTTCAGGGTCGGTCACACTCACGGGTCAACACCCATCCGATGGCCTCCACGCATGGGGTGCGAACCTGGGTAGGACACTGGGTCAACCAGTCTCCCCTGGGAATCAAACCTCTGGCGCTCCTGGACGGTCTGCGCACCGAGCGGCGCAAGCTAATCGACTGTGCTCTCCGACTAACAGTCGGGGGAGTCTGGGAACTGTATTGTTTCCTATAGAGCGGGGGTGGTTGTCTACCTTACGGCGACTGCTCTTGAAATGACCATTGGCTATCCGATCCCGGTTCAGAGTCGGGCAAAGGACGCCTTGGTCCGCGATAGATTCGGTGCACACCGTTTCACCGCTTCGTAAGGGAGAGGACCGCGCAAGCGACCTCGAACTCGGAACCAATCGAGAGACCGGAGAAATCTGGTCACAATTGGAAGCAAGGGCGCGAGGGTCGGCCCGCCAGGTAACATTACTGGCTATCTCGCGGTAAAGGCGTTGGCTTCTTGCGGGTTGTGAAGTAGCTGGACGTTGGATTTGTTCTGTCCAAAATCTTCTACGTTCACTGCAGGGCGACAGAACGAGAAAATCGTTAAAACGTCCTGTGGTGACGGGCTCGCCCGTTGTAGCTGTACTCCCATGTACAGTTAAAAGCAGGTGAATTATTAATTTTGTATAAAAACAATCATTACGTTTAGGTCCGTTTTGTCTTTAGACTGGGTACACTGTACGCCGTTTCCCCGCCGATATTTGAAGTAGCGTGACTAATGAACACAGTCACGCAGCCTGCGATGCCATTCAGTTCGACTTAAGCGCCAGGATTACGACTAAGATTATTTTTAGCGAACAGCAAGCATCGCGCCACGCAGATTTAGGGTAAATGAGCAAAATCTGAACATCCATGATTCAACAATAAACCTCCATTATATTTAGGCCATTGAAAATAAACGAAAATTGAAATCTGCCTTGCAAACTTGGTAGCTTTGACTTTTGGTACGGTTATAAAATTTGGGCTTATGAATAATATACTTTTTTTGTAAACGCTGTCTCCTTTTTACTACACATAAAATAAAAGATATTTCAATTAAATGATGCGTAATGTGAAAAAAACTAAGACAACTAGAAAAAACAGTAGCTTTAATACCTAAAATGCTGCCCTCTAAAGCAAAAATGCTACATCCCAGCAAGAAATTCATACGAAGTTTAGGCAACCCGACCCAAGAGACAGAATACCCTTAACCAAGACAAAGAAACATATACCATCACAAGATTCAAGCTGATACGGGTCCCCCATCCATCCGAGTAACATACCTTTTCTCGATAAATAGTTAAGATTATTCCCAGCGGTCCCCCCAGAGGAAGCCTGGCAAATTTCTAAAAGAAAGGTCTCGGTGGAATTTTAATTTCACAGTCACGTAGTTTGCTTCTGAAAACTCAATATTTTATCTTCTTAGCCAGACATGTCGCCTACCCTGATTTACAGTTACTAAGTACTACTAGTAATTACTAAGTACTAATTACTAATATTATAATCACTAAGCCTGTACTCTCTATTTGCTGCCCGATTCATTGCGGTGTCTAAAATTGTCGCTTACATAAAACACATAGCCTGACAGTCCGCGCCCGACCCCCCCCCCCCCCCCCTCTTCACAGAATCAAAGACAAGATGCAATATCACGGCTTCAAAACAGTCTACACTAAAAGACTACTGCCTAAACTTGCGCCTAAATACAATATTTAATACAAATATGTATCTGCTGGAGTGCTCTACTAACAACTCGGGCTATAACTGTTCCATCTACAGCAAACCTCTTTGCTGTGTAGTTCTCTCGCATCTGTATTACTTTATTTTGTATGTGTAGGTATATAAATATTCGCAAGTCTGTGTTAGTTTGAATATATATTTTTGCTTTCCCGGCCTACCAACCGACGAGGAGGAAAAGAAAAAGTAAGAACATTTTCATTGTGTGGCTGTGTGTATTCCTCCACGATGGCGCCCGAACGCTTAATTCGACTGAGCTGAAATTAGGTACCTATGTGACATAATTTATTCATGCCAAAAGATGAATAGGCTGTTGTTGAAATCGGTCCACGAAGGGGCCGCACTAGTCAAAATTTGATCTCGAAATCAGTGCCTTGTTGGGCCGATTTTCTAGGAATATCGCTTATTCATCAAAAAACCCGCCATACATGTTAATCAAATATTAACGCCATCTATTGGTGCTTGACCCAATCACGCCCTTAACAGAGAAACTAATCGCGTCGCTCAAGGTGGTTGCAATGGAAACCAACTGGGATCGTTCGCTGGCCGGGAGGGCGCTCATCTTTTAATATACATCTTGAAATCTTAGGGTGACAAAATCGATGTTAAACCAAACGCTAAATTGCTCTTTGTCTTGTTCACAGATATCTTCTTCAACATAACCCTTCGCCGCAAGACTCTCTTCTACACCGTCAACCTCATAGTGCCATGCGTCGGAATCTCCTACTTGTCGGTCCTAGTCTTCTATCTGCCAGCCGATTCCGGGGAGAAGATAGCCCTCAGCATCTCTATCCTCCTCTCGCAGACCATGTTCTTCCTCCTCATCTCAGAAATCATCCCTTCCACCTCGCTAGCTCTTCCGCTCCTGGGCAAATACCTCCTGTTCACCATGTTGCTCGTTGGACTGAGCGTTGTCATCACCATCATCATCCTCAACGTCCACTACCGCAAGCCCAGCACCCACAAGATGGCTCCGTGGGTGAGGAAGTTCTTCATCAAGAGGCTGCCGAGACTGCTGCTGATGAGGGTGCCGAAAGACCTCCTCAAGGATCTGGCCGCCAACAAAATACCCGGAAGAGGAGGGATGAAGAATAATAAGTTTAACGCTGCTCTAGCCGCTGCTCAGGATCAGACCAACTCGAATGCTTCCAGCCCAGATTCCATACGTCACCATATGCCTGGTGGATGTAATGGACTCCACTCAACCACTGCTACTCACAGGTACAGTATAGAAAATCTAATCATGTTTCACACTAATATAATCTACCACCCCCTCCCCCCCCCCACCTCCCCCCCCTCCCCCCCGTCTCCCAGTCTCCCCTGCGTCTAATCTAAACTATTATATTACACAGCCCTCAAAAGCGTCTGTCTGTCTGTCTGTCTGCTTGATCGTTTGGTGTGACCTGTTCTCCCCCCTCCCCCCTCCCCCACCTGACCCCTACTCCCCTTGCGTCTAATCAAAACGATTATTTAAAAACCCCTAAGCGTCTAATCTAAACGATTAAATATAAAAGCCCTAAAAAATAGTTTGTCTTTCTGTCTGTTTGATCGCAATAAACTCAAAAACCGCTGGATGAATTTCGATGTGGTATTCATCGTTCGTTAGAGCATCTGTCGGTAAAAGCATGTGTAATACTCGGAACTGAACACTGCCACGTTAAGTGTTATGTAAAACACTATCTTTCATGATCTAATTAAACGCAAAAACCGCTGGACTGATTCTATTTCAATTCCCAATATTCGTTAGACCATCTTTTAGACAAGGTTAATCTGTCAATAACATCAACAGGTATAAATATTACACGCGAGCGTGAAGAGTTAAATTAATTGTGTCAATAGAAAACGACTACGCGTGCGACTTAAACATATATAAACATAAAATAAAATAAAATTTAGTTAGATGAAGTATCTAATTTAGATGAAATATATTTTTTACAGTAAGCAGCTATCATTATTGATAGAAAAAATATTGTCGTTGAAAGCCTGTACAAATACAGCAATGAGGTAATGAAGGACTGCCATATGTGAGCCTATAGAAGCCGAAAAGCGGTTTAATACGGCGGTTTAAGGCGTTGTAAACGTTTCTCTAATTGACAACTTTACGTGGCCTATTCACATGTCACATCAAGACGTTATCTTTACGTGTTGGCATCAAGAGGTAACACAGCCAATACACTATAAAGAAAAAAATTATTAGACATACACTGGAAACTCGATGTGATTATAAATTATTGAAACATTGCTAATAAAAATATCTCACTAAATAAGTTTACTAATAAATTTGTTTATATTTCCTAATTAAGTAAGCCAAGTTTTGGCCAGGAATTCGACAAAAATTTGGTTCGACATCGTGACGTTATCAAACAAAGCAGGGGATTTGTGCAAAGCAGGGGAGGGCAGCTTGTCACTTACATAGAGCGTCGCTCGATGCAATTTCGCCATTTTAGTAGAAGTCGTAAGGCATTAATAGACCATTTTAGTAGAAGTCGTAAGACATTAAAGACTATTTCAGCTACATAGTTAGTTTTATTAGGAATGACAGTAGGGAAAACCTTTATCAGCCTGTAAAATGACGATGCTGTTATCTTTGCTGATAATATCAAGAGTGGCGCGTTCATCTATTGATGTTAGATGTTGGTTTGAGGCTAATTAGGAAAGATGGCGGTGTAACTTTGTTTAATAAAATAATACAAAAAATACTAATGAATGTTTTTTTCTGAGTGGAGGGAGTTCTTTATTAAAATTCTACATTGTGCAATTTAGAATTGTTTTTATTATGATATTTATGTGAATGCCAAAACTCTTGCCATCTCAAATTGCTTTTCCATTTCATTTCATCATGAATCGAGTGTTGTTAATTTTCAGGAGTATAAGCTTTGTTTTTATTATGAATAAATGGAGGGCGATGGTTCGCCGCAAATAACGCGCTTATTATTCCAAAAATGCAATCGTCCAAAGTGAGGGATATGAATTTATCTATTCAGAAATCATCAAGGATCATTAAAAAATCTGATGTTTGAACTCCTGTGTTACCATAAGTTATAAGAAGAAAATATACACTACGATCAGAATTAATAAAATTGGAAATTCTCCGTATTCATCTAATCCAATAATTAGGAAAAAGTGTTAAAGATATTGTCCTTAGACTCCTTCGCTACCACACGAAATAAAATGAAAATAACTACGACGATAAGAAATAAATAAAATTTGAAATTCCATGTATTCATCTAATTCAACAATTCTCAAAAGTATTCAAAAAATTGATTCTTAGACTCCTTTGCTACCATAAGATATAAAATAAAAATAACTACGACAATTAGAATTATTAAAATTCGATATTCCGTTTCAGGAATGTTAAGTTTTCGAGTTAAGACGGTTTTTTACTAAGCGTGCGATATGATACCATATATATATATTCCATTTTGTCCACAAATTGGTCACATTTTGCTTTGCACACGATTTTCATCTGGCTGCGTGTGAGGTTTTTACTCTGGAAGACTCAGATAGTGGTATTCTTTCCCGTTAATGGTAACCTATATGAGACTGTAGGTAACAGCCCCTCAAATTATCCTTATGGTGCTATGCCTAAGTTGGCGCTTTTAACGATTCGAAGCGTTAAGTTGGCCGTAGAGCGCTACCTAACAGGCAATGAAAGCACTCCGGCTGCAAACGGCCACTGGAGGTCACAGTGGAAAACATAAAGTAAGCAAGCCGCAGCAGCAGTGTGGTGAGGTGGAGGTGGAAGGGGATAGGGGAGGGACGCCGCTCTCTAGCCAAGCAACGGGTCCCTAAACAATTTATAACCGGGCCATGCTCGGACCCCGCCTCTGCTGCCAGGCGATACCTCTACATAGCCTACATAAGCAAGTAGAATTATATGCGAAAAAGGGCGTTAACCAAGCATATTTCACTCAGCATATTTTACAACTACATTGAACCTTTGACAAGTCATGGTTTATCCCTGCATTCAAGTAAGTCACTATCAATTTCAATTTTATTTTATTGTGATTATATTGTAGTAACATGAAGTTTTACAATGATTCAGTGCGACAAAAACTGTCTTTTATTATGGCTTATATTTTTTGAAAACAAGAGGGTGCTTACAGAAATTCATTAAAAGTTTTTGAAAGAATACATATAATATAATTAAAATACAAATTCAGGGTATCTTAGGTAATTAATATGTATCCCTAATTATAAAAACACAGCAAGTTATATTAGGGAGGTATTAAGTAAGCAAGTTTTAATAAAAAAATGAGGAAAATATATATTTTTTTATATAAAAATCTATTTTTTTTATCAGCATAAAAAGCGCTGAGCACGATGCGCCGGCTAGCGGTAGGTAATTTTTCGCTTATATTGTTATTAGCAATATTCTACCTATCGATAGATGGCGCATCGCGCTCAAACGAGTGTCAAACTTTTATGCAATAGTCACAAATACTTCAAATTTTCAGTAAAATAAATGATTTTTTTTTATATTCCTTAAAAATATTATCAAAAGTTGTTGTACTGATTCGTACTGATTGCTTGTACTGATTCACCCCCTTGAAGGATGCCGAATAATAAAACTCACCCTATATATTCATTATAAGTTACCTAGAAACATATAGTTTTATTTGGAATCCAGATTAGAAATCGTATATAACGAAGTTGGAAGAGGTCCAACAGAAACTTGCGGGCATCTAACCATAAATATAATGGTTTCTACCTTGGGTACTTTTATTACATGACTACCTTGCATAGCTTGACTTGGCAAAGGTCGTGTTTATTATCGATTCATATGTACGAAGTCCATATGCATATAAGAATTGATTGATTCATATGTATCAATACCCGTAATCAAGGATTTAACATCCCTTTATACATATAATCTACGCTTATGATGACATCTTCCTTACTGATCCTCCCCCAGAAAGGTAGCAATCGTAGACTCTCACAGAACTAGCGTCGACATGGTAAAATACAATTTTCTCCGCATTGGGATACGAAAAAAAGCACTGACAAATCGGACCTCTGGATCACGAAATATAGTGGATCTAATGGAACTTCTCGCAAACCACGTGGGATTAGGGTATAAACATTAGAGGCCCATGACAACGGACGGAACGAGAGCTTTGACCGACTTTCTTTGTCCGTATTAAAGGGGAAAAGAATTTTAGGTATCTCAAGACTACTTCTTGTGCGGGTGGTTTTTTTGAGAAATAATTACCTAAGGCTATAGAAAGAGGATTTCACCGTTGGACAGACCAGTAAATATATTTGCATGAAAGGAATTTATGAAGACATACGACGTTTTGATGTATCAATAAAAATAATAAACTATAGTGCCATTTTGATTATGTTACCAATTAAAATTAACAATTTATATTAAGTAAGACAAGAAAAAACTTTACAGAAGAGGCTTGATTGTTAATAATAATACTTAGGTAAGTTCTTTTTTATTTGGGCTATAGATTACTGAGTTTTAATTTCCTGGTATATCTTATAACAATCATTAACGCCCAATACAATAATTAACTGAGATTTATTTTGAGATAATTATTCTGAGATTTTCCCCAAAAAAATCGATTGGAAAAATTTTAAAAACTTAGGGAATTATAAAAATAAAATACATGTATGTCATGATTTATGAAGCATCCTAATCGAATGTCGGACTCATTGTGGATTTGCTGTCGTACGTCGCTTTCATTCATGCCCCTAGATTCTAGCTGGATCACGTTAATTGTTTTATTTTTATTTTTTTTAATAAAATTGTATGAAAAACATATTTTTTTTCCCATCAAAATAAACAAAAGTTATCATTAAAAACAAAAATTGATAGAAAAAAGGAAACAAATGTAATAATAATTTAAAAAAGAAACGAAAAAATCTCCTTGGGACCTGCTTTACGAGGTTGTTTCATCGATGAGCAAATAAAACGGAAGCACTCGAAATTTGAAATGAGCAAAATTTGAAATCGAAATTTGAAACACTCTACAACTATGTTTTACATATAAAGCTACTTTTTTTCTTCTTCATATAGATTCAGCGGATTGGTCGGTGCTTTGGGCAGCCTAGGCGCTGGCTACAACGGGCTACCATCAGTCATGTCTGGGCTTGACGAGTCCCTGAGTGACGTCGCTCCTAGGAAGAAGTACCCCTTCGAGCTGGAGAAGGCTATCCACAATGTTATGTTCATACAGCATCACATGCAGAGACAGGACGAATTCAACGCCGTAAGTAGTTTTGTTTTAGACGAGCCTTTATCGAACCCAGCGATCTACATAACTTGAAGGTCAGTGATCTGTATGGACTGGTAAGCAGTACCGGGCTACAACAGACCACTGACCCCACCACAAAGTGTGTAGATACAAAAGATCTTATAGATCCAGGTGAAATCAAAGGCTGGATACAAGCTTACCACTCCGTTTACTACTACTACTTGGTGTTTCTGGGGTGACGACTAATTCCGACCTGATGTTAAAAATAGTCTCTAGGTATAAGCATTATTCTGACGCACTGCCCCATGCCTTAACTTATAGAATCAATTGATTAAAAGTCTGGATCTACCAATACCCTTAAAATAAATCTCTATTCTCTGTTTCACCAGGAAGACCAGGATTGGGGCTTTGTGGCAATGGTTCTGGATCGCCTCTTCTTGTGGATCTTCACCATCGCTTCCATCGTGGGAACCTTCGCCATCTTAGCCGAGGCTCCATCCTTGTACGACGACACTAAACCCATCGATATGGAGCTGTCGTCCGTTGCTCAGCAGCAGTTCCTTCCAGTGGACAGTGGAGACTCCTTGTAGAGGAATTCGGCGTAGGTTGGACGTACATATATTTGACGGTGATCAACTTGAATGTTCATGTGTAGCCTAATCCCTCATGTTGTATTCTTTCTTTTTCTCTTCTTGTTCTTTTATTTTTTCTGGTTTCCTGATTTCCCTGAAGATGTGGGTATTGTCTTGAATTAGCTCTCCTTGTCCAGGAAATGACCCAGACTTGACTGCTATCATCCTAGTTTTTGGATGTAGGACGTCAATACATATCCATCTACGTGGAATAAGAAGACCTTTCAAGGTCTTCCGCTTGGTCCTTGATTTGGCTTAAATACGATGCATCTTGACACAGTTTCTTTCGATCTTCTGCATCGGATTCATTGAAGACCCTAGTCAAGGGCTTATTGGGAATACTCCTTAAAACCCCACTTAAGTTTCATTTGTGTAAATCGTTCGGCTTCTGGTTTAGTTGCCAATTCGATAAACTCACCAGATCCTATTAAAATTTAGTGGTAATATTGGTCTTTACAGTCCACATCTCTCAGTTATACAGCTAAGGATGTATTCTTATCAGCGTACACTTATCAGCTTATACAGCTAAGTAAAAGAAGGATGTTGAAATATTTCCACGTAATTTCAGTTTGTTATATAAACTAATCTGTTCCATGCCAAAGGTAAATATTGCTTTATTGATTTAATAAGCAGCATCTACTTCTGCACCTCTTGAGTACTGGGATAAATTTTGAGTACTGAGATAAATTTTGAGTACTCTTTGTTTGTTTGTTTTGTTTCTAATCTTCGTTACGAAATTTCACAATAAGCGGTTTGTTTTTTATAACACAACAATATCTTAGAACCAACCCTAGTACTGGTACTGGCGGTATGTACCTACTCTGGGAGTTTCCTCGAAACGTCTTAGTTTCTAAAACATTAATATATATTAAGGTACTTGATGTGCTTCCTTTTTTGTTATCCTTTATATTCATGTTTTTACTTAATTATGTATTGACCATGTTATGTTATTACAACAGGTATATGGAATACTAATTGCTTTATCATAATCATTTTTAAACTCGACTCTTTTGATAATATTGCCTCTGCTATATATGGCAAAATTTTATGTTATTATTTTTTCATATGTTTTCCTTTGAGCTACTTGCAGTTTATTTGAGGGATTATATCAGAAAATATTGAAGCCATTCACTTCATTCAACAGAACAACGACACAGCAATGTCATCAGTCTATAGAGAATAAATGGAGTGCTGTTTCTTCCTCGGCTTTAAAGTTATTTCTTACATACTATGACATATGGATTTGCACCAGCATTCATTCTTTATTTCTGTTTTGTTCAGAGTCAACAGCTACGTTTACAAGTTTCAAGTAACTACATCACCAACTTCATTATCTAATGTCGATTTATTATATTGATACTTTACTTAATAATAACTACCTAATAATATATTGATACTTTACTCAATTAATTTTAGATGTGGATTAGACCATAAAATATTATTAGATTATAAAGTATTTGGCTGTGGACATAAAAGCTGTGCTTTTTTAAGTCAAATCCTATACAATTCAATAAACGTTGCCCTTAAATATTTAAGTACATAAGCATTTTACTCTTTGATCCGAGTTTTTTTTTGCATTTTTTCAGAATCTTGAAATTATTTCTTATGTTCGATTTTGGCCAATTGGCAAAGTCTAGGTAAATGACAAACAGCTCAAAATTTTATTGTTGTAATTTTACATTTTTTTAATACCTATCCTAATTGGATAATATATTTATGACTTGACAGCATATCCATACACGATTAATAATAAGTCATTAAAATATGAAATACAGTTTGGTGCAAATCAATGTGAACAAGGCATAACTTTAAAATCTAAAATAAATCTAAAATTTAAATTTCACTTCTCAAAATTATTGAGTCCCTTCCTATGAAGTTGCTGTTTTATAAAGGATTTTCAAGGCGAAAATCTGTATGAAAAATATATTTCTAAATAATAGAAATATTGACCCCTATTATCTGTGCAGATTTGTCGTTTTAATGGGAGTTGCGTAATTGCTCTGCTTTAAAACTGTCGTGTATGGGAAGCAATAAATGCTTTGAAGGCGTTTTCACCGGCTCTTCAAAGTTGATTTTTTCCATGTAAAAAGTTATCTAAATTCTGAAAATAATGAAACATTATTCGAGTTAGGCCTGGCAAGTACAATAGGTCACCTATAAATAGTCTCAAGCCGCAACTATGCACTGAAATCTGTGGTTATATGTTGTCATGCAGAAGCAGTGGCGAGGAGCGATTGACAAGGCTCGGTTATTTAATCTCAAGCTTCTCCGTCATTATTTGCAGCTCTTAACATTACACATTTACGGTAACTGTATAGCCAGACAGCAAGGAGCTCTAATAGAAAACACCGGCACAGGATCCCATATTTGAAAATAAAGCAAATTTTCAAATTTACCATGGTTGCAAAAGCGAAAATATTTGAGCAAAAACAAACCACCGAAATACAAATAAAGACTTAATTCCTAAAAAAGAACAACATGGCCTTGAATTAAAATTTATTTAAATTTGGAATTCCAACTCAAACCAAAGTTATCGTAGTTCAAAATGAGCAGTGTGAAAAAATATATTCAAGGACCCTAAAATTTCAATTTTTTCACATTTATTTGCACCAGATCGTAACTTGTGCCATAGTTTTAAAGTTATTAATTTACTTTGGGTACCAAATATGGCCCGATATTTCGTTTATTTTATGCTGAAATCAGCCGAACTCACAAAAAGCAGACCAAATAGAAGATAGATTCTAAAATATAGTCATAATAATCATCTCGCTGGATGCCTTCGCGGCTCGCAGATGGCGTAGTTTTAAATGTCAATCAAAGAAGTGATTAGAATTATAATTAGTAATTAGCGGAATTTGAATACCCACAGGATTTCTTTTTAAAAAGCTAATAATTGAAAAACAAATGTATTACTATTGCAGCAACTTCTGCTACCTGTATTATTCCGTCTAAATTATGTAGCTGGGGATATTGTAGCTTCAATCCAATGCTTTTTATATTTTTCCATATTTATAAAATGGCAAACGCCGCTGTATCGTCGTTAACCAAATCCTGCAATTTTAGAATTGGACATTCGGCCACACTGAAGGTTTCCGGATAGAATTAGAAAATATCGGAAGAAGAAGAATATTTTCGAAACTTCTCTCTACCCTTAACTACCCCCCCTCCCCTCCTCCAGCAAATCTAGTATTTTGTAGTATTTCCGTGGTATTAAACTGGCTATTTTTCAATATGGTTCGTTTCTCGGACAGCCTCCGCTGCTCGACGTCAATATTTGATTAAAATTAATGTCGGATTTTATTTGTGTCGCTTGTATAAGAGACATTGCAACCAAAATGTAACAATGTGGTATCGACCCTACGACGAATCTGTATACCAAATTTCAAATCCAACTGCAACAATATTTCGAAATTGATATATACCGATATATACCGAGATTGATATTTACCGCTTTCGACCACAATTAACAACTGTTGTCATGACCATGACCAAATGATGCCTGCATGCCAAATTTCAGCTCAATCGGACGAAGCGTTTGGACGCTATCTTGGAGGAATACACACAGACATGCAGACACGCACACAAATACACACATAAGTTCGCCCACAATGCTTTCCTTGCCAGGAAAGTAAACCACAATGAATGGCGAAAAAAAACATTTTTTTGTTTCCCAAAATATTCTCCCTGAGCGTTAATACTCCTTTATTCCATTTCTCCTCCGTGATCTCAAAAATATGTTTCATATTCTTCGACAGCCTCATCAACCTTTACCGCGTAATTAGTTCATATTTTTTGGGAACAAGAAGAAATAACAAGGTACTTGGTCGGGACTGCATGGTGTTCGTCAATAATTTACGGCAAGCAAATAATCTTTTCCAAAGCAACAGTAACCACGTGTCTAGTTTCCTTAATTATTAATAGTTTAAAAAAAACACTAAAAACACGCTTTTATAAATGCACGTAAAAACCAAAAAAACCGGCTTCATCATCAGACCTTGAAACTTAATCGTGGTCGAAGTTCATTACAAGGCCTTTCTAACAAGTCCAAACACGGCTATGATACGATATTCAATCATGGAATGCCAGTGCCTATCTTCTGGCTTCATCATCAGACCTTGAAACCTAATCGTGGTCAAAGTTCATTCCAAGACTTTTCTAACAAGTCCAAACACAGCTATGATACGATGTTCCATCATAAAGTTCCAGTTCATATCTTCCGACTCCATCATCAGATCAGTTACACAGTACCATATTATTGTATTGTCATCAGAACTACATACAGCTGCCAATTTTCATGACGTTACGATCCTTGGAAGATGGTTAAATTAGTTACCTTAGATTCCATTACGTAGTTAGTCACATACAGGTCGACCTAATAAAAGCGTGTTAAAAAATGCTATCGTGCACTTCGCGGCTCTTTTCATGCGTGCCATTTTAGTTAGGTTCGGCTCAACTTTAAAGATCCGAATGAACGATTGCTGCTTTGTTTTGGATCTTATCTATAAATCAATTTCGGCACCTGGTACTATATTCCACACCAAATTTGACGTCCCTTCGTGGTAGGTTATATGCCTGTCTATTTTGATCATACGACGCACAACATCGATTTTTTGTTCTTGACAGCGGTGGACGGCGACCTATATGAAATTCGTAACTGAGATTACACGACTGCCCCTGAATTCTGCAACCCAGCTATAAATGATATCGTCTTGCATTGTACTTCATCGCTAAAAGCAGTTTGAAGCCGAGCAAGGCTCTGATGAACTGTCAAATTACACTAAAAATTGTAGAATATCAAACACCGAAAACATTTACGGCTTACTTCCATCGCAATGTAAATGAGCATTTTTTTTTAAACTACGCCACAATGAATAAACGTATGACACGACACCAGGTGTTCACTACATTAGGCGAACCCGTCCCGTGAGGTGAGCGTAGAAGTCTTAGGAGGAAGACAGTCCACTGTCTAGTTACGCCACTCGCTCGAAAGAGACCAACGCCTTACCGTGAGATAACCAGGCCAATCAGCCAGCGGGCCGACACTCGCGCCCTTACTTCCAGTTGCAAGCAGATTACTCATTATTCAGTATTCAATTTATTCATTCATATACAATAAAAGCATAAATTATCAATTAAAGCTAATTATCGCATATTATAATTCGTCAGTTGCTAGTAATATATTAATATATATATAGATATAAAACTATTAGAGCAGAAATATTAATTTGACAATAGCATTGACTAAAGTCGGCTTTACACGGCAGACAAATAAAAATTAAAAAATAGATCTAAATCCATGTACAATGTACATGAATATACATATAAAATAAATAATTATTATAAGATTATCAATAGTCATCTTAGGCACTCTATACAAAAAAATATATTCCGTTCTCCCGGCTGGTTACAGGTTCGAGGTCTTGCGCGGTCCCCTTCCTTACGTAGCGGTCCTCTCCCATACAGTATTTACCGAATATATCGCGGACAACGGAATTCTTTGCCCGGCTGTTCACGCAGCGTCAGGTAACCGATTGGTCGTTTCATAAGCAGTTGCCAAAAGGTTAACAACTACCGCCGCTCTATAGGAGAGTACTGTTTCCAGACTCCCCCGGTTGTCGGTCGGAATGCACAAAGGATTGGCTGACGCCGCACGGTGCGCAAACCGTCTAGGAACTCCCGACGGTTGACTCCTAGGGAAAACTGGGCCGCAGGCCAGAGTCCTACCCGGGCTCGCACTTCTGCGTGAAGGCCGCCGGATGGGGTGTTGACCTGTGTGTTTGACCGACCCTAAACGCATGGGTCTTAGTGGTCTAATTGCATTAAGGCCCATTAGCTCCCTAAACATTTAACAACTAGAGCTGTCAACTATAACGGGCGAACCCGTCACCTCAGGAAGTTTTAACGATTGGTCGTTCTATCTCCCGTGAAGTGAACGCAGAAGACTTAGGATAAAACAGTCCAACGTCAAGCTCCGCCACATGCCCGGCGGGTGAAACATTTGACAGTCAGGTGAAACTGACTTTATTCGACACCCAAAGAGTTTCATTGTCACATGATCTAATTATTTTTTAATTAATTGTTTATATAAGTGGCCATTTCTGGAAACTTTTAGTGTGATCTATGTATACCAAAATCATTTTGAAAATAATGTACTGATACTCCGCAGCATATCATTCATAGTTATAAGAGTAGGATAGTAATTTCTTTGATTTGTGGGTAGGTAATCCTAGAAGCCCGCATTTTGTTTTCTTCACACTGGCAAATATGTGCAGTTTGGGCATTCGCATTCTCAATAGTATAAGCATCTCGCTAGACGCCAATTTTGGCTCGCAGATGACCTAGTTTTAAAAGCCAATGAATCTCATTAGATCTTAAATATGTACAATTAGTAATAGCATATTGTTTGACTTTGAAAATATCATGTATGATTTTATTTTTGAACGGTATTATGGACAAAATTGTCTAAAATGTCATGTCATACGGAGCGCTCGCCAAAATTAGTATATAAATTCATCTTGCTTGACGCCGTATCGGCTCGCAGATGACTAGTGATAAGACGTATGTACTAGTAATAAGTACCAAGTATACAGAGTAAGTATAAATTAACCGGCATTCTTGAGGTATGTAAATCAGTACGAGCAAAAAAAAACACATTTAAAGAAAATTAGAAAAAACCATTTTTTAAATTATTACATCTTTAGAAAAATAGTTTGAGAAGCATTGAGCGAGCTACGCCTCATAGAAGTGGGTAAAAACGCGAATAAAGTATATTCGCGATATTTTACCTACCGATTGTAGACGCAACGTGCTGAGCAAGATTCGTAATAATGTTGTACTACAAAGTCGAGTTTAAAAAATCTATTAAGAGATATTTATTTAACGTATGAATTACACCTCCCACCACCACCCATTTTCTAGGTTGTGGATATATCACATTCCTCCCTTCTGTACTTACTTGACATATATATTAACTTCTGTTTTATTTTCTTTGTTACATTTAATATGTATTGTAGTTATTTATTATGACAAAAACTTTACATACAAAAAGAACAGTAATAGAAAGAATAAAAAAACAGACAGACAGACAAATGAATAACTGATTTAGAAAACTGAATAACATTGTTTTAAATTAAAATTTATTTGAGTTTGAAATTCCAACAAACCCAATATATCCAAGTTCAAATTGACCTTACCTAAGTAAGGACCTATTAGAAGATACATCTAACTCGGACGAATGAGGAAAAATCCATTCTCGATTTTAATTAATTATGCGTGTAAATTTATTTATGTGATTTATTTACTTTTTCTTGGTGGTTTATATTTTTTTTACGGCTATGTATTGTCATATAATATAATAAAAAATGGGGAAATTCCTGTCTTGGATTATTAGACCTACTGGTACTATTATATACGGTATTAGATTGCTTAATGCCATAGTACGTTATGGCAGCTAGAATTTTACAACGAAACGCAACGTGTAGATTGCACTGATAGTTCCAAACATGTATTAATCTTCTCTCTGGTTAAAAATATCGTGTGGTTAAAGGTATGGCAGCATAATGGCGTACTATAAATGGCGCTATAAACACGCTTATACAATATCCTCGGTATCTCGAAATAAAATAACAACATACAAATTTTCAAATCATTCAAATCAACTCTTATTATTTTAATATTATTTACATGTAGATATAAAAATTTAATTTGGTATCCAGGTTTCAACGCGTAATAATTACGCACTATAAGTTTAGATAGACTAATAGATGGCATTCAATCTCCTCGTATTATTTCTGCGATGTAATCAGCCTACAAGGAAGATTTGGATTTTTATAATTAATCAGTTCTTTATAAATCATCATTCAATGTTGTCATAGATGGCCAAATAAATTACTATTAATTTTGGCGGACAATGCTATCAGCGCCATCTGCCTGACGTCGGCGAAGAAGGGTTGCCAAAACGTAATATGACATTGATCAATCTAATACCAATCAATTCTATAATTATAACTAGATGCAAAAAACTGGCTATCCCTCAAAATGTATACTTCTAAGCATCGCCTTGCTTCGGATGACGTATCGGCTTGCAGGTGATAATAATATAATTATTTAGGCTTTTTTTATTTTAGGAGTTAATCAGTCCGATGGTAACATTCAATATATTTTTTTTTTCACTAACTTTAATTAAAATCTCTTTTTTTCGCAATACATTTCTTCGCATATTCTATAAATATTTATATTTTATAAATATATATATTTTATAGGTATATATATTTTATAAGTATGGAAGTATCTACAAACTAAACTGATTTTAATCTAATAGGTTTAGTAGGTTATTTAGATTAAGTTATAAGCGTTAATAAATAGCCTTTCATTGCTGTATTCTATGCTAAATTTGTAATAAAAAAAAGTATTTATAATATAATATAATTTATACGTAATTATTATATATTATATATAATATTATATAAAATTAATTTATACAAAATTATATATAATTATTATATGTAAGTATTTATTATGTAATATAATATAATTAAAGTAACATTAAGACTCGGTGCAAGGCAAGCTGCGGAAAACATCACTTGTGTTTCAATGACAATAGCAGTATTACAAATGATTTGCTATAAATTCAATCCCGTGGTCGATATTTTTGGAGGCTAATATTTATTTACAAATTTGCAATTTTAATAATGAATTCTGAAATATTGTTCTCCTCTAGAGGATTTTTAAAGTTATTGACGCAGGTATATTTTATTCCATAAATGGGATTCTGAGAAAAATAGAGCCATTATTGTAAGCTGTTAGCAACATCTCTCCGCATATTTCTCATAATATTGCATAATAATAAAAGATTACTACATTTATAAATAGTCAAAAAAACTTATAGTCGTTATTAGCCACTTCATGAGGAATAGGGGATACCCACAATAACCAGACGCATTCGATTATTATTAATTAAATTAAATAAAAAACTTTGAAGATATCATCAGTATTAGGCCGAAATCACCAATGAGCAAAACACATTTCTGAGGTAATCGCGTGTGAAAATTTATATTATTCCACATACGGCGAAACGAAAACTTTAATGACAATTGATTAAGCCATAATACCCGAATGGGTACATTAAAGACCAGTCGACAATACCACCAACGAATATTTGTTATTACTTGTAGCATTCCGAAAACAGAACATTAGTTTTTTTTTGGCATGACTTGCTTGATGCCAAATGACAAATGTGGTAAACATTGGCAATTGTAAGCTCAATATTATGCCGTTATTGTTATAAGCGAAAATAACCGTTGTACCTCAATGGTGAGTTTGAAGTGAGGATATTGAAGTATTTTCTACAGCCAATTTTCGACCAAAATAAACAGGTGGCTTGTTAGTTTATTTCTACGGTATTCCAAATAGGATAACAACGAATTTACCCCGCGAAGTGAGTAGCACTCGACGTTTCGGCGATATTGCAATCGCCGTTGTCCAGGGTAGACTGAAGTGCTGGCAATAGTCAACCGTTGTTCTGCGGGTAGGCGGCAAACTGCTGCTGTTACTTCGCAGATTAAAACGGTAGTAGGGCTGTGGTGGAGAATTTCGAAAATCCGCTGAGTACTGTCTCTTCTGTTACGTACTTGCGCTCGGCGATGGGCATTGAGAACATTTTAAGAAGATGATTTCACGTAGTAGAGGGTTTAAAACCGTTGTCTCAATTGAAGTTCGAAGTGCTTCTTATTTCAATGCCTTCCCGATAATGCGGGGAAAGTGAAATTGTTCTTTGGATAGCACAATGGGATTTTCAAACTGCACTGAGTGGCTAGTTCCTCTATCCAATATCTGCTATCCAATTTTACTATTCACAATGTCAAACAACCACGATAGTCTTCGATTTCGATCACATTTCTACTCAGTTAGCACATTGGCGATTTTGGCAATACATTCTCAAAATTATTTGTGCGACTGTCTACTTAATATGTCCATTTATATAATGGAAGTAGCGCTGTTCGTTCGCAGAAATCTAGCCGATTTTAAAGTGAATGGTGTGAATCACCACTATCCAACAAGATCCCGTCGCATGCTACGTTCGGTAAGTCATGCATTATCTAAGTCGGAGAGGCTAGCCTATATCGCCGGTCCAGCGGTTTACAACAAACTCAGCGAGCACATTAGGCAGGCGCAATCTCTTGACGTGTTTAAGAGACGCGTTAAGATTTACCTCACAGATAAGTCGTTTTACTCACTGGAGGAATATTACTCGAGTGAAGTCTAAAATGCTTTGGTGGCAAAAGTGTTTAATGATCTCTTTGCATTTCCAATTTTTACATTATTATTGTTGTTTTTTTCTATTTTATGTTTGTTTTTATTTTTTCTTTACGATAAAAAAATGTTTGCTAATATGTATGGATGTTTGCTAAACTGTATCTGACTTGTATACCAGTATACTAATAAAATGAATATGAATATGTACAGTGTACTGAGCGCACTAGTGCGTTCAGCCATTTGACTGACTTATAAAAATCCTGTGTTAGGTAAATACTTTTCATTATTGTAATACTTTTTATTGTATTAGGTAAACACAGTTCATGTTTAGGTTAACAATACCTGTTTGTGCACATTGGACGTTTTGGCATGGCACAGACGATATGTGGCCTTTAACATTTTTAAATGGCTTTTAAAGTAATCAATTCTAAATAAAATACATTTTGAAATCAATGGATCGCTCGTCAGAAAACCGGTGACTTTTAAACAGCGATTACTAACTGTGAGCGGCCGTCTCTGATTGGTCAGCGAGATAAATTTAGTTTACCTTGAGCTGGTATTGGTATTGGCAATGGTAAATACCTGGATATGTTTGCTTTGCTTGAATACGCAATAAAAAAGCAGACAATATTGCTTTTCCTTATTTATTATAGTTGAAACATTTGTAATTCTCATTTTCATTCCAAGCGTCGTGATGTTTTGGGTATCCGCATGCTAACCGCACTTTAAAAGTATTGCAAAACAAATAGAATTAAAATAGACATTACCTTGCTCTGATGCCGCTGCGGCTCGCTGGTGATATAGTATTAAGATTTTATGTTTACCCGTATGTATTTGTTTCAATTTCGCAAAAGTAATACTAGAGAATATTTTTTCCTATTATAGATGAGATTGAGCAGGTGTATAAATATGTATGTGTGAATACGATTTTTCTTATAACTTAATTATAGATTTCGGTGTCCTATTCCTAGATTGTAAACGTAAGTTCTTAAGAGGCCGTACACGAAATTTTGCGCATGTCGTGATTTTACGTAATTTTGCAGACGTGAATTTAAGGTTAAAATACTTATTTCTATAAGTTTTATTACACAACATAAAAGATCATTTATATTATTGTCTAATGAGTGAGCTACTTTTTTGAAAATTATTATAGAATTTTGATTAATTGACCTTAAACTGGCGACTGTTTGTGAATTTTTGCTGTAAGAGGTTTAGAATATAACATATTTACGAATCTTTTTGACATCTAAACGGTATAAAAAATTACAATGTATTGTTGTGAAAGTCCTCTATATAATAGGAGAATCACTTTTTACTACTTTCATATAAAATTGTTGATAAAAAAAATATTTAACTTTGTCAATTTTTTTAGAAAATTTGCGAAGAAATGCTTTTGATTTTGGCCTTTTAGAACTCTCGTTCATAAAATAAAAACAACAGAACTAAACTTTAGTTCAATATCAATCCATTTCCTCAAAAAAAAATGCAAAAAATTAATTAAAATTGGCAATAAAGTCTTTTAAAACAATCTAATTCTCGCGTTATGATACTCGCCTATGATACGATTCACGCCTCAAGTCAGCTAGTCCCCGCCGAGCGCTTCCAAAGGGTGGACGTATCTCTTTGGCTCGGAAAATCCTACCTACCTATAGTTATTTTATACCATTGTTTATAGAGGTATCACGGCCCACATCGATTTCGTACACGGCCTCTTAATGATTATTAATAACAATGTTGCAGTCACGTTGCCAAATTAAAAAAAAACAATTCATATTTATGATTATTTCTATTGTTAGGTATGATAATGATAAGGTAAGGCCTGATGCTGTTTTTAATCTTAAGTTTGTACGTTTAATAATAAAATCAAATTTAATTCGATCATAAGCTTAGCAATTTATCTAAGGTTACGTGTTTAATAAATTTACTATGATTAGTCTTAAAGGGTGCAGAAAGGGGCAAACTCAATACACATAAACATCTCCTTGCTTTGATGCTGGATCAGCTCGCAGGTGATATATTTATATTTCTAGTTAATACTTTTAATATTACTTATAATGTAGTGTTTTTTTTTATTTTGAACCGTTTTTTGAAACAAAATTTATTTGCCGACATTTTTATAACCTAATAATACATAGTACTCCTTTAGCCAGTTCAAAAACATATTTTTTTTGCATTTTATGAATTATGAGAAATGTTCATATACTTGCTCTCCTCTATCGTGTACTCCCTAATCAACACCATCCTACCTTACGCGGTTTTCGAATCATTAACTTCCTACGGTCTCCTTCATTAGTCAGCCTCTGACGATTTACTGAAAATTCCTTATAATAATACTGATTTCTACTCTTACTCTTGCTCGGTTCATGGTTTAAGACTCTGGAATGGTCTTCCAGGATGTATTACGAAACTCGCCTTAGGTAGAAGCATTCAAGACTCACCTCAAAACTATACTCTTCTGAGAAGTAACCAGTGTTTCCCTTTCACTCTCCTTCTTGTTCCGATTTTCTCACCTCGGGCATTCTTAATTTTAAATATAGAAGTTTGTATATTATGCAGACGAAATTATTTGTTTAATCATTTTTATTTCACAACGCGCGCATTCACGAGTACCAATGCACTGTATGATTAGGTTAGTTGCAAGATATTGCAATATGGCAATAAACTCTTTTTTATGTATCTTATGTTTTAAGTGCAAATTTAGAGTTCATAATATAAATAACAATAATACTAATAATAATAAACCTTTAATTGTCTTATTTCGAAATAATGGCGCTAAGTTACTAAATAAAAACAAAATGAATTATACCTAAGCCTATATTTGTATTGATGTTAAGGCCGGCCGCACACGTACGGCTTCCGTATTCGATTTCAGAATTCGTTTTCCTTATTCGGGTACCCGAACGCACGCATTTCATACTAAGTGTTCTACATGGCGCACACGTTCTTTTATTTTTCGTTCCGAAATAATTCCTGGCGTTCGTTTCGGAATCCAACCGGTGCGTTCATATTTCCGAACGGGAAAAAAATGACGTCATACCGAACGCAGCGCTCACATACATTTTGTGTGAAATTCCGATTCGGAATCGCGCCAGCGCCGTGCCCAGCGGACCAGAGCATGGCTTTAGTCTAGTGCCTAGCTTACGAAATTTCTCGCGTAGGCCATAACGAAGCTCATCTAAGGCCTTATTGACATAAGACATATTGGCATTCTGTAATAATTGAAGAATGCGTCTGGGTGTGCTCGTAATTTTTGCCCTCTTGAGATATCATGGACTCCCCTTTATTCCCGAAGTATTCAATGGATGTACCAAATAACGGCAATTCCTCTTCTTCTTGTTAAGTGACAGCAAAGATTCAATATCAATTAATTCGTCGTCATCTATATTGCCGCGAGGAGTCCCTTAACGTACTGGCAGCAAAAATTCCGAATAAAAAAAACGAATGATTCCGGTAGGTTCACGGAATTCCAAGTCAGCATTCCGAATTCGGAAATAGAATACGGAAATCGTACGTGTGCGGCCGGCTTAAGACGCAAGACCGCAAACGTCGGCTGTCAAGATACAACGGTGTCTTTCAAGAGACACACCGGTAATAATTATCGACACACAAGCTGGATATGTTATAAAATATGTTTTCATGACTTTATACATCGATTTTGATTTAAATTAAAATAAACATAAAGGTTTTCCTTCTCTTATTTAAGGTCTAATTAGTCTAACAACTTAATTATCATAACGTGTCACTAAATATGTGAATACGTTAATAGGCAAGCATGTTAACATTATATTTGGACTGTGCAAGTTGACATTCACCATACCATATCGGAATATGTCGACCCACACCGACGTTTGACAAAAGAGTAGTATTTTTTTGGACAAGTCCGAAGATAGATACACCGTTGTGCTTGATATGTGTCGACGGTCACCGGTATGTGTAAACATTAACGTAAAGATAGTATTTAAATTAATATTATGGAATTGTGGCGTCATAAATTCTCATAGATATCACCTTGCTTTGATGCCTCTGCGGCTCGCAGGTGGTTTAGTATTTAAAAAACCTACGTTAAGTGGTAATAAACGACATTATTTAATAGGTATTTGTATTAAAATCAGATAATTAATAGTATTAAGCATAGTATAATACATAGTATTAAGCAAATGAGATAAAACATAGATAAACTTATTTGTATTAAAATGAGATAATACATAGTATTAAAAAACCACAATGCGGCGAAATAATAGTCATAGACATCATCTTGCTTTGACGCCTTTGTGGCTCGCAGTTGGTTATACTATAAAACGATTTTTTGTTTTTCTTTATATAAAATTAAGTTAAATAGAGTAGATATAAAATTAAGTAAAATAGTTTATAATTAAAGTACATTATTTATTAATACCGTGATAAAGAGGCCCATATGACGAATAGCAGTAGTATTCATCTCGCTTTGACGCCTTTATGGCTCGCGGATGAGGTAGTTTATAGTATTTTGTATTGTTACCTTCACCAGTTCCCTGGTTTGAATCACCAGTTCTTTGAACCTGACCACTCTTCGCAGTGGCTCAGTCTGATTAGAAACGAATGGGAAACGCACCAAAAATTTCACCGGCGCGGGAAAACTATTGTCCCGCGTATTCAAATGCAACATTGTGTCACAATATCAAGTCAATCTACCGACTAATTTTCGAGTTTTGCAAGCACAAACATAGCAGGCTGAATTTTGATATATACCTAAATATCATATAAATATTAAGCCTTATATTACCAGTATCATTAGTTCTGCAACTCATCGTGAGTAGGCTTTCTTAAGAATATTCTTCAGTTCTGCCTTATTACGAGCTCCAATTTCTTTACTTGGGAACTCCTGGTGATTCAGCTCTTTAACCACAGAAGCTATCCATCGCAGTTTTTATCACCTCATTTACGATACCAAAGGCTTCTTTTTATCGGTTGGTTACTTTCTATATTTTTACTTAAGTCTCCCATCTTCAGGTTTCTCAAGACATGGATATAATAACCATCCAGAAAATACTGGTCTATGTTTTTCGCCTTCTTTGGATGCTTACTTCATGTACCTATCTACAGCAACAACATTCTGTTAGGTATTGTTCAAAGGCAGCAATTGAAACGAAACCGCAAATAATAAGCTACCAGATCAGTAAAACCTAATAAGTATGTAATATTTCTAGGTCTTCCATTAATGAACATTTTAACTATTATTTACGCAATACGACTAATACTTTAGTAATAGTAATATTTTAGTACTATAAAAAAGGACAGCCCCCCCTCCCCCCCTCCCCCCCCCCCCCCTCCCCCTCCACCCCTGCCCCCACCCGAAAAGTATGTAATGTACCATTTTTATGCTAGTGAGATCAACACTTAATCAGTGAGCACGAAAATATGAGCAGATTTACAACTACTTGTTATAGAAATTCATCTATGCTCGAAGCCATAGCTCGCGATTAAGGGGCCGTCCACATATTACGTAATCACGTTTTTGGTATTTTTGACCTCCCCCTTCCCCCATGTCAACCCCCATGAAATGTGAAGAATTCCAGCGTTTGAGTGTTTGAAGACGGTAAGTGGAAAAAAACATTTTAGAATGCTTTAAAAATGTATTTTATTAATTCAAAGCAATTATAAAATCTCAAACTCAATTATAAATTCTCCCCCCTGATGATTACGTAATATGTGAACGGCCCCTAAGTAAGTAAAATAGATTAGTGTTATATTTTTATAAATAGGATGAAAACGAATTTACCGCGTGAAGCTTGTAGCAGCTGAAGTTTCGGCGATTATGCAACCGCCGTTATACAGAACAGACTGAAGTGCTGGCAATCGACATCCGTGGTTCAGCGGGTAGGCGGTAAACTGCTGCTGTTACTTTGCAAATTATAACGGTAGTGGGGCGGCGGGTTCAACGCGCGCGAATTTTGAAATTCCGCTGTGCACACAACTCTCACTGTATCTGGCATTGCGTCCTTGCGCTCGGGAACGGATATTTATAACATTTTAACATGAGGTTTCCACATAGTAGAGGTTTTTAAAGCATAGTCTCTATTGAAGTTCGGTTATCTTCTTGTTTCAATGGCTTCGCGGATCATGCGTGGAAAGCAAAACTGTTCATTCGATAGAGAAATGGGATTTAGACACCGCACTCAATCTTTAGTTCCGCCTCAGTATGCCAATCAGTAGCTTTACTCTCGATCTACAGGGCAATGCGGGAAGAGGGTGCGAGGAATGTGGGCAGAGGGGTACGTCCTGACGAACGCGAACGTTTAGCTTTACGGCTAGGTAAAAACTGGCAACCTTTTCAAGAGTTCGAATATCTGCGTAGGCCGAGTAGCGCAGCATCTGGCGACCATATCCGAGCCTTTATGACTCATGACGTTGTGAGAGTGGCCACCCTGCACTAGACTCTAATTTCTCGTGAGTGAAGGGTGGTTCTCATCAAGGGATTTTCTCCGTATTGAAAGTCGTTGATGCTGAAGTTGAAGTATTTATTCAGAAGGTACCTATGTGATCGGTCGCCAGTTGTAACGCCTTGTTTGATGTGTGTAGATATTTCGCCGGTGTGTAGGTAGTGTGGACTCGAGGTGATGTCGTGGTTGTGTATCCGAAGTGTGAAGCGCCGAGATAGATTTGAAGATGATGATGATCGTGAAGTATAAGCGCGGTTATTGTCGACTCGAAGATAATGAAGAGCGCGAGAACTCGTGGACGATGCGGTTAACTGTCGCCAGAGGATGATTGTAGAGAGCGCGTACTTGTTAATGAGCGGGCGACGACCGCCTAGCGTATTGCTCTATCTCTAGAGGATGATGAAATATCGATCGAATGTACTTTTTATATGGTATGTATGATGCAATATTCAATGAGTGGGAGAGAATAAGTGTGTCAATTCGTATCGATCAGAAGAAATGGCATTAGTCATCGGCTGAGTGTGCAGTAAATGCCGAATTTAGTTGGAATTTAATTGCAGTTGACTCGTGTATATTTGAGCGTATTTGCGGTTTTGATTCTAGAGAAATTACTTCTTTTGTTGTGGGTATGTTGGGCGAAGTCCACAACAACGTATTCTCTTTGATTTTATTTTTTTTCTAAGAGAAGTTACTGTATGGGGTATACTGTTAGGTTACTGTAATCCCGATACTGTGGTTCCGCTATCCAATATCTGTTCACAGATCGCCGATATTTCTCATTTTTTTGAGAGCTTTGATGTATTCCGTCAGTTGAGTGGCTATGTGAGGTTTCGTTTGTCCAACGAAAGCTAAAATCACAGTTGCACATCAGGGGTTTGCACGTGGTAAATTTGATTTTATCCTATTTATAATATCAAACAACCGGCTTAGTGTTATATTTTGTTAAATAAGTCTTCCAAAATAATTAATATCGTCTAATATACCTACCCAATATGATTACCAATAGATTGTAATAAATATTCTTAATTTTCGTAATTATGTATAATAGTTATAGCAAACTAAATAAACGAGTACTATGAATTCATTAAAAATATTAGAATTTCATCTTCGCTTGATGCCGCTCATGGCTCGCTGATGAATAATAACTTTGCTGAAGAATTATTATTAGAATAATTAAGAAACTTTACTTTCTGTTGTATTTTTTGTTATTTTTAAACCAATTGAGTAAATTGAACGAGCGAGCCAGTCATAGAAATTCGTCTATGCTTGACGCCGATCACGGCTCGCGGACGAAGATTAAGTAATTAAGTTACAATTAAACAGTAGGTATTAAATATAATGTTATTTACATCACCTTTTTGTTTCATAGTTTATCTTATGTTCTGACAAGCACTGGTGTTGTCCTATTTCTTCTTCACTTGGTGGGCGTGGTCCTTAAAAGATTCTAAATAGTAAAACAATTTTGCTGAATTTCCCGACAAAATTACTGTTTTGAAATATTACCCTCTGTGTAAAACGCTGTACAATGTCTTGAGGTTTATTTAATTCAATGAGAGTAACATTCAATTCTTTGATTTCAACCAAATTTAGAATTGGCACGTCGGATTTAATTTGTTCCTAATAAATTTCTAATACTTACACGTCTCATATATTTTTGTCGACAGTGTCTGTTAAATTGTTTTTTTCAGAAGAAACTTAATCGAATAATGTTGTTATAATTGTGATTTAAAAGGATACTTATATTAAGTTATTATGAAAAAAGTCTTTTATTGTGGTAAAATTGCTTATTAAAATTATTATTACTGGTAAAAAAAGTATTTACTTTGGTAAAATTGCTTCAGCTCGACCCGCGCTAGTAATTAGTGCCAAGGCAGTTGTTACTTGTTTTTATTTAATTCAGCTTCTTAACCATATAATAGGCTCGTTTGCGTTTCTTCGTAAACTAAAATCGGTAATTATTTCATGTGAACGAGACAGGGCAATACGCTAAAGAGCTTGCCAAATGAACAGGTCACTTTTTCGCATTAAATCTACATACCAAAGATAAAGCATCTGAATCTAACACCGCACGAAATGTGTTAAAATTTATTCGGACGTCTATATGTTCGACAGCTAGTTTTTATCGACGATTGTTCGTTTCATATTCCGCTCTAACGTATTGCTCTATCTCGTTCGCTAGAACTAATTTCAGTTTTAGTTCACAAAGAAATGCAATCGGGCTCAATGCCACACAATTTAATTATTATGGACCTATTGAGAAACTTCATTCATAAACTTCAAAATTAATATCATAAACTTACACCTAAGTCTTCCAATAAATATATATTACTAGTAAATACCTACCTATTAATATTAAAACTAAATAATAAAAATTAAGAAATATGTTCCTAATTATGTAGTTGTAGCAATAATGTAATCGATTTCTATGAATAATTAAATATATTAGGAATTCACCTACATATGTTTGATGCCGCTCATGGCTCGCTGATGAATAATAACTTTGATTAGATATATTATAGCATAACATTATGTTTGGTACGTTTTTTGGTGGAAATGGACAAATGAGCAACATGAAAGTCATAGATATTCGTCTATGCTTGACGCCGATCGTGGCTCGCGGATGAAAAATAGGTAATTAAGTTAGAAATAAATAATATTAAATAAAATATTATATATTTCGCAATCAGTTTTTGTTTCATGTTTCATCTCTTGCTCTTTCAAATAGTCGTACGGTCCTATGTCTTCTTTGTTTGGTGCTATGCCCTATCAAGGATTGGATATTATAATAACTTTTAAATCTACAACCAGCTTCTAGGAATTGATTTAAAATATTTATTTACTGTGACATGACGTGGTCTTGTTGTATCAACCAATCCATTGTACTTCTATAAAATTTTACTCCATAATATTGGGTCCTTACCTATGAAGTTGCTGTTCTATAAAGGAAATTTAAGGCCAAAAAATTTGTATGAAAAATATATATTTAATTATTACAAATATTGAGCCCTATTCTGCCGTCGTAAATGAAAACATAGTAACTTGAAAAAAGACGTTTTGAGAAAAACGTGGTCAAAGTCCAGTTGTAAAATTTTTGTTTTTATGGACAAAGTAATCAATATAGATTATTTCTTTTAGTCTTTAACGTTAAAAAATGGTTAGAACTTCAATTCTGCATAAAAATATATATTAAATTATAATTGTTTAATTAATTAAATTAGACATTGTGTTTTAAATTAGGAAAATAATTTGATACATTTTATATTTTTAAGCTATAACACCGTAACTGAGTGGTTACTGTGTTATAGGTAAATTTTACCCATTACTATGTTCTAACTATGTAAAATAAATATATTTTTATTAAATAAATAAATAACTGCAGGCACCTTAAACACAGTAATTGAGATAATGTGATTAATTCGTGTAATAATAAATTAACTTTTAACAAAATTTTACTTAAAACCACAGTATCTGAAAAAGCCGTGTTGTAACAAAACAAAAATATTTCTTAAATGCTTATAAGTATTAAAAAAGATCACAGTAAATAATAGGTTACTGTATTTTAACTTAACAAATTATACAAACTGTGTTTTTTATTTAAAATATTCAGATTTTTTAAAAAATACTGTGTTTTTATCTAAGGTATCTCGGTAACTATCCATCGACACACAAACCGAAAAATGCCTGATAGTACTCCAACTTGTGATTTTAAAGAACCAAACTTGTATAAACATAGTAAATGAAGTTACTGTGTTTTCATTTACGACGGCAGTCTTATTTATGCAGATTTGTCATTTTAATGGGATGTGTTCAATTCCTCTGCTGTAAAACTCTCGTGGGCGGGAACCAATGAAAGCTTTGAATGCGTTTTTCACCGTCTCTTCAAATTTGATTTTTTTCTTTGTAAAAAGTTGCTTAAATTCTGAAAAAAAACTCTATTTGGAACAACGTACGGCGGGTTACCAAAAGTCTCTAGCCGCAACTCCTGCAACTTTACGTCTGTTTACAGTGAAATCTGTGTTTGTGGTTGTCATGCAGAAGCAGTGGCTATGAGCCATTGACCAGGCTCAGTTATTTAATCACGAGCTTCTCCATCATTGTTTGCAGTTCTTAACAGTACACATTTACGGAAACTGTAAAATATTCAAGCATAAACAGACGCTAGAAAGGCAAATAAATAGCTGAATCCTAAAATAGAATAAAATGGTGTTGAATTAAAATTTATTTGAATCTGAAATTCTAATTTAAATTCAAGTTATCCAAACAAGATGATTAGTTTGAAAAAACAGCCTAATTACAGCCAATTACATAGGTAAGAACCCAATATATTATCCGATTTCTTTAATTATAATTCAGTGCCAAACAAGGATTTTAAAAAATCATTAATTGCCATAAATTATGAAGATTAATAGAATCTAAAATTAATATCTTTTTGTTGAGCTTTACCAAAAATTACAGTGTTCTACTTAGTGATTCATTTTCAACTATGTCCGCATTTTAGACAGTATTTCAAAAAAAATACATTTTCTGCCATTAGCCCGGAGCGTACGCGAGCGAGACGCAGCGCTGCTGCATCGCAGGAAGGGCTTACATTTGTGATAAAGCTTCGTTGGCTATACTGCTTCATTATTTTAGTAAATATAACCGGTATTTATTTCAATAAATCTGAAAAATTGTTGGAGATGATAGTGTGAAAATATGTAGAAATCTCATGTAATTTAACTTCTTTGTACTAATTTATTTAAATAGTTAATTTGTAAGATTAATAATGTTTAGTTAAAGATAAGGTTTTAAATCAACTACGTGGTAATTAGATTTAAAAGTGCAGCGTTAGGTATATTAAATTTATAAATATATTGCAATAATTAGGCATGATTATACTTATAAATTAATGACTGTAGTAATAGTATATGGCTACTTATAAAATATTATAATAGTATAGCATATTGTATTTTATTGTATTTAAATATTCTTTTTTTTTATTTGAAAAAACAAGTCAGTAAATTGCAAAAGCTCTACATAGTTTATCTATGTATGCTTGACGCCACTTACGGCAAAAGGTTAAAAAATAAATATGTAATTTAGAATTATAGTATTTAATCTATATTCCCATTATTTTATTTCTACTTTATTTGCTCTATGTTCCTAGCCTCTAGCCTCTCGGTCAATAAATATGTCACTTTCTTATTGTCTTTTGTATGACATAAACAAAATAAATTTTGAGCAACTTATAACTTTAGACAGATGTCGCTTTATAATGGTATGTTTCTAATATGAAATTAAACCGATTGCCATTTTTTTTTAAATAATTTCTTACAAAATTATGGATTTTTCGACAAAAAAAATTAATGCCGCCATTAGATATTTTTCGAAAATCCGTCTCGTGACTCCATTGGCATTTTCGCTAACTTTAAGGGGTTCTTATTTCCCCATACTGTCCTGTTTTAAAATTAGCCTGTATACATATATGCGTGGTTCCATAGATATACATAAATCATTTATTTTCATAAAAATCTTCACAGATTGTTGAAAAAGTTGAGTTTATATAAAGTCAAATTTTACAAAGTCAGGAAAAGCTATATTAGCAAAATAATACCTTATTATTTCAGTCAAACTAGTCACGAGATGTTAATTATGTTCAAGAAATATGGACATAAGGATGCAAATTATAACGGAGCTGGTAAAAAAACACAATAATAATAAAAATGTAGAGAAATCGACTACACCGTGGATCTCGCGATAATTCATGTGCTAACTACAATACCAACTAAGGCGACCAATAACCCCATCTACACGTTGGTCATACGTATTGGCAAAATTAATTAGCCCATACATATATTGGTCAACGTAAAGAGGGGCCTTAAAGACAAGACACACTTCCTGATTAGGTAACATGTGACACACTGACACGGGTCACGGGTGCACAAAATACAGTGCTGCCAACCGCTAAAAACAAATATAGGATGTAGAGAAATCTTCAGTCTTCGTAGTTCTGTAGTTGTCCAAGCGATGACGCCATTTGTATTTCCTACATGAAACATATCCAAATATTGCAACTTCTATAATACTCTCAGTTGATAACGTAGCTTTGTTTACGTAGGATTATTTATAAATAGAAACTATAGTTATACTATACTTTTAACTTTTTAATACGGGTAGAGGATAAGAGACAAAAGAAAGTGGTTAAATCTTTTATAGGAAAGTTTTGTAATTAGTAGTGCTCCAGTATGTAAACGTACTAATCATAGCAATAGGTACCTACCTTCTAATACTTAGTCATAGTAATATTGATGAAATGTATATAATATGCTATATGACTAAAATAATAAGAAAAGTTGAAGCAGCCTCAAATATTCCAAAAATAACAAGTAGCAGTAGTATTCGTCTGCTAGAAGCCAATTCGGTCTCGCACATGATGTAGTGATGTAGATTTTTGTATAAAGAAACACCTGGATTGTTACAAAGTGGATATGCTGTCATGTTATTAATTACCAATATTATTTTGCAATGGCCAATATCAGATGTTCGTAAACGCAAAAAGTTATGAAGGTGTCACTGCAGCGTAATCCCCCTCGGTCATTACCACAAAGTAATATAGTTATCTGCGTAGATTTTAATGAAATAAGGGTAATTTAACTTAACATTAAAATGATGTCATTTTTAATGAAACGTAGTGGACATGTATTTCATTAATTGATCTTAAGATCTCTAGTCATCGGAAAAATAAGACCCTCTAGTCATCGGAAAAATAATAAATTAGTGATTTCTAAATGCATTGCCAATTTTCGTGCTAAATAATATTAATCTTAGAATTAGTGATGCTACTGTAATCCAACTTTGGTGTCGTGAAATAAATATTGAAAATTTCAGTGTCTTTTATTTTACCCCGTGTTTTTGATCACAAAATATTTCAACTGATGTGAGGTAACTTCAATGTTTAAATAACTGTTGTAACCGTAGGAACAAATAAAACAACACAAAGCCAATCTTATTCAAATTCATACAAAATGCCACGACGAGTACAAAAAACACTAGGAATAATCAAAACTCCGCGCAAACGCATTAGCTTTAGCTTATAGTTGGGGATCCAGCGACCAAATCATGCAAGAGTTTTGTAAAACCCGATATTTTCAGATCAGACAGTATTTTAGCCATAGAATGCTGGCCATAGAATTCTGGCCAGACTTCAGGACTGAAATAAATAGTCAGACTGCTTAACAATAGAATGCGAGGCGCCAGCATTACTCCATATATTTATATCACAAAAATGAAGTCCCTGCAAATACGCCGGTACGGATTTGCCGATATCTATTACGTAATCGCATCGGTCTAACGTCCCGCGCAGTATATCTAATGGAATTCATTTTTGTGACATGTATGGAGTAATTCTGACGCAACAAATTTTATCGTTGAGCAGTCTGACTATTTGTTTCAAATTCTGTGTTGCATCCACTATATACTAATGGATCTTCAGCTTTTCCAAAATACTTTGGGATACTAATTAAAATTACACCTATCCTAGTACGCCAGTGCCCGGTGTCCCGGAGTCTGGCCTGCTGTTTCTACCCCAGCATTCTATGGCCAAAATACTGTCTGATCTGCAAGTATAAAGTTTTACAAAACACTTGCAATTTTTTGTCTCTGCCTTTTGCACTAGTAATAGAGGAGGAATTTCATATCAAATACTAAACGCAGCAGATGCGCCCCAGCATTGTTCAGTGGTATCTGATCAATCGGATACAATGGGCCAACGGATAGAGGAAGAAATAACCTGAAGAATAGACCAACGGATAGAGGAAGGAATAGCCTGAAAAAGATGAAGCTGTTTCCAAGATTAGGAGCGAAGCATCGGCGCCGCAACCGAAACATTCCCGGCTACAGAGCCTCGTGATAAAAGGTGAGCGAATCGATTACTACTAAACTGACGCGTTGTGCACAGACCCTTGCCGCAGACAGACTACCTCTCACTCGATCAGCCACAGTCGAATTCAAACCACGTCGAGTTGAAGTATCAGTCGCTGGCCCCAGCTAACCTTGGTCCGAGACGTCTTTCGCTAGCTATGTACATTTAGCGGGGATTTTGCTTTTAGGGGATCGCATCCTAAAAATCAATTTCGCCGCATGGTTATCGCAAAATTATTACCTTTATTTCATCGCGGCTTCCATTCTGCATTTCAAAGTAGCAAAATTACTAAAAGTAGTCCTAACTATAATATATGTAGGTACAGACGAATTCGTTCCTTGTTTGTAGTACAAATAAGGTCCAAACCTGCATCAATTACGTCCGTAATTACCATACGATATCTGTCAACCCCTCCGACCAAGTTTGTTTTCCCGGGTGTATGCTTAACGAAGGTATTTGAGCTCGCCTTTCCACGAATAGGGGTCGCGACGGACTAACCACCAGGCGGGTATCGTTTAGGGAAACTCATACAGGAAAATAGTTAATATTCTATTTTGTAAGAATCTCCAGAGAATCGTAGCAAGTGTGCGTTCCAGAGTCCGCCATCATTTTTTATGTGATTACTTTTTAACCTGTTGTAGCTGTCATTGGTGATTTTAATATAGGTCATGTTTGATGATAGTTTAAATTTAAAAAAAAAATCTCTTGATGACGGATTTGTTGGGGTTTGAGGACTGTGAACAATTTATTTATTTATTTATATATTTATTTATTCGTTACATAAACATTCAAACGCAATAGCACAAAAGAAATATAATATACAATCCAGAAAATACCGCTATATGCTTCTAAATTTAGGCATACATCTGTCTGTGCCCAGGCCAAATTGTGCATTAATTATATGTTAAAGTGCATAAAATTATTCCTAATGTGCCAAGTAAAGTGAAACCGAGCCCGCCTTGCTAGGCACTCATGTGATAAGGCGAGCTCACTTCCTGAGTCTTATTGGAGTGCCACGTTTGTGTCAGTAAAAATAACAAATTAAATTTTATATATATTACCTAATAATTTTAACCGCAGATATAATGCGATACCGCCATTTTACCGTTCCGACGGCTGCCGTGCGCATTCCTTAAAACTTCGATTTTATTATTGTAATATTGCCCAGAATAATGAAGGTAGGCAAATAATTACGTATCCGACCCGAAGTCTTCACAAATTGATGGTTTTCAGGGGTTCATAATTGGCGTTATTATATCGAATATGAAATAATCATGCGGATATTTTTTTTTCTTTAAAAGTAGTTTTCTAAGTATAAATTAACCTAAAAATTATGTAAACAAGTATTTTATTTAAATGAAATTATTTTACAAGAGATTAAATAAAGTTTTTATTACTATTGGATATATAGTTTATTTTACAGGAAATTAAATGAAATTTTATTACTTTGTATACTAGAAATTTTGGAAATAAATATATACACACTCATACATACATGCTCAGACACGCTTAAATTGCGAGTGCACTTCTAACTCACTCACGCTAATTAAAATGTGTACAAAAATAAAATCAAAATAGAAATAGGAATTAGGTGGAACCTGCAGCTTTAACTATTTTACTTCAGTCATCAATAAATTTTACAATAGTAGCTGAGATTATATTGCAACTTTATTCTTAATATTTAACCGTTACATCATCGGAAAATAGCACAAGTGCTGTATTACAATTTCGTGGCTATTCGCCAAGGATGTCCTTTGAGTTGGAGGCGCTCATCGAAGAAAAACCGTCTTTATAGCTCCCTTCCAAGTTGACGCGACTAAAATTTTAATGCCACGCGCCCACGCGCTTTCGATATATACATGAAGATGTATAGGTATACCACGGCGACAAGGGAATACGTCCCACTGTTGGCAGTGCCCAATTACGAATAACGATTTCGGCTTCGCGCGTCGTCTAATAGAGTCGATTTGGCTTTTCAATTATAATATAATAAATTATCAAATGAATAGGTTTTTATAAAGTAAAAAATAGATTACAATTATAAAATAACTTAAGATCACTGTGTTATTTTTTATATCACTCAAAAGTATCTTTAAAAAATAGAAAAAAAATATTTGTCCATAACATTTATGGAAATTACGTAATTTCAAACATTTTTTTCTTATATTTTTTGTATGGAAGTTCCAAAAACTGTCTTGGTACTATGCAAATATACCATACGTTGGTGTAAACCTTATTTTTTTATATAGAGATTCATCTCTAGGTTTTTCAAAAACTGAAGACAAATCTCGCTCGTTTTTTTTTTAGAAAACAGTAACAGAATAATGATAATTTACAATTAATATGGAAATAATTTACCAATTTCGTTTCGGCAAAATGATAGCTTAATGACCGGGTTTTTTAAATCCGGCATAATTGTATTAAAATTCTTTTTCTTGTTCTCACAACCAGGCCACAAAATTATGCTTCATATAGCTTTTGGTCGCCACGGCCGCCACGGCCTCTTAAGGTTTGTATAAAATAATAATTTAATTCGTGAATACCTGTACATAGTTTGGTTGCGCAATGTAAATTAAGGCGACGACTATTGTCAACGGCTTTGGGCGATTGGGCGGAGCCAACGCGTGATAAGAAAACTGGAAATGCCGCGCGCGCCGAGAGCGGCTTGTAGAGTGACCATACGTACGAAAATAGTTACCTTCAAGATTCAAAGGTATTAAATAAATAAAAGTACGTATTGTGAAATAATAATCGGATTTGTATTGTAATCATTTTATTATTGTTAGAAAATTTGGTAAACAAGAATTACGTAATTACGTAAACAAAAACGCCCGCAATTAGCAAAAAAACATAGCATAAAGGTAATAAAAAACATAGGATAATGAACTAGTCGATCCTAGGCATACGAGGGATATGATCATTAGAGACCCCTCTTATATAGTTAGTGCTATACAGGGACGCAAATAAAAAAGGGATGAGGAAAAAAAAACAAGAAACGAAAAATGACGATTTTGAATGAAGTCAATAAAGACGAAGACACGCTTCGTAATCAAAGTCCTGGTATAGTTGCTGAATCGGCAAAAGGTGTTGTGGCGCTGCGTCTCTGGTCATCATTTTGGGACTGAGGCCTTGTGAGGTGGATATTCATCCCCAGTCGAGAGGGTCCTGTCCGGCTCCCAGCCATTTATGCACCTGCAACAGAATTGACAGTTGAAGAGAAAGTGACGAAAGACAATTTATATATTTAGAAATATAGAGTAGAGCTGTATACGAGCTGTATAAGAACGATTTAATTTGGTACCTGATAGCTGGTAGGTGCGGTAGAATTGACGGGTAGCCTCTCTTGTACTCAACCTGGCGAGATTGAAGCTCGTTTTGGCTGCAGCCCTCTCGAATAGATGATACCGCAGCTCATCGAGGCTCTGGATGTCGTATTCGGGGTTGCCACTGTACAGAGAAACTATCAAATCTGGTCCCCTGCTGCTGCTATCTCATCAGGTGTAGAGGTGGTGTCAAGAGAAATAGCAGCTTTCTTTCCGAGGTCCGAGTGTTTTTGGAGTATGAAAAACATTTTTATCTTCCCTTGTCCGAAGAAGCAAGATGCCGAGTCACACCCACTGAAAGTGTGGATGAAAAGAAAAATCTCCGGTTTTGATGTTACGTTGAAGAGGTGATTCTGGAATAGATCACATCTGCAGCATTGTGTATTACACGTTTCTTGAAATATAACGTCACGATGGCGTGAGATCCCAGTGAGGATTATAAACAAGTCGATGTCCTCGCCAGCGTCTAACACTATATCATAGGAAGAGACAAAAGTGATAGCTGTAGTGATTATGAGCCTGTCAGCATCTTCCTTAGCATGCAGTAACCGAATGTTATGCTTTTCCATTCTCGTTTTCAGCAGGTCGGTGAAACGAATTTTACTTTGTCGTTTGATAAGAAATTCTCTTGTGAAACCTGAGCCTTAGTATTTTTATCAAATATTATTTCCGGAGATTTCAGAGCTCTTCGTGCCTTTTTGTGTAGGATCTGTTGGGTATCCATCGAAAACTACTGCCACGATTGAACCGTAATAAGTAGTGGTGCACTGGGTGTATTTGTCAGCTATTGAAGCAAATGATGAGCTTCGACACACGTGTGTGGTGTGTGTGCGTGTGTGTGTTTGTGCATGTGTTGGTGTGTGTGTGTGTGTGTGTGTGTGTATGTGTGTGTGTGTGTGTGTGTGTGTGTGTGTATGTGTGTGTGTGTGTGCGGTGTTCGTGTGGGTTTTTCGATTGGTAACTGAATTTAAAACTCATCAAAAATCAGTACTTTTTCAGTAGCTATACTAGGACTTTGATCATGAAGTGTGTCTTCGTCTTTATTGACTTCATTCAAAATCGTCATTCTTCGTTTTTTGTCTGTGTTTTTTTCTTTTCTTTTTCCTCTTCCTTTTTCCTTTTGCGCCCCTCTATAGCACTAACTATATAAGATGGGTCTCTAATTATCATATTCCCCGTATGTCTAGGATCTACCAGTTCAGGAAGCATGCAATCTGTGTAAAACTTAATCAACTTATTTTTCATTTTAGTTTCCCAAAAGGTGCAATCCTTGTAAATTAATTATATTTTTACAGGAAACTTATCCCCAGACCAAATACCAAGCATACACTTAGATCTTCTTGTTACATGCAATTGCCTCTGTATTTGATACCACCAATAATTTTTTTTGTTTATTATATAATTACCGTTCTGTATTTTTTTGTAGAACGATATCTTTTTTTCATGAATAGCTTTTTCTAATCCTAGTTTGTAAGCTGTGATTGGACATTTTATTTCAACAATTGTATTTTCATCAATGATACCGTCTGGTGACGCACCAAGAAATGGTACTTCCTCATCAAGAAAAGTCCACTCGGGTCTATTTTCACATTCTCTTGTTTTGACAACTGTTTTTTGCAATATTTTCATTGTCAGAAATTATCGAAATTTAACCGAAATTCCGAATTTCAAATGTCAAAATGTCAAGTGCGAAATTCGAACTTGAATGTTAAATTCGTAATTCGAAGTAGAATGTCAAGTTCGAAATTCGAAGTAAAATGTCAAGTTCGAAATTCGAAGTAGAATTTCAAGTTCGAAGTTCGTAGTAGAATGTCAAGTTCGAAATTCGAAGTAAAATGTCAAGTTCGAAATTCGAAGTAGAATTTCAAGTTTGAAATTCGTAGTAGAATGTCAAGTTCGAAATTCAAAGCACAATTTCAAGTTTGAAATTCGAAGTACCTACAATCTCAAATTCGAAATTCGAAGTAGCATTTCAAGTTTAAAAACTGACAAATTAAAAAAAATACTGTCTTTACCTACAGCGTTACAAAGTCAGTCAGTGAGTCAGGGATGCGCGTAACTATGTTATAAGTAGGTTTATTATTATTACTACAAAATTTTTGGCTAAAAACCACAATTATCTTTTTGCAACAAAAACAACCCCCTTCAACCAAAGTATAATTTACGTCATACTACGAAAACCCGAATTAAATTTTGTCGCTTTATGAATGAATTTAGTAAACCGATGGTTCAACTTACATATATTTGTACTTTTACTTGCAGGTTTCATATATAAATCGGCCCTAAATCGATTTTCAAATTCAATATTCAAGTTTGATATTTGATTTCAAAATAATATTTTGATTCCGACAGTTCTGATAAAACTTTAAAGTTCTGATAGTTAGAACATAATTATTGTTCGAATTACACTAATATCAAAATATTAAATTAGGTATGCATTTACCTGTGAGCATTACCTTTTGATGTAGTTTTGTTTACCTACACTGTTTACTCACCTCGTCTGTGAATTTACATCTTCAGAATTAGTGTTGTTTCGTATTCGCCTAAAATAAAAACAGTAATCACGTCAGTTTATAAAATAAAAGAAGTAATTTATTTTATGTGTTGATTAGTTAAATTGTTGCACGAATCCTATTCGTGTGGTCACCCCAATTTGACGTCAGGCAAAGAGCATCAGAGTAGACAAATGGTAATAATATACACGTAATAATACACTAATACACGTTACTTACCTTAATAATCTATTTTTCTCTAACATACTGCGATTAAGTTTTAAAATTTTTGAGTTTCTGGCCATTTTGTTTTTAATTAACGTATTTTTTTCGTTCGGAGCGCAGCGTCAGCATCCACCCGTGACAGTGGTCGCAGTCGTACTGAGTCTCGTCGCCGGCGAGGCCCGCTTTATAACTCGCGCACCAATTTTGTTCGAATAAGCAAAATCGGATATTATTCTTTGACTTTTCAAAAAAAATCACAGATAAGAAGATAGATAATTAAATTATCTTTAAAATGGTGCAGGTTACATAATAATACACTATATAGTAGTTGCGTAATTATAGTTCTTGTGTTCGGTTAGACCTCATTTCCCAAATTAATTACACTATGTAATATAAACAAAATCTAAAATATTCACAGATTAAAATATTAGGTATATATTCTTGTTTAACATATATTTTTTTCGAATCGTAAGCAGTACTCGTTTAGACGTAATTATCAGTTTAAAATCATTAAAGTCGTATATCAGCGACTTACTCTGGATAAACAAAGGGTATCAGTCACAACGGGCGAACCCGTCAGTATTATACAGTAGATTTTTTAACATATTATCTTAAGCTGACCGGAGTGTAAGACCTTTGGAAGGGCTTATTACCATAGAAAGACGACAGATTCTCAGTACAACATTCAATTGACGTATTAACAAACAACGAACGTTTTACCTACTCCTCAATGATTAGAATTTTGAATATTATACCATATAAAATTTCGATTACATTGTAAACTAAAAGATTGTATCCAAAGCCACAGATCATAAACAAACAATCTAATGGTGGTGTCCCACGACTGGTTAGTTGCCAGGTCGCGCCAAACGTTGGAAGGTTGGCGCGGCGCCGCGGCGTGTGTCGGCCAGATGCGGAATATCTTTCGTTCGACCACTCTATCATGTGCCCGCAGATACTTACGACCATAAACGAAATGAATGGTGAATGAATGGGGGATGAATAAGTGAGACCGACGCATGTACCCAAGGCCGTCGTTAGGACGGGCGCCCTTTCGCCGCGCCGCGCCGCGCCGCGCCTTTGAACTTACCGACTACCGATGGATCGGAAAACCAGCCACACACCAGCGCAAGCGCGACGGTTCCCACCAGCTGTAGGCCTGCCGCTGCGTAGTTTGGCCTGCGAGATAGCACGCCGTGGGAACGCGGCTTTATACTAATCTCAACAAACCCGTATTACACAATGCAATCCACAAAGCCAACACGGAGTTTACCTTTATAACCTGAAAATACAAGGGACCGGTAGTAAGCTATAAAATAATATAGAAATAGGCACATCGTCTTCAGGAAACAGCCTTGACAGATGGCTATTGTAATTTGGTCGGGTCTTCACAGCGGCCCTTCGGTCCCAGCGGTCAAGTTGCCGGCTTTATTACAAGACCGAGACAGATCCGCTGCCGTACCGCGCTCTTCGACTTTCATATGCCTTATGTATACAATACCAACCTTATATCGTATAACGTTACTTGAACATACTCATCTATACTAATATTATAAAGAAGTATGTTTTGTAAATTTGTAAGTTTGTAGGAAGTAATTTCCGAAACTACCGGATTTCAAAAATTCTTCAACTAATAGAAAGCTCCGTCAATAAAAACAAAATACACGCCTTAGTTTCAAATACACTATGTTAGGGATGTTGGTAGCTATAGCATTTTTAACGTTGGGCTACTACCCGCTACAGTAGGCGACTATCCCTTTTTTGAGAGGTCGAATAAAACATGATTTAGTCAAAGCCAATATTAATTATGTTTACAAAAATAAGGCGACTATCCTACTAATATTATAAACGCGAAAGTTTGTATGTATGTATGGATGTTTGTTACTCTTTCACGCAAAAACTACTTAATGGATTTTGATGAAACTTTACAATAATATAGCTTACACATCAGAATAACACATAGGCTATAATTTATAAAGATATATGGTTTTCTGTCATCATTATCACAATTTTCCATCACCACGCGGGTGAAACCGGTGGGCGCAGCTAGTAAATAATAAAATAATTATGTTTTGGTATACATGTTGCATTATTCTTAGTAAGTACATATTCTTTAATAATAGCAACTATCCGGCTCTTACCATAGCGTCAGAATTTCCTATCCACCTCGTACTCAACACTAGCACCTAGGGAAATAGCTATGACTGTTCGACTACGTATATTGGAGAGTCACCCGTTTCCCCTAAAAGCAATCGCTAATAGGGGATTAGCTTAATTTGTGTTCCGGGATTAGCACGGTGGCGACCGTTAAACAACGCCGGTGCCGCGACTTTCGCTGGACCTCGGGGAGATGTCGCCATTTGTCGGAGGATTGTCTTTTTCAGGGATGTCTTTGCTGATTACAATTTTCGTGGGATTAGCCAGAGGAAATCGACGACTCGGTGACAGGTCTGTGCATAGATTCCCGAGTTCGAATCATAGCTGATTCTCACCATAGCATATCAAATTCCAAGGCTAAAACTACCGAGACTTGAAACTTTGCAGGAAGTTTCCTTTGTATTTTTAAGGGTATAAAGTATTTTTCGAAAGTCTTCACCTAACAGGGTGAAAAGGGGGGTTGAAACCTAACTGGTTAAGTGCATATCTCCGTAGTAGGTCAAGATAAACTTCAAAATTCAGGACAATATTCATCAGTAGGTAATTAACATTTTTAAATTGGTTGAAGAAGTATATTTCTAAGGAAATTAGGGAGTACATAAGAGTGAACCACTTAGTAAATCAGTCAGTCAGCTACGTGACTACCTTACTTACGGTTGCTACCAGATTACTCCGGTCTCTCGACTGGTTACGAGTTCGAGGTCGCTTGCGCGGCCCTCTCCATTACGTAGCGGTGAAACCGTGTCAACCGAATCTATCGCTGACCACGGCTTTCTTTGCCCGGCTCTTTACCTGGAATCGGGTAGCCGATGGTCGTTTCGAGAGCAGTTCGTAAGGTCAGCAACCACCCGCTCTATAGGAAACAGTACACCTTCCAGACTCCCCCGACTGTTAGTCAGAATGCACAATCAATTGGCTTACGCCGCACGGTGCGCAGACCGTTCAGGAGCGCCAGAAGATTGACTCCTAGGGGAAAGCTAGCCTATATGAAGCTGACATCTTGCGGTGTCGACTACAATGGGCGAGCCCGTCACCACAGGACGTTTTAACGATTAGTCGTTCTGTCGCCCTGCAGTGAACGTAGAAGACTTTGGACAGTACAATTTTACATCCAGCTACGTCACAACCCGTGGGAGTCCAACGCCTTACCGCGAGTTAGCCAGGAATAAACCCGGCGGGCTCGAGATACTCGCGCCCTCACTTCCAATTGTGACCAGATTTCTACGGTCTCTCGATTGGTTCCGAGTTCGAGGTCGCTTGCGCGGTCCTCTCCCTTACGAAGCGGTGAAACGGAGTGAACCGAATCTATCGCGGACCAAGGCGTCCTTTGCCCGAATCTGAACCGGGATCGGATGGCCAATGGTCATTTCAAGAGCAGTCGCCGTAAGGTAGACAACCCCCGCTCTGTAGGAAACAATACAGTTCCCAGACTCCCCCGACTGTTAGTCGGAGAGCACAATCGATTGGTGTGCAGACCGTCCAGGGGCGCCAGAGGTTTGATTCCCAGGGGAGACTGGTTGACCCAGTGTCCTACCCAGGATTCGCACCCCATGCGGGAGGCCGTCGGATGGGTGTTGACCCGTGAGTGTGACCGACCCTGAACACATGGGTCATCGTGGCCACCTCATCATGGGCCCATTAGCTCCCACATATGCTAGCACATATGAAGCTGACAGTTTAGAGTTTCAAGGCGATAGGTGAGGGCAGCAAACCCCGCCCACCGCCCGGGCAGTTATAACGACGAGGGTCGTCTTGTCTGCCCGGGATGTCGTGCTACGACAACCCTGCGCGTACCAGAAGGGTAGAACGAGTAGGGGGTGAAATAGGGTAAACCACCCCCCCCGTACCGCCCCGAGAACCCATTTATTTATTTATAAAAGAATTTACAAAGTAAAAATTTACAAAAATAATACTAAATTTACCATATTCACAAAATAAAATAATAAAACAACAAATAACAAATTTAGGGCCGGTAAGCGGGGTAGAGGACGCTCCAGAAACGATGATGGTGGAGGCGCACGGTCCGTGGGCAGGTCTCGGAGCAGCCACGGGGGGGAGGAATCCCTGGATCCTGCAAAGAACGAAACGCCCTTCGGGGCGGCAAAGAGACGGACACAAAGACGGGCACTTCGGGCTGGAAGTAGCCGCCGAATCACGCCACCAAGGAAGAGGGTACCCCCTGGGGGGTATCCCGAGGCCTCATGCTTTCCCAAGAAGCCACCCAGTACTCCACAAACTCGCCAAACGACTGGAAGCAGCTCCTACAACTGACCAGATCCGGGTACCAAATCGGAGAGCGCCGAACGCACGCGCCCACTGCATCCATCAATTTCTCCCGTGCAGCCGCTAGAATTGGGCAAGACCAAATTACGTGTTCCGCAGTTTGGCGACCATACCCACAGGCGCATCGGGGGTCATCGGCAAGTCCAAAGTCAAATAGTTTGGCTCTGAACTCTCCGTGGCCCCCAACCAGCTGCGTGGTATGGTGGTCGAGCCGCAGAAACGAATTTGCCATCCGCACTGCGACGGACGGGAAAAAGCAATGGGTGAGGCGGCCCGTACCCCCGGCGTCCCATCTAGCCTGCCAGACACGCAAGGACTCCACCCGAATCAGACGGGCAAACTCACCAGCTCGGTGCGCCACCGGGTCGATCGACAGGCCATGAAGGACTACCGGCTCGCCCCGGCGGTACCGCGACAACGCTGCACGCTCCAGAATCACCAGAATATGAAGCTGACAATAAGCAGTATGGGATAGTTCACATTCTCGGCGTCAGTCGTCACTTACATAGTTTCTTCAACTATTAAGCGATACACCGAACTTGGCCACATCGGTGACCGTCCCGGGAAAGCAAGAAAAAATACAGGAATCAACACAACATCAAAAAAAGTTTTGTATTGCAACGCAGACCAAGGTGAGAAAATAGGATCAAGGTTTAAGGTTAAGTTTCACTACTGTCCATCGCATTGTCAAATCAGACCTCTATTTGACAGAATATAGACAGAGAAAAGCGCAACTTCTTTACGACAAATATGAAAAAGTTAAAAATCGAATGATGCCTTTTTCCATATTTAGAGACGATTTTTTTTTAACAATTCCGTAATCACCGAAATGACAGACCAGGGGCTGATAACTAACTATAGTTGTTCCTCATCGCCAAAACGCTAAATTTGTTTTGGTTTGGTTTTTCGTTACAGGCGAAAGTCACTGTTTTTTTTATATTGGGTTAAATAAACCAAGTAATGTACCGATGAAACATTCTCGAAGCTGTAATTATTTCTTGGGCCAGGAGCAATTCGGTAACCAGCTAAGGACATTTCAAGATGACTCTGCTCCAGCTCACAAGGACTTGAGTTAAACAGTGGTGCTAAGACAATTCTCCTGATTTCATTCGCCCGAAATAAATCCCACTGAACTACAATATATGATTAGTTTTCGAAGCAAAGACTTGTACTACACAGCACCAAAGTTTAAATGAGTTAAATTCAGCACCAATCCGGGAATACGATAAAATAGCAGTGGAGGAAGTACGGAAGATTGTTTTGAATTTCGTTAAAAGTTTGTCGCTGCGTATCAAAGCCAAAGGATTATGTTTTCAGGACTTAATCAACTTTCTCGCCCAGAAATTACATTTTTATTATTTGTATTAAACTATACTTGTATTATATTAAATTATTAGCAAGACTGTTCGTTAACTTTGTTTAATGTGTACAGCAATAAACTGGAAACAAATTACGTTAGCAATGTCATTTTAATGTTTTGTTACAGCTTTATTTTTGCCCTGAATTATAATGACAGCATTATTTTGTGCTATTTAATACATGGTAAAAACCTGCGGCAGCGAAGCGTGGACCATAAAAGAAGTCACCAGACGGCGGCTAGAAGCTTTTGAGATGTGGTGCCACCGTCGAATGCTCTGTATAAGCTGGACCCATAAAGTTAGCAACGAAAAAGTGCTTCAACGTGCTGGTATGACCCGAAAATTGTTGCATCCCCTCAAAAAGCTCAAGATTGATTATCTGGGCACGTGCTGCGGCATGACAGATATCAGCTGCTTCAACTAATATTGATGGTCAAAATTAAGGGTAAACGACGCCGTGGAAGGAGGAAAAAGTCGTGGTTGTGCAATGTTAGAGCGTGAACCGGGATCACCAACTAGGGTTGTCGACTACAGCGGGCGAGCCCGTAACCTCAGGAAGTTTTAACGATTAGTCGTTCTATCTCCCTGGAGTGAGCGCAGAAGACTTGAGGACAAAACAGTCCACCGTCTAGCTACGCCACAAGCCCGTAAGAGGCCAACGCCTTAACCGCGAGATAGCCAGGAGTGTTACCCGGAGGGCCTACACTCTCTCGATCGGTTACGAGTTCGATGTCGCTTGCGCAGTCCTCTCCCTTACGAAGCGGTGAAACGGTGTTTACCGAATCTATCGTGGACCACAGCGTCCTTTGCCCGGCTGTTCACCCAGGATCGGGTAGCCGATGGTCGTTTCAAGAGCAGTCGCCGTAAGGTCCGCAACCACCCCCGCTCTATAGAAAACAGTACTGCTTCCAGACTCCCCCGACTGATAGTCAGAGTGCACAGTTGATTGGCTTACGCCGCACGGTGCGCAGACCGTCCAGGAGCGCCAGAATGTTGATTCCCAGGGGAAACTAACCATAAGGCCAGAGTACTACCCAGGTTCGCACTTCATTCTTGGAGGTCGTCGGATAGGTGTTGACCTGTGAGTATGACCAACCCTGAACCGAATGGGTCTTCGTGGCCAACTCAGGAAGGGCCCATTAACTCCCCGGGATCACCGGGGAGTTAATGGGCACCGGGATCACCAGTACGGAACAGCTTTTCCGGATGGCGCAAGAGCTAGCGGCCAACCTCCAGTAATGGAGAGGCACTTCGAGAAAAAGTAGAACCTGCGCCTCCTGGAAGATATTTTCGAGATTGTGCTCAGTTTTGATCAAGTTCATTTACAACTTATTCCACGGGTTTCATTATCTGATTCAAATACAATGGGTGTCTTCCAACATTTTACCTTCCAGTTCTTTTTTCGCTGCTTCAAAATACTTATTCATCAACGTATATACCTCATTGCAAACCTTAAGGAAAAAACGACCGCCTCTGCGTATTGCAATAGGGTTTGTCAATTTATCAAGCCGCATTTCGAATGTGGATTCGTTAAAGGTAATATTATAATTTGGCGTATGCTTACTAATGCGTATAATAAAACTTAGAATATAATTAAAGTGATCACTCAAAATGAACTGGACACAAAGCGCCTATATAACATTGATAAAATTACGAAAATGTTTAGGCTGATGAGGGTTTAAACGTGAGTTCGGTTAGCTTAAATTCTAATTTGCATAATTTCCAGGCCAAATTTCATCCCAAAAGTCCAAAGTACAGCATGTTAATCACCCCTCGAGAATATTTTAGCGTCTCTCACTCTTTCATTTATGGATCATTCATTTTAAATTTATAGAATAGAACAGAATAACTTTATTATGCTATAAAAACAATACTTAATTAATATTACAATGGTTTTATAAAAAAAAAAGACAATGTATGCACAATAGGCGGACTTACCGCTACAGTGATATCTTACAGTCAACCATTTGACTAGTTAATGACTAGGTATGTAGTGATTATATTCGTTTATCGCTATATTTATGTTTCATCAAGATAGAAAATATTGACAACGGTTAAAAAAAACTTTTTGATAATTGCGATAAAATTGGAATATATTTCTATTATCCTGCGACTTTAGAATGTTGGTAACATTTACAATCGTGAGATTATGTCATTCTTAATGACTATAACCATTTAAGTGGTTATTATATTTGGGAGGATATACATGCTATGTCTCCTCTTATTGATTGTAGTACAATACAGTATGGCACGAGTGCATGACCGATGGCTCAAAGCAGCGATGCACGAACGAGAGGTACGTCAGGGTACTGTCAAATGTACTATTAGAGGTACTGTCAAATGCCCAAGTGTAATTGGTCTTGATCGGTTAGCGGAATATCTATACAAAGATTTCGAAAGGCTGGTGAGAGGCGAGAGCAGTAATTAGCGTTATACCTGTCTATAGGAACGTGAAGCATTTTGTTATTTTGAGAATCGGTATAGCTGCAACTAAACAGAAAAACACTTTTATTCGTTCTCAAATTTCCCAAACACATCAACATATTATTAAAGATAAATAAGTTATAGGTGCCTAATTAAAATAAGAAAAGAAATGCACATTTTGGTGAGTAGATATATACTAAATACCTTATGAAGACTTTCTTTAGCGTAATAGCTATTTCATTTATATTAAAATATTAATCAGACTCAACTATCTGCTAACTTGCTTTTTTTATGATGGCAAATTTAGATTAATATGCTTAATGATGATTTGCATTTCAAAATTTATTTCTATTTATTTTTTATTTCCTAAAAAATCCACAATGAAGGTTTACAATTATTCAATAAATTAGCGTGTAGAAACGACAACATATTGGAACATTGTTTGTGAAGCAAAGAAAGTATTGATTTGTTGGGTTTTTTCAACTCTACTTGACCACAGTGGATGAGACTATTTTCCTGAGTGATACCAGTGGATGAGACCACTTTCCTTGAGTGATACCTGTATTGTAATGTATTACATAATACACCTACTTTCGTTGTGATAAAAATTAAAGAATAAAGGACACATAAAATAATGTTAGTTTGTAAAATACTGATAATAAAATGATAGATACCTACGTAGGTATTATTATAATATATTCTTATAATTCCAATACAAGGACTTAGTAAATAAATGATAAAAATAAATACAATAAATACGTACCTACATACATGTCCCCTTTAGAGCACTACCCCTTGCACAGCTAGACATATTCTAGCTGGCTGCAAGGTGGCCTTAGATAAAGGACGGACACTTACCGACATGATAAACTCTTCGCTGTTATTTGCGAGGTAATTAGCCTCTCAGTGGCTCGTGCCAACAAAGGTTTGACACTACCCTCAAAGCCCCCAATACAATTTGTGCAGGATGGTTCTAAAGGCAAGAAACATTTAACTACAAAACCTTTCTCAATAATCGATAAAGCTTCAGATTGGATTCCAGAGGTCGATTCGGTCTCTAAGCAGTAAAAATTCCCTGAAAGTCTCGGATGACAGCCCTCCGTCCAGATATAACTCTTTACTCTCTTTCTCGGAAGAGTAAAAATTAGTATTATGATGGGCCCGACTCCGGTAGGTGAATTCCATGGCAGCTCCGTTTGTATTTTATTTATTCTATATATACTTGTACCTACATACATTTGTACCAATACAAAACAATAAATTATTGCAAAAAAAACGTATATAAGATATTAAGACACAATTTCCATTAGCTGCCTTTTGCATTCGTCTATACCTTTTGAAAGCAACCATTTGGTGACTTTAGCTTTAAAAGTGTTACTGGGTGTCAGCTTCCGCTCATCGGTGAGCGTTGTGTAACGCCCCTTAAGTATCGTTACATGCAATCAACAAATATATTGATTTCCAGTGAAATGCACTGACACAAATTCAGGTATTATTCTACCTCGTGCAGCGATGAATCATCACTATGAAACAATACTTTTACTCAGAATATTTTGGATTGCATCATTTTTCGGCCTATATAAACCGGCGAAAATACGACCAAAGTATCATTCCTCGACTGATCACGTCCCCCAAGATTGCGACGGCATACCCGGTACCCCGAGTCAACGGGTACGGCTTCTTGGTTACCTTTTCCTTCCTTTCCTTATCGAGGCGAGACGCATCAGTCTGCACTCCCACAGACTCTAGCCGTGCCCAGTACGAGATACTAGGATCACAAGTACCATCCTTATCCATACACCCTCGTAACTTCAGGCAGATAGCCACTACATTCGCGTCAATATATCCTATTCAGGAAGCGTTCCGAACTGGCAATATCAAACTCTCAATAAATACCATTCTGATACACTTTAAATCGACTTTTAATACGGAGATAACCCGCAAGTTGACACCCCCACCTCACACCGAATAACTTTGAGTCTAGTAAGGGGTGGTACCTCACATTATAAATAGGATAGAAAACGAATTTACCGCGTGAAATTTGTAGGACCCGACGTTTCGGTGACGTTGCAGCCGCCGTTGTCAACGGCGGCTGCAACGTCACCGAAACGTCGGGTCCTACAAATTTCACGCGGTAAATTCGTTTTCTATCCTATTTATAATGTCAAACAACCGCGATAGTCTTCGATTTTATATGGTACCTCACAGTTGCAAAAAATTCATGGTTCATCCGGAGGGGCCGGAAACAGATAATGTCTATGAAAAAACCCCAATTTGTGTGCGTTCGAATTCGCTTCTGAGTCTGCTTTTCCTGGTGTCATGTTTGTAGTTTTGGCTATTAGAGAGCTAATGGGCCGGGTGCAGTTGAGCCACTATGACCCATTTGTAAGGGTAGGCCCAAATCACAGTTAAACACCCATCCGGTAGCATCCACACAAACGTAGGAGCCCAGGTAGGACGCTTGCAGCCAGTTCTCCTGGGAATCGCCCTTGGGGTGCTCCTGAACGCTTTGCGCACCGTGCGGCTTCAGCCAATCGACTGTGCATTCCGACTGATAACCGGGGGCGTCTGGAAACGGCTTTGTTTCCTATAGAGCGGTGGTGGTTGTTAACCTTACGGAAACTGCTCTTAAAACGACCAATCGGCTACCCGATACAGGGTGAATGAGCCGGGCAAAGAATGCCGTTATCCGCATTCGATTCAGGAGACACCGAATCACCGCTACTTCCTTAAGTAGTGGTGAGTGCGCGGTCCTTCCCCTCGAAAAAACCGCAACGGGCAGCGAGGGCGCTTGGTCTGACCGCTGGGTTAACTACCCGGTGCCGGCAGTAAGGGTTGGACTCTCGCGGGATAGTTGGCGGATCTAGATAGTGAATTGGCATTGTCTAAGTCTTCTACGCTCATTCCACGGCTGAAAGAATGATCACATATCGATAACGATAGTGATCCAGTGACCACAAGCATGGGGTGACGGGTTCGCCCGTTGTAGTCGACACCGCTCGACTATGGTTTTTGCTGCAATGCCCAGTTTAATAATTGACGTTTAATATTATCAAATAATGTCAGTTTCCACTTTCAACACTGTGGTTAATATCGGTTAATTTACACTTCTTGTGACAGAAATTTTAATAATTATTATTCAGTATAGATGTTTTAGTCATGTTTAACGATTTTGTATTTATAAGGAACCTTTAAATTCCGACTAAAAAAAATATTATATAAATTGCAATTATATCGATAAAGTATATTATACATGCTGCGCTAGCATAATATATACTGCGCAATTTTCTTTTTCGGCCATAATTGATTGATAGGTTGAACGAGCATTATCGAGTGGGCAAAGCTTTTGGGTGTAAATTATCGACCTGTATTCAGCTACGCTATTCAACCGCCTGATTGATAGGCCATTCATGCAGCTATAATCCTTTTATCGCGTTTTTCGTTTTCACTCGACATTCACGAGTGTTAAAAAGGAACAGTGTGATAAAAAGTGAAATTAAAACCCTATTTATGTCATACGCAATATTTTGCAAAGGCTTTTTGAAGCGACTGCTAAAGTTAAATACAAGAGTCATTTATTTATTCAAAATTGTAGAAACAAACATGTATTTTTTCTAAATAAATTCGGGATTAATTATCAAAAAAATAAAATGTAATTAAATATAATCAGCTCGACAAACCTTTCAAAAATAATCATTTATTATGTAATCTAATTTAATTTCTAATTTAATTTTTAAACAATGAATCTTGGATACGATTTCATTGATTGACATGATTGTAACGTCCGGTGAAACACTGGTTCCCGCCAGATCACCGATCATAAGCAGCGTTGGACGTGGTCAGTACTTGAATGGGTGACCTCCTTTGTACTACCACGTGATGTTATAAAAGCCGGTCGCCCTAAAAAGTAATTGTCGGTAGACGATAAGGATTTTGTCTATATACAATAAGGTTGATAGTATAGATAGCAAGATAATACAATAAGTTTAGTTTAGCAAGATAATACAATATCCTACATAGGTCGGTATTTTAGCTATACCTAAACATTTTCATTGTTTTTAAGTAAACTATTTCAGAAATAATGTATAAATCAACAATCATGTAAAGGTTGTGTTACATTGCAGATTTCACATAAATTGATGATTCCACATAAGTTTTGGAAAACACATCTTGGGGCAGATTTATTTGCAGAGGACACTTAAAACCTAGAGCATTGTCGAAACATATCGGAACATCGAACCAAATTAATCGACACGAATTCATTTTCATTTAAATTCAGGTTTACTAAATGGCATCACAAATACAAACAGCGATAGGACTGTTTATATCGGTGCACACATTACAAAGATGCGTTTGGGTTTGCAGAGGCGACCGTCGGTTCCGCATCAAAGTACAGCATGCACCAGATGTATAACAGCACAGCATCTTGCGAATCGACGAGACAGCCGACTATAGTAGAAACAGCACAAATAAGAAGGAACAAGCACCAATCGAGGACAACATCAGCACCGTGCCAGAGCCGCAGCCGATCTCAGAGTCGCCGCGTTTAAGAAAAGGCGAGTGAGTAATATAATTACGAAAACCACAAGCTGGCGATCACCGGACGCGGACCGGACGACCCCTAGGCCCTAACTCGAGCAGCCACGAGTGAACTGATAAACCATGACCCGTGACGTTGTCTGCTAGTTATTATATTAGCTTTTTGCGGGGAATCTCATGAGCCGGGTCCGGGTCTGGCTTGCATGTGGCAGGTTTTACTCCTCCCTGCATGGCTTGTTAAATGTACTCGAAATTGCGGCTCCAGCCGTAACTATCTCCTACTCCAAGTCGGCTGGTAGTATTGGCTGGGCTAGGACTCGCTCAGTTGGTCGCTTTGTCTGGCTGTTTCGGTATGTAAGGCTTTGAGACTTTCTTTGACTGGTCCATCCAAGTAGGTACTATAAAGGTTCCCTCTGCGACGCGAGCTTTTGGGGCTTTCTAGACAAAGTTTACTAATGTGGTTCCAGCGATGAATTGGGCTTTGAGGCGTTCCAGTATTGATCCGCACAAGTCCGTAATCACGCGGGTCCCACGCAGCCGGGACCACGCCACGCGACCGCTGGCGACCGTCCTTCGAGTAACACAATAAGGCACGGGGAATTGTGATATCTACCTCATTCGGTGCGCACATTCTGCACTCACCTTGAGGCTTTACCCAACACTCGTTCTATGTTTATTTGGGGTATCAGGAGTTTTATTGATCACCGGTGTAGTCTGTATTTTTGTTTTTATTTACAAACGGGGACTTACAAAAAGGGTAGGGAGGGGATTGATTCTACATTATTTTTAATGATGCAAAGCAATGGTTAAAAGCTACATTTACATTTATACAGGTTCTATGCCAGGCGAATCTAAGGGAACGGAATAAATTCGATTTCGGTTATAAGTGGGGTTCAGTGTTACATTTTAGCACCTGTGTTTCAAAGCTAAACAATGGGTATGGAATAAATCCATGTCGGGATTCCTTAGGCCAGAGAACACCTGAAACAAACAATCGGGGTTACAGGATACTGCTCGGCTGCTGGCGCGTCCCTCTGCCTTTCGTTGGCTGGCAGACCTGAAACCTCACGAGTGTTCATGGTTGTATTTAGTTTTTATGATTATCTTTGATCAGGTTTTGTGGATATGGCTTAACAGGGAGTCTCGAGTGGAGTGGGGTGATTCCTAGGATGTGGGGTGGAGTAAGAAATCGACCCGCTCAAACAGGTAACAAACCACGTCCACATAGTGCAATCTTTATAGATACGCGAGCAGCAAGGCGAAAAAGGGAAATGAGACTTGTAGTCGCTGAGACTTGTATGAAGAAAAAGCAGCTATAAGTATCTTATATTTTATTACCATGTTCGTTGTTTTTACTCTAACTCCGACAACATCTCCCGCGACGCTTACGAGATATAATTTATTTTTTGTGCCAGATTGCATCCTGCTCATCATTAAGTTGTTTTCGAAGCATCTTCTCTCCATAATCTAGAATAGTGAGGAGAGTAGACGGAAAATATATATCCTTGCTTTTCTCCGAGAGGATATTCTTCAACCAATTCACAAGTGAAATTATCCGAAGAGTTTGCTTCGGGTCTCCATGATATGGGGCCGCTACGAGAAGTTCTCGTTAACGTAGATACCAAGGTTTTAAATATGTCAAAAAACTTGCTATCATAGGGTTGTTTCACATCAACGACTAAAGTAATTAAAGCTCATCCTTTACAGGCACATACGGTTACCATATTGCGAATTATGTAGGCAACGAATCTGTTTTCATTAGTTTTAATAAAATGAACTCCAAAGCCTATATCGTTCCAGACACGAAGAGGATTGTTTGCAGTAATAAATTCGCCAGCTATCATCAACGAAATGCTTAATTGGCTTCATGAAACGGGACTCCCGCCAACGTCGCAGGGAGGGGAGGGGGTTGTAGGAAAGAGGGGGCATTAATGAAATTGGGGGACGTCCCGGGACAATTATTGATGTTTAAGCTGCCGGTTAAAAATGGCCCGCGGAGACGAGGACTCGGCATCATTAAGTTGAAGCGCGCCCACAAATCACTTTTAATTAATCGCAGACACTTTCCAAATGGTCCCGCCGACAATTTAATTACATTAAAAATTGTGAGACGCGGGATACCACCCGCGGATTCTACATTCTACTTATTGCGATTGCTGTAACAAGGGCAATCTCTTTGACATTGAGTTAGCTGATAGCTGAACCTTGTTGGCTTATAACTACTTAAGATATCCCAGTTGCAGGAAGGATTAAACAATCCAAACTCGATTCAAGGGAGATTGCAGCAGTTCCGAGCGTTAGACATTTTCTATTGCTGATGCTGTTTCTGTTTCAAAGTTACTGCGAATGCCGTTTCCTGAATTCTAATTGCTCAACACCAGATCATGAATGCTCTTCTCAAATTTTAACAAAATCAATTTACTTGGTTTAGCCTGATTGCTTAGTTTTTATAATTGACTTCTTTTAAAATCGACCACAATCTCATCGATAATTCAATAACTGTAAAAACTTGGGTTTTCTTATCTACTATAAGTTGTCATGGCAGACACAAACCACTAAAATAAGTAAACGGATTTATTCGGGTTCTCACAGTTTGCCACGGTTGAAAATTTTCTACCGGCTAATGTAAAGCAGGTGTAATGCTTATATATTGCTGTAATGCCGTAATGTAATGTATTGATGTAATGCTAATTACATTACATTACATTTTCGTCGTGTCCAATTTACGGCTAAAGACCGTTCTTGGATGTGTCAAAATAATTGGGTTATGTAGTAAGTTTCGTTACTACTCTTTACTGAACGTATATAGGTAATCAAGAATTAACTACTAGATTGTCAAACTATAAATATAAATAATCAAAATAGAAGCCTAATATTTGAAGTAGTTAGTAATTCGAAAAGATACGTAGAATTTTTTTTATCGTAATATTAAAATTGTCAGTAAAATGTTAAATAATCAAATTAAATCTATGTTAAAAGTACAGATATAAGGCCATATAAAATAATCAGACAATAAGGCTCTACTTTTTTAAGTAATTTAAATGGGCACAATATTTGAAAAATCATGGCCCTCAAATTCGGCCAGATTATAGAAACCGTGGCCTATCAGCATCTCCTTGATGTTTTTTTTAATTTTATGTCCTATAGCTGTTTAAATTGTGTAGGGAATAGATTATAGAATTTAATGCTAAGGTACAAGTAGCTTTTCTGTACTTTTGCCAGTCACATTCGGGGTACGCATAAAAGGGAGCTACCGCGGGTATGATGCGAGTGAATGTCTACATTAATTGGTGTTTCTGCTATGTGCTGTCTAGCATACATTAAACACTGGTATATGAACGCCGAATACAGAGTCATTATCCTTGCCTTGATGAAATATTTTTTGCATGAGGTCCTAGTCGTTACCTGGTACATGCTGCACAGTGCCCTCTTTTGCAAAAGAAAGATTCTTTTACTGGTTGCAGCATTTCCCTAAAATAGTAGTCCATAAGTCATTAATGAGTTAAAATACGCTAAGTATACTGATTTGGCTGCCGCAAAACCACAAAGACTTCTGATTTTTTTAATAGAGTATATCGAGCTACATAGCTTACTAGCTAATTGTTGGATGTGCGCATTCCATTGTAATTTACTCTCAATTCTTAATCCTAAAAAAATTATATCTTCTGTGATGTAAATTAATGTAAAGCTAATGGCAAAATGTTAATGTAAAGCTAATGTAAAACAGGCTATTGCAAGCACTTTTACTACCTCTCCTCGATTATGCTGATGTTGCATACCTTGATGCAAACGAAGCGCTTCTTGACATATTAAAGCGCTTACAGGATGTCTGTGTGTGATTCATTACGATCATGATCATGCTATAGCCTCGCAAAGTAGCATATAATGCCTGCAGATTTAAAATCGCAGATATCTACACATCCTATAATCGTTGCACACTGTGCTCAAGATTACAGCTCACCGTCTTATCTGTACGATAAGATCGCCCTACAAGGAAGTCATGGTCGTCCACTCGGATGAAGTCGAATCGCAAATTACAAGCCATTGTTTTACATCTACTGTTTTTCTTCTTCTATGTGCAGTTGGTTTCACTTCCCAGTACCTCGCGGTAAGGCGTAGGACTCTCACGGGACTGTTTTGAGGGTGATTAGAAGGTCGCTAAGTCTCTGCGTTTACCCTATGGGAGAAGAAATAATAATATATCGTTATAACTTCCTGGGGTGGAGGGTTCGCCCGTAGTAGTTCACAGCTCTCAAGTGTGCTTAGATTTTGTAATCGACTTTTTGCAGCAACCTATTATAATAAATTAAATCAAGCTGTATTAAATTTACATATCTATGATCCATATTAGAATATATTGTAAAATCATCCGTCGGTCGGTAGCGGATAAAGCCAAAGCAGAAGCTGAAGGCGAGCCAAGCCAAAAGCCATTTATCTGTCGACGTGGCAATGTCAGCCCATGTTACCGAGGAAGCTTCGACGCTTCGCAGCAATTTCGCCCATCCGCTTTGATTCTTATTCACTTAATGTCCGTTATGAACGTTGTAAGCAGGCTAGCAGCGTTGAACATCAGCAGCATCTGTAGTAAGAAGCGAACATAATAGGTGATATATGGCAGCGTAGTTTCAGCGATATCATAATGATATTATAAAGCATAGCTTGAGTCGATTCAGTTAAATTACATAGTGTCTGGGAATAGATATATATACGGAAGTACACAGCTTTCGACTAAGCCATGTAGGTTTATTGGGAGTTCCATTGCCACCGGTGAATTATAACTCTTCACCCATCCATCTCACTTCTCACTTCAACCTAATAGACTTAAAAACACGTAGGACTATAACTGATATAACGTGTCTCCATAAGCTTTTGCACAATCGACTAGACAGCCCAGCTAGTCTAGAAAAAGATCAATTTCGTGTGCCACCGCGACTAACGAGGAGCTCTCAAACATTTTCAGTTGTCGCTTGCAATAACAACATCGGATAGAATAGACCTCTTGCCAGAATGTATCGCGTTTTTGATAAATCGTGTAAAGGATTAGATTTATTTTATGATTCCATAAATATAATAAAAGATTCGATCATACCTAGCCTATCTCCTACTTTTTAAGATTTCACTAACTGCCATGCTAATGTACTGTATTATATGATTATTCTATTATAACATACTATTGTATTATAACATACTATTGTATTATATCATATTATATAAAATAAATATTATTATCCAAATACTCATACTTCTTTTTTGCTCTATCCAAATAACCTTATTAACAACTTATTTAATTATTTCTTTTCGTACCCTTATATTTTTATTAGCTTTATTATATGTTTTTCTACTATCAACGTGTTCATGTTATTTCTATATTAATGTGTAATGCAAGCATTGCAAACTATTCATAGGATAGTAAATTTGTTTCGTTTAAATATGTTTTTAAGATACTAGTATCATATATTTACTATCTGTAAGTTTGCCATAAATTAAAATAAATAAATAAATAAATCTCAAAAATCAAGCTTGTTCTTTTGCAAATCAAATTCTTTCCAATGGAGACGAATTAAAGCGAAAAACAGAGGTATTGTTGATGCAACTTGTTTGACTGTAGACTCGATGGTCACCCCGTAGTACCCATTTAGTCGATATTTTTTTATACACTCCTCGTCAGGCAATTAAACTTGCTGATTATCACCGCGGTGGTCGCCTGCTCTTATCCAGATGCCTAAAGAAAAATGTAAATCTAAAGTAAAATCTAAATACTGGAAAGAGTGGATAACATACAGTAATAATAGTAGATTGTATCACAAGGGAGCAAAATAATATTTTTACGGCGAGGGCGCTTTTTTGAATCCAGAGCGAAGTGAGGGATTCTAGAGTAGAATCCCGAGCGTAGCGAGGGATTCTTTAGTAGAATTCTGAACGTAGCGAGGGATCCAAAAAAGCGCCCGAGAAAAAAATATTTTGCGCCCGAGTGATACACTCTACTCTTCATCACCCTCTATGAGAAAATAAAAGGCGCCTCATATTTTATTGTAATATTATTATTTAATAAAACATAGAGTATCAACTAAATTGAAATTAAATAGTATCTAATAATAAAACAACTAAACACTTATATTTACATTTGAGACATTTTCGCAATTATGAATATTTATTGTTACAGTTTTATTAGGAATAGAGATTGTTGTAGATTTCAAATTCTGCGTGTTTGAAATAATATCCGAATCTGGCTCATTTTGAGGAAAATGTGAAGGTGAATCTTGTTGTTTGGATGTAGATGGACGCGGCGATAGCGGTGATACTTTCACTGTCACTCGAAGAACTCATTTTTCAAAACAAAACGATTAATTTCTTACAATCTGTGAAAATTGTCGAAAACGCGGGCGACAAAAACAATTGACGTTCGCGCGTTTTAAATTTCGTTTTTTTTATTCAGCCGGCGACGCGACTAGGGGCCGTCGTACCAGCCAGTCTTTATTCAAACAATATTTGCGTTAGATTTCTTCGGCGCTGAAGACTAAGATGTTGCAAATTCAAAAAATGCGCCGCAAAGATAAATTGCGGCGCACTTATTCAAAAAGTGAGCCGCAAAGATAATTGCGGCGCACTTATAAAGTTTCTTATTGAAAACACCACTTTTGGGCGCACTTAAAGGCGAACCAAGTTGTCCTTTTCGAATAGATGGGATGGAAAAAAATATTATTTTCCGCTAAAAAGCAGCACAATGCATTTATCGCTAATATGGATTTAGTATTGAAGAGCAACCTAAAAATATTTTGGACTTTCACAGGTGACATCGTCGCGATCTGTAGTCGGGTCACCAATTTCGCGGTGATTCCGTCATTAATAAAACCAGCGATAATTTTAATAATTTATATCTTGTTTATTCGGTAAATATACAATATCACCGATGTATGCTCAGCATCTGTCAACAAGGGAGTGCGTCCAAAAGCGTTTCTTGCGATACCTAAATTGGCGCGAGCACACGAACTTCGAGACATATGAGGAAAGAGCGGATTACTTTAAGGTTGCACTGCTCTATAATAGACGGACCATAACCGACATGTCTTTCCTATATGACATCATTCATGGTTTAATAGACTGTCCAGCTCTAACTGAGCGAATTTCCTTGAGAGTGCCTCCCAGAAGTACCCGAGTTTCTCGTTGGTTTCATGTGCCCAGGTGCAATTCAAGCCACTTCAGCAACTCTACTATGATACGGTTACTCACCTCTTTTAATAACAGGTTTAATGACCTTGACATTTTTTCTCTGGACAGGAAGCCTTTTCTTCACGCAGTCGAAGAAAAGCTCAGGAACGATAATTAATTTAAATTTACTTATTACTTTATTATATACAATACATTTATGTGTGTATCTATCTATATTTATGTCTATATGTATATATATATGTCAATAGTATACGTATGTATGGCCATTTATGAACGTATATTACACATAGTGTTATAACAATCCCTCCCTTCCATTTCCATTCCCCTATTGTACTTATACATTTATATTTAGAAATGCTTCTTTTTCCTTTTTTCTTAAAAAGAAGGTTATAAAATTATTATCTTTTAAATGGGTACTTTATATTTTTTGCTAATTTAAAATGTATTAATGGCTATATTAATGTTAATTTATAAAATGTTTTTTTTATATATAAAGAAAATGCTGTATACATTTAGTTAATAAAATAAATAAATAAATAAATAAATTGAATTCTCTATACAAAGTTATGGCGTATTTTTGAGTTTCGATCAACTATGTACGATCGATGTCATCGCCGTTCTTCTCACCTTACTATCTTCGCCATTGTCTCACCGGAGCGGCTCTTGCATCTCGCTTCCCCGTCGCTTCTGCTTCTGAGCCATCGCGTTCCCCTCTCGTCCGCGCCCGTTTTCAGACAGGCAGCAGGCTTCAGTCTTTCACGGGGCGTGCTTACGGCTTGGCGTGTGTTATCGGTCACGAAGACCGTTGAGTACGCTCTCTGAAAACCAGAAGACATATATTTATTTTCCGCGTTTAGTGATCTCGCAAAATTACTCATTTTCTCATCTTGGTCAATCAGCCACATCCGCTTCAGTATTCGGATAGAAGGTGGGACTCGCCATTCGGTCTGATGAAATCGTAATCGAGTGTCGTTTAACGGAGTTCGCTACAAGTGGTTAATTTCGCAGTGCCTCCGGGAGTGCTTGTTATTATTGTAAAAACTCACCGTTTGCTGCCAATTATTGTAATTTTCTGAATAAAAGATTTTGTTGAAAGTGGCGGGAGTGGGATATTTCTTCCTGTTTCGGATTCATCATCAATAACATTTTTAATGGTTTATTTACAATGGCTTTTAAAGCCATATTCCCAATGGCTTTGGAAAAAGTCGAGAAGTCCAAAGAAAACAATTTATCTTGTGAAATCAACTGATACTTCATCGTAAGCCGTCACATAGAACCACAGGAGTAATTGTAGCCATGGAATAAAATGCTGGACTGGAAATTAAGTAAACTAAACAGCACGCAAATGTACGTAATGCTTTCATACGTCACGTAACTGTCAACGCAAATGCATAACCGCCGTCCAACGCGCCGACATGCAGGGCATAGAACAAAACAATGTTGCGCCATCGGCAATTTGAAATGTAATATGTAAATGGTAAAATTTACCACTAAATCTTGAATATAATACTTGGCGACTTACTTATATGGCCTACTTTGTATCTCACAAATTGGTTTCAGTTATTTATCTTAAAGAGATCAAGGAATCCCGATCAGAGAGCATGAAAATTACCTCTGACGTTCCGCAGGGTTCAATCCTGAGACTGCTTCTATTTTCTACATATATCGAGGATATTTGTTCCTGTTTCAAACAGAGCAACTGTCTGCTATATCGCGTTGATTTAAAAATGTTCTCCAATACTTTCTCAATTGAAGACTGTTTTTAGTCTCCAAGCAGACATTGATCGTTAAAGCTATAATTCCATTAAAGATGACCTTGAGCGTTGATAAATGGAAACAAAACACATTAATCCCTTGAGCGGCAAACGGGACAATTGTCCCACAATTGAAATTACCGTAGAGCGGCAAAGGGGACATCTGTCCCAGCCGAGATCGGCACCGATGTTTTCCAATTATTAACCCTTGATACCTTACATATATCATACGATCTGTGGTATGTGCGAAAAGAGGAGAAGATTCTCTGTTGTTAACTAGTTGGTTCATTATTTTTCATGCAGTCGCCATTTTTTAGTCTATGATTGAACCAAACCAAACCAAAAACTTCAATATTCATGTTGATTTTCAACACTGTTTTTTTTTTTTTGTATGAGTATAAGTAAAACGAAGTCATAGGTTGAATGAAGCATATTATAAATATTATAAAAGTATTCACAATTTCTTGTATAGGGTGATTTATTTCCAGAAAAAACGTAGAAATATTGGACAAGGCAGTTTTTTCTGTACCACAAATTTGACAGATAATTCTGAATAAGACTTATTGCTTTACAAAACGACGTTACACGTATCTAATAGCAAATTTCAACAGGAACATAAAACAGGTCTTCTTTATACGGTCCGTATAGTAGTTTCGGAGTAATCGTCGTTTTCCTGAAACGCTATATTTTTGTTGTGATGTAATCTCTTCTTCGCGTTCTCTAAGAGAAACTACAATTCAAACGTCAGCGCTCGAGGTATTAATCAAATATAAAAAGATTTTCACTCTGCATTACCCTCTGCAACCATTATTGACCAGAGTGGAACAAGTCTATCTTGCCTACCCTGGACAACCGCCTTTGCAATATCGCCGAAACGTCGGGTGCTACAAACTTTAGGCGGTAAATTAGTTTTTACCTATTAATAATATAGATCAGACAATACTCAAGCTGTCACCCATCCAAGTACTGACTATGCCTGACGCAGCTTAATATCGGTAATCTGACGGAAGCTAATATTTAAGCGCTGCTACATTACATATAATGCGACATTACATATAATAATTATTTTATATAAAACTAATTACCCAGGGCATAAGAACATGTGCTTAAAACAACAGCTTTGCTTAAGTAGCTGCAGCCCTGTGGAATCGATTAGGAGCGAATTTCAGATCCAAATCCTTACCAGCTTTCAGTTTCGAGTTAAGATTCAGTTCTGCATCATGTATTATTATTGAAATAAATTATTTGAGAATATTTATACAATGAGAAAAATATAATGATCTAATACACAGAAATACCCATGTTTCAAATGAATTACATTTATAACATATACTGTGGTCCGTACATATGTATCAACATGACGTGTAACGGTGTAGTTATTATGTCACGGGCATGGTAACTATACCGCACTTTCATTACGGTGCACAACGAGATCTTGCTTTTACCATGACAACGTGTTATTAAATACGTGATGATATAGTCAGTCATGTTGAAGCTACATTATACCGTTATTTTCTTACTACCCGTACGGAGCATGGTGAAATATAATTATAATCGTGTAGGTAATTAAGTTTCGACAAAATTCCTTGCAATACAATTAAATTACGATTGGAACATCATTACTCTGCAAAAAACTGTTATAATAAATCGGCAATGTAGGAATAAATCCAATAATTTTCTCAGTGTAGACAGTCAATATGTTGATTCATTATATGTTAATGTGCAACAACATTAGCAACGTAGAACTAGTCTCTTATATATGACACTAATAATTTTACACGTCGATTTTTTATCATTATGGGGCAGTGATATGTCCTTTTCAAACATGTGTTATCGAAAATGGGGGGTGAGTCTTCGATTGTTAACTGTTACCCAGAAAACTTTCACTGTACAGATTATGCACTCAGTAACCTAATAAAGACTTCATTGCGCAAGACATCATCAAACCGAATTAATTTTCAGCGCTTGGTAAGTGCCGACCGTAAATTAATAAACAAAGTAGAAGATATTGAGTGCTGGAGGCCGAGTGGCCTTAATAAGGGTCCCGACCTACATAATATTTATGTATATACAAGGGGAACCCATTATAATTTTAAGAGCCGAATCTCATCATTAATATTTAATTAATTTTGAGACTGTAGCCTTACTTGGAATACATTTCGTTGACGAATTCGGAAAGTAATTAATTCGCTGGTGTCTGTTCAATTTCGTCGATGGCACCGCGAGATAAAAAGCGAGAGCTGAACGCTTTGCTAAGCGGCAATAGGGAGGTGGGAAGTACAATAAGGAAATAGCAGTCTGCGTTTTTGTTTTAGTTTTAATATAATTTAGGAAACACACAGCTGTTTTATATAAAAAATTATTGACATAGGTACCTACAACATTAATAAATTTCAAGAAAAATCTAATTACCTGTTTAAGCTTAATAAACATTTTTTTGTTGACAAAAATAATCCCAAATGGGGGGGTTAGAAGGGAGGAGAGTAGTATATAAAGAATAGGCAGAATAGAGAATACAAATACCAGAAAAAAAATCTGAGATAAATCTTCAATGCTGGTACAATCCAAGGTACACCCAGAAAATACATATCCATGAACACCTGAAAATATCTCTACTAAAAGACGAATATAAAACACAGCGGCATATATACAAAGAGACTGGAAGTGCATACCCCCGCACTGGCCTATAACCTCATCGAAGTAGGTTAAAACATCAGGTTCTTGAAGCGTTATGGTATGGCAGAAGCCTCCTCAAAAGAGGGGCTAACCTGCAAGTCAACTGATCTAGACAGTTAAACAACTGACTATTGTATTATTGACAACTACTCGTATATACATAACTGACAAAAAAAAACAACTGACTATAGTCTAAATTGACTGATTGCAGATAGAAATCACAAGAAAAGAAACAATCTTCGTTTCTTAAATCCAACAAGTGGATATAATGAACGTACATACAAACAGTTTTTTAATTACATAACTTTAAAACGTACTAATAGTACCTAGAGTTATACATATGAGTACCTAGGCCAGTTACAAATAATCCATGAATTTGCACAAGTATATTTAGAAAAATAATGAAAACAGAAAACAATAATCAAAAATCATTTATCTAAACAAACTAGAGGAGCAATCACTTGATAATGAATATCTTAGTATGATACTGATATGCATTAAATTATAATTGTTTTTGGATAAATTGACTTAATTTTTATAATGGGTATTCTCGAAAATTTGTTAGTAAGGGCATTCATTAATTTAAAACTATTATATTAAAATATTTACGGATTTTTTTAAGGTTCTTCTAGCAGTATTATGCCATTTTAAAATGTTGTACAATAGTTATGTCTGTCATCGTGTACATATCAATTGCCAACATATAATTAGCCTTCTCACAAATCAAGCATTGCAATATGTATTCTGAGGCTACGGTTAATATTTTCCTCTATTATATAAGGAAAGGAAGTGCGTTTCCCTACTTTGTTCCCTACCCAAGGTAGCTCGTTTATTGGCCTAAAATTGATGGTAAATATCAGGGTTGTTTCCCTACAGTTATATTCCGTAAGATAGCGTTCCGTGTAAATAGAATGGCGTACAGAAATTTCTACTGATACATCACAAACAAAAGATCTGTTGATTCTTGTATTTTCTTTAATTGTTTTTTTTTTGCTTTTTAACATAATCTATGTGTTAGAAAGAGTGCATTGTAAACAATTTTGTGTTACAAAGCACTCTTTCTAACACAAGTTATTTCTAAACATTAACTAAAGGTTTAAAAGCATGCATAATATATATGACATGCATATTATAAAAAAATAATGATATTATGATACGGATATGATATAATTTCTTTTATTGTTAAATTGGGCCAAAGCTGTTAAGTCGACGTAGGATCAATACTTTAAATGGTAAAATGTGATCTTAATGAAAACTAGTGAAATAGATTCAAACGACATTGAAATATTGATCGTTCCAAAATACTCGATTGTCTCGCAGCCTTTCGATTATTAAGCGACATCCTTAGCGATCGCTGGCAATAAATATAAGGCGGGCGGGCGTTGTGAGGGCCAGGGCAGACCGGCACGGTTATTCTGTACACAGCTTGAAACAGCTAATAGGAAAAGTTTTAAATTACTAGATTCTATTTAAAGTTGGCTCACGCCATGCCACTGGGGACTGGTTAAGCGGGCACACTTTCGATCCACTCCTAACACACCCCTATCTCTTTCATCCTGCTACGTATTCAAAGAACTGGAATGCATTTATAATCTACTGACTCTCTGTATACCCGGCTTAGCCTGGTAAAAATTGAAAAACATGGGAACAGAACAGTTTCCATCTTCATTTCTAATCCTAAAAGGTAATTAAATATTTAGGCCTGAATAGAGTGGCGAGCCTAGGGTTAGTTAAGCAGCCGGACCGTGATTTTTTTGTTGTAAAATAAGTAATTGAATATACACATTCCTTATTTTGTGAGATCTTGCTTTGATTATTTTCGATACTGGAAAATAACTTTGATATTTATTTTATTTTATTTTATTTATTTGTTACAACTTGGTTGAGAGTTAACAATGAGATCGTACAGATATGATTTGTAACTATTTATATAAGCAATAAGAAAATGAACACAACCCATATGATCATTCTAGACGAATGCCCAACTAGACCGAACAGCCTGTATCTGGGCATACGAAAATATATAGCCTTTGTTTTTGAGTAGTACTGACGTTGATATTATAAATAGGATAGAAACGAATTTACCGCGTGAAATTTGTAGCACCCGACGTTTCGGTGACGTTGCAGCCGCCGTTGTCCAGGGTAGGCTGAAAAAGCTGTCAATTCGTAGTTTTGAGGGTAGGCCGCATACCGCTGCCGCCACTACTCTTTATTGTGAATTTTCCCAATTAGCGAATTTATTATCTTACGATAATATCTTACAACCAACCCTTTTATGAAGTGCTTACATGTATATGTGCCTGTAACATGTGTGTAAGTGTGTGTCTTGTTATTACATTAGATCGACAGAATAGTAATGCAATTCGCATAATTTTATCCCAACGGAAAATGTTGACCCAGCCGGGACTCGGACCCAGAACCTTACAATGTAAGACAAGGCGACCTAACCACTATGCCACTGGACCGTGGAATTCTGGAACGATCGCATATGAGATTCCAGGCGTCCTGATGCCAAACTAGGCGCTGCCACCGTTGATCTTTGCCTTTTACTGCTGAGCACTTCATGCTGTCTCGCTCTTTCGTTGAGTACGTTCTCACTGCGTCTCTGCCTTCCCAATAAGCTTACTTTCTGGATGACCCTCGTAATATCGCACTGCCTTAAAACCTATGTTTGTTTACGAAAGGAAATCTGGTTCAAAGGACCCGAAATGTTATGATAAGCTCACAACAAAGTTGAAGCATTGTTTTGACATCAACGAGTTCCGCTGGAAAAATTCACCGCAGCGACAACAAAAAAAGGAAATGTTGAACGAATTGGGAAAATTTCCATGCAAAAGCGTAAAATTACGAACGAAGCCGTTTGCGCCTATACCAGTTCACGGCGCGAAATGAAGTTCATAATCAAAGGCGGGGTTCACTTCGCAAAGTGATCGGATGTAAGATTTTTTTTTCATAAAAATATACTCGAACTTTTAGACGCTTAGCCTTGTAATCAATCTTGTTTTATACTTGCAACGCTATAGGAGCAGAGTCATATATTTGCAGCGCTCTTTCAATTATTGTATTTTCATAGATTATTTGTATGCAGATGATCATGAGAGTCGTCGATTACAACGGGGGAACCTGTCACCCCAGGGAGTTTAGAAGATATCGAGCCATTCTGTCTCCCATGGAGTGAACGTAAACAACACCACAAATATAGATAAGAGGAAAAACCGTGTTTTTTTTTATGTTTATATAATATATAAAAACGATACAATATTCAGTTTGCTAATCTTAGTGCCTTGCCGGTAGCAGCAGGCAGTATACCAAGGGCGTTAGGTGCAAGACATGAATATTCGCGGATCAATTGTAGCTCAAATTGAAGAAGTTTATCTGTAGCGATTGCGAGTGCGGGAATTAATGGGCCCTTGCTGAGTTGGCCACGAAGACCCATTCTGTTCAGGGTTGGTCACACTCACGGGTCAACACCTATCCGACGGCCTCCATGCATGAAGTGCGAGCGTGGGTAGGACTCTGACCTTATGGTTAGTTTCCCCTGGGAAACAACCTTCTGGCGCTCCTGGTCGCACGATCTGCGCACCGTGCGGCGTAAGCCAATCGACTGTGCACTCTGACTAACAGTCGGGGGAGTCTGGAAGCAGTACTGTTTCCTATAGAGCGGGGGTGGTTGCGGACCTTACGGTGACTGCTTTTGAAACGACCATCGGCAACCCGATCCTGGGTGAACAGCCGGGCAAAGGACGCTGTGGTCCGCGATAGATTTGTTAAACACCGTTTCACCGCTTCGTAAGGGACCCTCGAACTCGTAACCAATCGAGAGACTGGAGTAATCTGGTCACAATTGGAAGTAAGGGCGTGAGTGTAGGCCCGCCGGGTAACACTCCTGGCTATCTCGACTGTTTTGACCTCAGGTCTTCTGCGCTCACTCCAGGGAGATAGAAGGACTAATCGTTAAAACTTCCTGAGGTGACGGGCTCGCCCGCTGTAGTCGACAACCCTAGTTGTAGCGATTGCGATTATGCTTTTAGTAGCATGGACTATTTTCCTAAAGATTAATCCTTGGTTTGTGGATCGAAACAACACTAATTAAGGATTAAAACCTATCGAGTCAACATGTAGCAGCGACCGGTATATTTTTTTAATTCCTTCACGGAACGAATCCGGAACCACTTCCGGAACGCTCCATTATGCTACGCGATCACGCTATATGCACAAGTCTATTAAACGCTTTGTAAAATAAAATTCTCAGAGTGCAATCTTACATTTAATATCAACACAATTAAATGTTTTATGTAGAAGCTCTCTCTCTCTCTCTCTCTCTCTCTCTCTCTCTCTCTCTCTCTCTCTCTCTCTCTCTCTCTCTCTCTGTCTCTATTCTAAAACTGTTTTCTCTCCATATATTTTTAGCAATAACCAGTATCCACCATGAATTATTGAGCTGGAATATGAACAAAACTTTGAAAGCTTGAAAGACGTACAAGCTAAAAACTTACGGTTTTGTACAAAATCAAATAAAATATACATTCCGAGCAGTAAAACATTTTCTAAACACTATATGATTATATTCATTGCATGGAATTGAAAATATATTAATCATCTCCAATAACGTACACTTTCCTATAATTTAATAAATTGTAATTGGCAAATACTTAATTTCGTTTCTTTTCTACTCTTAATTGTGAAATTTCACACTGGGTGGAATTTTCACACATTTCACAATCTCTTACAACCTAGCCTAATACTTTTCACATACTTTTTATCGCAATCAATGCATATTGTGTCTGCAAACCAAACGAACCAGAACGAGAGATAAAATATCTCGAAATAATGATAGATAGTCACCTATGTTGGGATTCTCACATCGAGTGTTTAGTGGACTTTATTCGATTGCGAGATATTCTGAGTGTGCATTAATGAAAAGTAATTTATTGAACGCTATATTATGTCAATCTCCCATGACATATGGTATATTTGGATGGGGAGCTTGCAGAAAAACAGCCCTCCAGAAAGTAAACGTTGTCAAAAAGCAATAATTAGAATCATGCTGAGAAAGTAAATGCGTTACGTTTCCGACGATCTGTTTGATGAGGCACAGTTGCTGGATTTGAGATATCTCTATTGCCCTAAATTAATACTTCATTTGAAAAATACCACTAGACAAAGATTATGTTAGTCCGGAAAACATTTAGAGAAAAAGTCGTTACAAGGAAAACGTCAAAGTGCCAAAACGTCTAACTTCTTTTGGACAACGTCACTATAGCTTCCTTCGTACAATAATTGCTAACATTACTAGTAAAAATATATTGAGAAAGAGCAGGTAACAGCAAAAATATCGCTTTATATTATGGTTAATTAACCTAGGCAGAAGAAAGACGGACAAAATCTTTATAACAATTTTTAAATGTTTTTTTTTGCTATGCAATTATTTGTATATATTTTATTTAAGTACTTATAATATACGTGTTATTACAAAAAAATATATAATATTACTCATTACTAATATATATTTATTATCACCTAATACTGATTACTAATAATTTATAATAGTCACATTATTATGGTCTTCAGAAAGTTTAATTTTTAATTTTGTTTAATCGGAAATCTTGTGTGAGAGCTATTTATTTCTACAATAAATTGATGTTGGTATTAGTGTTCTCCTTAGAAATAGTTTTACCTAGTTAAGAGTGACACAATTTATTTTTAATTTAAATATTTACGATGTATTTAGTAATCTGATAAAATAAATTTAAAAAAATAAAAATAATTACACATCTTTCTTTTTTTGTTATAATGGAAACAAACTGATCTGTATTATATATACCTAAAAAACAACACTAAACGAGCGAACACCATTCAGATGTGTCCAAAATAATATTTAATTATAGATGTTAAATTTAAATTAAATATAAAAATCGTTTGGTTAGTTACGATTAGTCGTATGTATTTGTGTTATAAAAAAACAGTATAAATTCACAAGTAGTACTTATCTTTACAGATTTTAGATAAGTTATCATTTAATGACTGACTTAATAAAGAGCTTAAATTTTACAAGTTAAGTAGCAAATATGTCAACGTCCGATAATTTATTATCATATGAATTACAAGCTCTGTAAATAATTAATTCTGATTTTAATTTGTCCTGACAACGGATAGATGGAATAGTCTTGGCAAGCGCGTAGGTTGACAGGGAACATTAAAATGTATTTGTGTCAATATATCTTTCTCATTTATACTCGTAGCTCGTGCAAGAAGACGAAACCCATAAATTTCCTATGATGATGTAATGACCACAATTCCTATGTCATAATATGTAGACGTAATGCATATTATAATACGTATACATAGGCGAATTTGTTATATGTAGACAGCTTTTTGTAGAAGAGGAAATTTAGGCGTTTAATATGATATATTATATTCTGTGAAAATATGTGAATTCCTATAAAAACTATACCAGTAAATAATAAAATATCGAATCGCTAATTTACTCTTAAAAACAAGTCAAAAATTGAAACTACGTGCCATCGTAGAAGCAGAAATATAAACCATACTAACATCCGTCGTAGCACCGACCGTAGCACCGATCGTAGCAACGATCATAGCACCAGTCGTAGCGAAGTAATTTAAGCCGGGCAGAAATGAGCATCACCGATCATCAGAAATGCAGGTCTGAAGTTGTACAGTACACAAAAACTTCTTCATCCTTTGTAGAAATGACAACGCCACTTACTTCACCACACAGACTAGAGTGGTACCATTCATCTTCTAAAACTTCTAAACTTTTTTAAAACCATAGATAGCCCTTACAAACAAAAAGGGGGGTTTGTAAGGGCTATGGTTGCTTGCCACTACTGACGATTTTTTTTGGAAAAGAAAATATGTTTCAATTATTTATATTTGAAAAGAAGAACTGTTGAAGATAAAAAGCGTTGGATGTCAATGATGAAACAAATGGTTATTAGGAATAAATAATTATTAACGAATACATGTAATGAGTGGTCTAATAAAAGAAACCCAAGGGTGTCGGTAACAAAAGATCCAAGATGTATATTGTGTCGCTCATTCGTTTTGACTTATTTATCGTATCCGCCTGGTGGGGAATTAGCGAAAGGGCCAAAATGAAAACAAACACGGTCGGCTGGTGTCGGAAATTCCGGTCGTTTTTCTCAATTCGCCGATTCCCGATTCAGACGCCTCGTTACCTTTGAAAGTTTGCTCTCTTTGCGACGCCCGCAATCCCCTCTATTGGCAGCCGCTTTTTCAGGCCGCCAGGATTACAGCTCACCTTACGAAGCCTAGATTCAAAGAGATTTAAAAATCCAAAGATGGTTTTTAAATCTTTACTGGACTAAAATTACTATACGCCAGGCGCGCACTGCGGTGCGGTGCTTTGCGGTGCGTTTTTTAAGCAGCACGGGATAAACCGCATTTATGTGGTACGCACACCGCGATCGTATTCTCGGAGTTTCTGGCCATTCGTTGTTTTTCTGGCCAACCGTGAGTTTTAAGTTACCAGCATTCCTAAAGGAGTGAATCAGAACGAACAAATAAGCAAGTTCTAATAAAAAAAATGAAGAAAAAAAAATTAATTAAAAATTTTTTTTTTTCTTCATTTTGTTTTTTTTTTATAATATCAAAAGCGTTGAGCACGTTGTGCCATCTAGCGGTAGACACAATATTGCCAAAATTTTTATTAGCGATATTTAGTTACTCAGTTATCGATGTTAGTTACTGTTATATTCGCTGGGTACTTTTTTTTAGAGTCTTCGCACTAAATGGTGCTCATTTTCAAAGCTCTAGCCAATTATCTCGGAAGTAGGGATTATGAATTTGTTTTGTTGTCGATAGCCCAACCAATATAACTAGACTGCCGATATCAATTCGATCTTTTAAAATGTTTCATTGTTTAAAGCCACGGATGTGTCTTATTTTAAACTGTTTTCCTAATCATCAGATTTGGGAAAAACGCCTTTTATCTGTGTTAATATTTTTGTTTATAAAAATTTGATAAAAACGAATGAAAATTTTAAAAACATCCCGAAAGGCATGGAATCGTAGCCATGTCCATACTGTAAAAAAGCTATTTTTTTTTAATAAGTAACAGTTCCTCGCTGATTAGACTTATTTTAGTAAAAAAAAACACAATTTCGATTAATGGAACATAATACCAATTTAATCGGGTTTTGATAAATGCTGCTTAATAAGAGATTTATTTTATTATCAGAATCAACCAAAGGCAAAGGATTTATGGGCTCAAAGCTATGAGAAAAAAAAACAAGTTCATTCTTTGATTATATACATTTTCTACCAGGTTATGTTTCGTAAACACTGCGTAGTTCGATATCTTTTCCGCGTTTAATTCAATCAGTTAGAGGGAAATGATGTGCGGAATTCGTTGGCCGCTATTAAACAGCCTTCACCCAAACTCCGAATTACTTAGAGGAGATATAAGTTTATGTTAGAGTTGGTGTTTCCATGTAAACGTAACATCATGATCCAATTACAAGAATTTGGCTTCGCGCAAGACTAAGTTTGGAGTCTGCGAGAGAGAGAAAAATAAAAGAGGAGGCGAACTAGTTAAATCAACGCAGGAGCAGTTGATAGTATCTGGCGTTAAGAGTTTCTTTAAAGTTGAATTATGATACAGCTACGATCAATGACAGTAAGAGAGGTATACATATAAAGTTTAATAAGCTATTAAAACCAAATGAAATATGAAAATTAATGAAAATAAAGGGTGGGGTCCTCGCCTCATAATTACACTTCCAAGGAAGATATACATTAAGTACTGAGGGTGAAAATTTTGTTAATGTAGAAGCAACAGATAAAATAATTATTTACACCTATAGATCAATAACTGGTGTGGGATATAACCGCAATCTATTTGACTACAGATAAAAAGATCCCTATCTACGAATTTTCAATGCGAAACCGTGAGTATAATAATTGGGTATAATAAAAGGGAAAGCATTTATTAATAGGAGAGGACAGGCCGTAAGAATCCAACGCCTTACATCGAGGCACTGGGAAGAGGGCCCAGTCGGCTGACTTCGCATCTTACTACCATATTTGGACGAATTTCTCCATCCTCCAATTTGGTCATATATTAGAAGTCGCTTGCGCGGCCTCTACCTGATGTTAGCGGTATTTTCGATCGAATTTAGCGACCCGTGGCGTTTTCGCGAGTCGAGCTGACGTGGGCATGGATGGCCGAAGGATCTTTATTTTTATTACGTTTAAAATAGTAGGTTATTGAGTTTAAAATCTACCTGGGTGGAATGATGCCCGTAGTAGACTTTTATGTATGGTTTTTTCCTCTTTTTTTGTTGGTAAGTGTTACATAATTAAAAAAATGGTTTTATATTAAATTGGTTTTATAATTAAAATAATATAAAATTGAATTCTGCGACTGTAATCCCACCTGGGATAACAGTCGCAAAATTCACAATGGACGGAAACATCATTATTTTCTCTCTTCTTGCAGCCAAATCAAATCAAATCAAATAAGGTTTATTGTCATCAGACTTAGAAATAGTTATTTAGACATTAGTACACAATAATTTCGAGAGCCGCTTAAAATTAAAATCATTTTCAAAATCGATACTAGAGGTTTTTAAGAGCCTCGCCATATTATTTATAATATTTGTATTCTATCTTAAAACTACAAAGTCAATCCAATAATTATTTTTAATGACAATTACGGTAAAAAAATATAATTAAATCATAAACGGTCATGTACATAATATGTCATGGCAAGACATCTTCTATTCTGCAGCAACATGCATCTTCTACCCCTACAAATGGGGCGTCGACTATCCGTAGTTTGTGCATATGTAAGTCGGCAGCGCTCAGTGAGCAGATCCACCATTTTCCTCGAGTTATCCGGTCTCAGCCAGTAATTTGTGTTAGTTTTAGTGTTTTGTTTTAGTAGATCCTACAACCAACTCACCTGAGTTGGTTGCAGGATCTATAGTATGGACTGGTGGCTAATAGAAACATAGGTAGGTACCTAAAATTAGGACTAATGCTGGTAGCCGATTGGCTATCCCCTTTTCGTCATTATCATCATTGGTGTCATCGCCTATGCCAATGGCACACTCAATATCTGTAGTACCCGAAGAACCACCACCCAAATAAAGAGTATGTATTATTATAATCATTATGAAAGTATGCAGTCGGTAATATCGGTCAATGGTATGAGGGTTAAACTATTGGTTGTTCCGAGGTGGCGTCGAAGCGCACCGTCCCGCTGGCGTCGTCGCAGTGCTTGAATTAATGCGACGTCCTTCATTGAATTCAATTCAAATGTCATTTGGTTGCGGTGCTCTGTCTCCCTCTGCGGAGCGCGGATTTCATGTACATCCGTCCTTTGTGCACGCGAACGTGTTCATTATGCCGCCGTTTCTTGCTGTCTCGCGCCGCGCTGTCTCTGCCGCCTCTGATTTCCCTTCCCTCTCTACGGCCTGCACTTGTGGTGACACTAACACATCTTGGTTTTTTTAATTAAATTATATATTAATTATACATATTTCGGTTCATGGTGCCTGAGAACTTGGGCCACTAAGGCCCGCTCCTTTTATAGGTCGGCTCAACTCACGGCTCATCAGCCGTGAGTTGCCTCCTCGAGGAGGGTCAACCCTAAAATATACTTCGTTTCCGGTGCCACGGCACGTGGATCGGTTCCTCTGGGTGATATCCTTCAGGTTCTACTGGGCGGTTTGCGTCAACCAATCGACTTTGGACACCGGCGAAAGGAGGGATCTGAAAACACTCTTATACGTTTCCTCAGCAGCGGGAGTGAATGTTGACCTGATGTCATCCACTTTTGAAATGACACATTGACTACCCGGATCGGGTAGTGAGGCCACCAAAGCGACTTCAAACCCGTGACCTCGGGGACAGCTAGGAAATTCGGCCGAACCTGATAGTAAGGGCACGAGGCTGGCCTGCTGGATTCACTTCCCAGTGCCTCGCGGTTGGTCTCTTCCCAGTAAGGCGTTGGTCTCTTCCCAGTAAGGCGTTGGTCTCTTAAAGGGAATGTTGGCGTAGCTAGGCGATGGACTGTTTCGTCCTCAAGTCTCTACGTTCACCCTACGTTTGGAAGAACGATCAAGTAACATGTCGCGTTCGCCTGTTGTAGGTAACAAATCCACAGTGAACATATCCATATATGTATTCCGGATATCTATGTTGAAGCAAAAGAAGTGACATTAGATGCGATATTAAAGCGCAAAAATCAAACCTTTTAGTCTTATATTTATGCTAGGAAGTTGTTTTTTTTATAATAATCATATTGGCATACGCTGCCTTTCATTATTTTATAGAAATATTACTTTATTTACTACATGATAAAAAAATGATATGATAAAAATGGTTATGTTTTCCTGAAAATAATTCCATAAAAAAATATTGGTCATGACGTTTTGACCTATAAGCAAAACTAAAATAACTAATGCTATCTATCGCCGAATAGTAATTTATTTCGTTTTAATATTAATTATTTTTTTTCCCAGGTTTATTTTTGTTTTTACATGCTTTTATATACCTTGCAAAGTTTGTTAGTTTGTTTAGGGCAAATTTTGCAAGCTGAATTAAAATCACTTCCTCTTATCCTATGAAGTTGAAATTTCACATGTTGGTTCAAATCCGAGGACAATGCATTTTTACGGTGAGCTCGACCTGATTCTACACCCAGGATCGACTCCGGACGAGGCTACTCTTCCACAGTCAACACCACAAACACAATTGTGTATACACATTTCATCATGACATCATCATTCATCATGACATGGCTGCCGCACCCAGAATTGGATCCCGATAAGGGGTCTCCTTATCAGTCAACAGCACAGAAACGAAATTGTGTACGCATTCAATTAAGATAGTCCGTTCTATGTTTGACAAAGACAGCGCAGGGCTGCTGCACCCAGAGTTGACTTCCAACGAGGCGACTTCTCAACGGTCAACAGTACAGAAACGAAATTTTGTACACGCATTTAATTATGATAGCACGTTCTAAGTTTCACCGCGACGGGGCTGCTGCACCCAGGGTTGGCTTTCAACGAGGGGACTCCTCAACGGTCAACAGCACAGATACTTAATTTTGTATACGAGTTCATATATGATAGCCCGTTCTAAATTGTACCAAGGTAGGCCTGACGCACCCAGGGTTGGCTTCCAACGAGGAGACTTCTCAACGGCCAACAACACAAACACAGAATTTTGTATAGCATTCAATTATGATAACCTGTTCTAATGTCCACTTTGACATGACTGCTACAGCCAGGGTTGATTCGGGACAAAGCATTTAAATAAAAGTTTTTTTCAAAATGTGTTTACTGTTAACTTATTTATGTTGATCTTTGTCGAGAGATACATTTTCATAAATATTAGATTTTAGAGACGTCTTTTTATTGCAATTATTCTATATAATAATACTACAATAATAGTACCTAGCTCCATTAAACCATTTATGTTCAAAACTTTTTTGTGATATGTTTCAGTTTAATTCTTATAAGATACTCAAAAGAGACTTAAAAATAAGAATCTGTAATCATTTTCTAAAATATAAAATAAAATGGAGAAGTTAAGATGATCTTTGTTCATGAAGAGTGCTAATACCTAGAAAATTTCGTAGGACTTTGGAGGCCTCGACCTAGAATAAAAAAAAAAAAACGTGTGGCACTCGGGGACTGCCGCGGTAAAGCATAGCATTTTTAACAACTTAAGCAATTATAATTATTTATTTATTTTATTTATTTTATTTTTTCTGATATAAGATAACTGCGCTCTATCGGAAAACGTTGGAAAATTATTCCGAATCATTTGCGGCAAATGATTCGGAATAATTTAAACGTCTTCCGATAGAGCGCCGCGCACGAATTTTTTATTTCTTTAAAGCAAAAAAACGGATTATTCGGAAAAAAATCGTAGATAAAAAGATAGATAATAAAATTATCTTTAAAATGGTGCAGGTTTCCTAATAATACGCCCGATAGTATTTGCGTAGTAGTCTTTTTTGTGTTCGGTTAGACCTAATTTCACAAATTAATTACACTATGTAATATAAACAAAATCTAAAATATTCAAAGCTAAGAATATTAGGAAAATGTTCTTGTTTAACATATATTTTTTTCGAATCGTAAGCAGTACTCGTTTAAACGTAATTAACAGTTAAAATCATTTATTTTCGTTAAGACATTTCTTCATTCGGTCGCCGCGCTGGCCTAGGCCCGCGATAAAAGTTATGCAATAGCTTAAAAAAGAAACGAATCATAACTCGGTGTGGAGACCATTTTATTCTATTATTATTACAAGTCAAAATTATAACATTAGGTGAGAAACTAAATTCATGTGTCCAGTGGGTCGTTACCGACCCACCAAGGGTTTTCTCTAGATTCTATAGCTTCCATAGGATAATAAATAAAAGCAATTAGGTTATATATTTATTTCTCAGTAAATTATTATTAAAAACTTACACGCAGACTCCACCGATGCATACGCCGAAAAAAATGCCTGTTCGAACAAGCATAGAAAGCCAGAATCTAATTGCATCGTGGTAATATATATCTCAAATGCAGCTGCAGACTTCCTCAATGCCATTAAAAAGGGCATCAAGCAATAAAAGTTAAAAAATGCAGTAAAAAATGAGCAAATGTATTAGGCATACATAAGTTAAATGCAACAGATGCTTTTGTGCAGCCCAAACTTGTATCATATTATGATAATTATCAACCTATGTCGTTCGACCATCAAATTATACGGTCGTGTAATAGCAAGGGATTTGCTGCAATTGAGAACAGGGTGCTTGAATAATTCTCGTTAATTCCAATACCGACTGTAGAGTTTCCATTGGCGAGCGGCAAACACGAAATGCTTATATAGTTTTCCGGCTAGCATCTGTAATACACGAATTATGCATTTATTAGCATTTACTGCAACAGTATAGTTCAAAAGCAGAAGTACGGCTATTTTGATTACGTAATACGAACAATACCGCCGTTTTGTATTTAGATGTAGAATTCTTAATAATAGGGTATTAAAATTGTAGACAAGCATTTTGTTATTTATATTTACATATATAACATAAAAAAAGGATTTTCCCACGTTGATACAAACTCTAAATTCTAATAAATGGAAAACGTCCCGAAAGGTAAATTTAAACACGAAAATTGTTTTTCCAAACAATGGTTTATTTTTTAATAAGGAAAAATTTGTACAATAGGCAAAGTTCAAATTTATTTAATTTTTTAGAAATGAATTTTTCTTTTTTCCAATTTTATTGCTCATTTTCAAAACAGTAACTTGTCAGTATAGTAGAGCATTCTATCGTCGATCTATATATGAGACCAAAAAATCATATTTTCATGTTATTTTTATTAGTGGTATTTAATTTGTATCGATATTTGTGTAAAATCACGCTATAGATTATTCTGTCATATCCCGAGGGCTCAAATTGTTTAGTTTTCTTGTAATTCTAATTGCAGTAGTATCACCTAGGAATGAGTTTATTATATTAATGTAATACTACTAATGAGGCCACCTTGCTATTTAAAATAAATTCGATATATTATCGTCGCAAATTCGCTATATTATTTGAATGATGCTCTGTGCCTCTATAAAATAATGAATGGTATATTTTATTCGATTGCTCTGACCTGGTGGGCGAGATCAATATTAACGCCCCAATGAGGACCACACGCCAATTTGACCTGTTTCGATTGCCGCGTTTTAAAAATAATGCATCAAGGAATGGAGTACTCACACGCTGCTGTGAGCTTTATAATACCCATTTAAATGGTTACAAACACTCCGTAGATCAAACCCTAACCGATACAATAAGCTGACTATTTGTTTTTAGCTATTTTTATTGATTATTATTATTATATTTTATATACGCCATTACTAATATCATACATGCTCACATTCCACACTTTCACGCTCAACACATTCCCACAAACACATACAAACACACACCCTGAATACTAGACTCTTATTTAGTTCTAAAATTGAAAAAACGTAATTTATGTAAGATTATTGAAATCCGTAACTGGTTTTATTTGTTGTAAATGTGCATACATTTTTTTAAATAATATTACTGTAATACTGTGTAATTTCTCAATAAAGAATTTAATTGAATTGATTTATACGGTGACAGCTCTCTTATGTACTTAGTAGTAATTCCAAGCAAATAACTTAACTTTTTAACAGTCTTAATTGTTAGTATAGTAAACTTTTTTATTGAACTTTGTCCATTTACGCAACTAAAAAAACATTTCATGAACGAAGTTATTCAGTTTTTTCCATGCCCTGAAAAATTTGCTCGCTCTCTTATACCGAAGTTGTATCATTATTATCATGCACAGATGTAATGATATTAATATGGCATCTCGTGATAATATTATAAAAGAATTTCATACTCTTCCAATATGATTTGCTGTAAAAACAATTCATGATAATCAATCAATAAAGTCCAATCGCCTGTACGTGGGATGCAAGGATAGTATACAATCGATCAGCAAGCGGGCGCTAAATGTACGAACGCTATCGATCTATTTTTGCATACATCAGTTTTGCTTGTAGAGATATAGAGGTTTACGGGAGGGTATATTAGTTTTTTGTATAATGTCGGACGCTCTGCCTTGGAAGCGCGCATCGCGACGTTGCTATCTATTATATTTTTTATTTATATTCTCAATTATTTATACTTGCAGATAATATCGGTATGGCGATGAGTAGAATTTCTTGTTTTGTAGTCAAACGCATTCCAGTCATCATCTAAATTGATTTATTATTATGAATTTCAGTTTTTCTAAGTGATCAGGTTATGCTCGTGTATTGGTAATTCGCAGGGTTTACAGTTAAGGATTCTAGCTTTTCTTACATTCGCTAGCATTGGCATAACTTTGTTTTCTCGAGAGGAATAGAATATGATTTTTCTAGAGGATCATTTTAGATTTCGGGACCAAGTCCTGTCTCCGGAAGTCATAATAATGAACAGTACCATCCGCCTCTAAGCATCTTATTATGCCGTCTCGTCAGGGGTTAATTAATGTATCTACTACCAAGAAAACGGGAAGTAGGAATGCGTCGCGTATCGGCTATGTGGAATCATTTATTTATATTCATTAACATTCTAACTTTAATAAGCGGTAAAATAAGCGAGTGCACAGTTGTGTAGGCTGACGCCGCACGATGACGACATAACGCTGTATAATATTAATATTAGGAGCTAATCGGCCCTGTTGGAGTTGGCCACTGTTTCGTACTTCGCCTAAACATTTCTAGCGTGGCAACTTTATATCGAGCGACGCTGCTGAACGCAACCAACTAGTGAAGAGAGGACTGGTCGAACGCCGCCACTTACACGTCAAACTGTCATACGATCAGAGCGGACGGTCGATATCGCCGTTGCCGTAATTCCCGTTCTGTATAATTATATTTCGCTCGCGTGCGCTTTGTATTGTACTACATCTACAATAAATCTGTGCCACCACGAACAAGGCGTTTATCTGGAATCCTGCCATCCTTCACCAGCGACAATTAGAGGTTGTCCGAGCAGACCGCACCTCATTACAACCACGTAGACCCATTTGTTCAGGGTCGGTCACACTCACAGGTCAACACGAATCCGCGGCCTCCACGCATGAAGTGCGAACCCGGGTAGGCCTCTGGCCTAAGGGCCAGTTTCCACCAGGAGTCAATATTCTGGCGCTCCTGGACGGTTTGCGCACAGTACGGCATCAGCCAATCGATTGTACATTCTGAGTGACAGTTGAGGGAGTCTGGAAACAGTACTGCTTCCTCCAGTACTGGGGGGTAGTTTCTCACCTTACACCGACTGCTCTTGAAACGACCATCAACTACCCGATTCCGCGTGAACAGCCGCGATAGATTCGGTAGACACCGTTTCACTGTTACGTAAGGGAGAAGGCCGCGCAAGCGACCTCGAATCCGTAACCAGTCGGGAGACTGGAGTAATCTGGTTGCAATTGGCAGTAAAGACGCGAGTGTCGGCCCGCTGGGTGACTTATCTGGCTATCTCGCGGTAAGGCATTGGCTTCTTACGCGCATGTGACGGAACTTGACGGTGGACTGTTTTGTCCTAAGTTTTCTGCGCTCACCTCAAGGGAGATAGAACGATCAAATTTCGTTGAAACTCCTGAGGTGACGGGTTAATCCGTTGTAGTCGACAGCTCTAGTTGTACATCGCTATAGCACCAACGTACAACGTACGCTACATCCATAAAATCTAATTATGCACACATACCTGTACTCCGCCACCACTGCAACTTCCATCAAAGCTGACAAGTGTAACATAATCGCATCGCCAAGGATGTAGTTTTTTCGTGCCGCTATTCTGTGTTTAATTTATCCGTTCGGCAAATGTTCCCGCTTTCCTTTTTCCTCGTTGCATCGGTCAATACGTCGATGGGAGGGTTTCTCAAACAACGTGTGCGCTCTTTGTGGTCGCCGCGCGCAATCACGGCCCATTTCCCATTTGCTAGCGTATCTACCGGTCGGTAAAATCTGCTCAATAGTAGAAATAGACCAAGCGGCATAAGCGCGATAGTTGAATGTCTGCGCCGTACTGCTCTGATTATAATTATAAATAATTTGGTAAGGAACCCAATTTATGGTATAAGGAAGTTTGAAAATTCCGAGTTTATTTTCCATGTTGATAATTAGCAAATTAATAAAATTTTAAATATAATGGAATTATGATAGCTGACATTCTAATTCTCATATAATTTAGTATACATCTATTTATGTTAAAAAAATACGAAGGCATATTGCTGGATTGACAATAAAATTATTTTACGTTGATTATTCTACATAGAATTTGCATTTCTATTTTAATATATTATTCTCTCTTACTTATTGATTATTTGACATTAGTATATTTTGATTATTTGTAAGTAGGTAATATTGAATATAATATTACAGCCATGACAACTATCATGATAGTTATGTTTTTAATAATTAAATTTTAGGCAGTTAATTTTGTGACGCATCCAAGTGTAGGAATGCCTATCTACTGGAGTAGTTGATTGTATTGTATTGTATTGTATTGTATCGGGTTAGTGAAGGTCTGAATGTTCTCCGTTATTGCGTTCGGTAGTTAGCTTGATAAAAGAAGCCCTATTGCGCGGTCGGCCAGTCAAACACGATCGTCCGGTCGCTCGCCGCCTTAGGGGTTATCAGAAATTTACAAATGAAACAAGAAGCATAATTTAAAAATATAAAAAACACTACTCCAGTTACAAAAAAGTGAACTGTTGTATTTAAAATTATTAGAAAATAAAATACATGTGGCACTCGGGGACTGCCGCGGTAAAGCTATTGCATAGCTCTTTTAACAACTTATGCAATTATAATTATTTATTTATTTTATTTTTTCTGATATCAGATAACTGCGCTCTATCGGAAAACGTTTAAATTATTCCGAATCATTTGCGGCTGCGGTAGCAAATGATTCGGAATAATTTAAACGTCTTCCGATAGGGCGCCGCCCACGAATTTTTTATTCGATAAAGCGAAAAAACCGGATTATTCGAAAAAAATCGTAGATAAAAAGATAGATAATAAAATTATCTTTAAAATGGTGCAGGTTTCATAATAATACGCCAGATAGTATTTGCGTAGTAGTCGTTTTTGTGTTCGGTTATACCTAATTTCACAAATTAATTAAACTATGTAGGTAATATAAACAAAATCTAAAATATTCAAAGCTAAGAATATTAGGAAAATGTTCTTGTGTAACATATATTTTTTTCGAATCGTAAGCAGTACTCGTTTAGACGTAAGTATCACATTCGGTCGCCGCGCTGGCTAGGCCCGCGATAAAAGCTATGCAATAGCTTAAAAATGTTCGCGCTGAAAAGCAAGTTTTTTAAGAGAATAAAGTTTCTTATCGCCCTGCGGCAGGTATCTTGAACGATCACGCATCTCTGCGCCGCCGTCGCAGTTTAGTCAGTTGCCCTCGGTGCTCAAGTAAAAAAATACTTTTTTATGATATATTCGTAGTTTGTGTATTTATCCATATAGATACATATATTTTTCAGAAATTTACTCCATCAGACTTTTCATTTGATACTAAACACGATATATTTATACTAATTTATAGACATTTGGACATTTAAATAATATTTTTTTCATTTGGTCACTTTAGGTACCTACCCTATGACACTCAAAATGACATAATGATTTAAATAATATTACACTCTTTTAATTTGGTTCAAGCGTTTAGAAGTTACGATGGATTACATACGGAAATCATACATACATGAATCCGAAACAAATAAGACAACTTTTTTTGGGCAGTCGTGTAAAAACGGATATTTACTCTTTTGCTAATGGCATTGCGATTAAAATCAATTGGAGTATTTAGGGATCACTATAAAATATATTATTAAGGGAAGATGTTTAAAACCAAAGATTTTTTAATTTTATTTTAGAATGATTATTTAGTAATTTGATTATTACTACTGTTTTTTTTATTTACTTTTATTTTATCGTGATTGTTTGGTAATTATTTTGTTTTCTTGATTTTTTTCGATTATAATGATTTATATATATATATATATATATATATATATATATATATATATATATATATATATATATATATATATATATATATATATATATATATATATATATATATATATATATATATATATATATATATATATATATATATATATATATATATATATATATATATATATATATATATATATATATATATATATATATATATATATATATATATATATATATATATATATATATATATATATATATATATATATATATATATATATATATATATATATATATATATATATATATATATATATATATATATATATATATATATATATATATATATATTTTATTATATATTGGTTTTATATATCAATAATAGGTGTGTCCATAAGACCAGGATAAGTGGTAACCTGAGGATACCCCTAATTTTTTAGCATTTGAGTTTTATTACGTAGTCTTTTTCTATTTACAATTGTTAATTTTGTGTGTTTTTATCGATATTTTTTTGAATTAAATATTTTTTTTATAAAAACAGGCAGGAAAATATTGGACGCAATTATTTGGCATATTCTCATTTGAGACGACATAAACCCTATATTAAATTAGTGATACAGTGAACCTAATTTATTATTATTATGGCTCAACCAGCAGCGTCCGAATCCGTAACGATTTGTCTGAGGAATTCCCGATTCAAACTGGTGTTCGACTTTTTAACGACGCGATTATGCCGAGAGCAGTCGACGGTCTACGTGGGGTCAGACACGACGAATCAATCTTCATAATCGATTTGATGTTCGCCGATGATAGCGCCGTTTTCGCCGACTCTGATGCCGAAGCAACGGACATTTTATACGACATATCCGGCATTGCTCAATCACATGGATTAAAAATCAACGCGGATAATACCAAAATGCTAACTACGGACGGATCGAAGGCCAGCGTTTACCTCGATGGAACCCAAATCGAACAGGTCCCACAATTCAAGTATTTAGGATCGTTGGTTACGATAAGTTAAGAAAGTGGATAATGGATAAGAAAGTGGCATCGACAGCCGATGTCCATAGGCCGATCGGTCAGTCAACAGCAACATTCGCCTCGCTCAAGTGGTGCATAATATGGAAGCGAACGAATATTACCATCAAAACCAAAATACGACTATACCGAACGTTGTTCTTCCCATTCTTCTTGATGGATCGGAAACGTGGACGTTACTACAATCGGACCTCAACAAATTTGAAGTTTTCCAAATACGATGCTTGAGGCAGATTCTCGGTGTCTCACTCCGCGACCGAATTCGAAACGAGACCATTAAAGAAAAATGCGATCAACTAACAACGATCGAAGAAGAAGTACAAAAACGTCGACTGCGATGGTTCGGCCATGTTTGCAGAATGAACGACAATTGCTTGCCACGTAAACTTCTTTGACGAGACCGCCCGACAGAATGGAGAATTCAGCGTTTGGCACTGAAGAAAACCTGGCTAAAGAACATCAAAGACAACCTTAAAAATCAACGATTATCGGCTATCAATGCTCGAGATGTCGCCAAAAATCGTCAAGAATGGAAGCGAATCGTGAATGGAGTACGAGATTCAGCGGCACCGACAGCAGCGTGTTGGCTGCGAGGGCGACTCCCTCCCCAAACGCCGCCGTCTACGGAATAAATAATAATAATTATTATTATATATTAATTATTAATACGTACGCATAAAATACATTTCCTCAAAATTAATTAATTACTATGTATATAAATAATATGAGTAGGTATATGTATAAATTTATATACAATTACGTGGGAATAATCACAAATATGTATAATATTACCATAAATATAAGTTTGAGCTTTAAATTAGGTGCGTACAGGAAAACTCTGAAATGTAAAATAAAAGAATCTTTCCTAATACGGACATTATGGGGTATTATTTGGGTAGTTTTTGAATCTATCCTTTTTTGCTTCTATCTCTCTATTTAAATAAAGTATTTTTATTATAAATTTCCGCCACCAATTTTACTTTTCTGCCAAGTTTACTTTAAACTTTATTACACAGAAAATACGCGTATTATAATTATGTTAAAAATTGAGCAAACTAATGACGAGTGGCTTCTCAAATTGGAGAAATTCGCTACCAATAAGCATTGTTTATTTTTTTCCGAAGTAGTAAAATCCCAAAGAATATTAAACTGTTAATAAAATTCCTTTAAAATCCTTTTATTATGTTTGAATGATAAACAAATTATAAAGTGTATTTCTATTTTTATTAGGATGGCTGAATGACATGATTTCAGCAATTTTAGAAAAATATATAAAATCAACGCTTGGATCTAAGTCAACTCTAGGAGATACTAAATCAACTATAGGAGGAACTTTGGAGCTGAAATCAACTTTAATATAGGAGGCGAGGAAAGATGGGACAAGCAGCGGAACTGTACTGGAACTAATGCTCTATTTCAGGGGTCCATATGGAAAACAATGGGCTCGATTGCGTTTCTTCGTGAACTAAAATCGGATATTAGTCTGTGTGAACAGGATAGGGCAATACGCTAGAGCAAAATGTGAAATGAACGGTTATCACCTTTCGCATTAAAACTACCCACAAAAGATAAAGCGTCTGAATCGAACACCGCACGAAATGTTTTCAAATTTATTCGTACGAGTATATGTTTGAAAGGTAGTTTATATCGACGATCGTTCGTTTCATATTCCGCTCTAACGTATTTCTCTATCTCGTTCGCTTGAATTGATTTCAGTTTTAGTTCACAAAGAAACGCAATCGGGCCCAATATGTTGTTTTTTATACGTTTCTTTTTGGTTTATAAGGGCGCTGAATCGAAAATTTTCGAGGCCGCTGTACATGCCACACTGGAACAATCTTGGGTTACAACCCAGACTGGTTCTAAGAAGATATGCCGATCTTCACTGACCGCAAAGTGCGGTCATTCATGGCTCTCATATTTGTCACGGTTCTGAGTCTAAACCCGCGCGACGCACACGAGCGCACAGCGTCGAACTCTACTTCGAACGCCGGACGCGGCAATTTCTTTTATTGACACAGTGTGCGATACCGCTGCCTCCCCTCTTGTAACTACGCAATTTCCGATATTACTCTCTAAAGAGATATAACTGGATGCCGGCAATAGAACCGTTATTTCCAATTTATCTTTTACGCTACCTATTTAAGATTATCTTAATCTACCGCTCCCTGCAATACCGTCTAATACTCGTAACATTTGGATTATATAACACTAGCTGACCCGTGCCCACTTCGTTGGGCGGTAAAACTTTTTACCTGTGATGAAATCGTACTGAGTGCTATGATTTATTCCCTGACTTCCAAAAGAGGGGTTATATTTTTACTGCATATGTATGTATGTATTTGCATGCCAATTTGACTATAATACCGTTATTTTAGAGTGTCTACTTGTGAGTGTTATCTTATTTGTGAGCGTATTATCTCTGCAGTAAAAGGGAAATTATACGCAGTAAAAGGAAAAAGTCTTTTGTTTTAAACACTGGAGACGATAAATTTACTTATTTTGATAAGAATTCATAATTGTTGATAATATGACCAATAAACATGACAACGATTTAAGTTATTTTTTTAATATAAAATACTACTTTTTGTGACTTAAATATAAAAATTATACATATGCTGCCGCTGACTTTTTTGTAGGCATTATCAAGCTCTACAACTTTTCTCTAGAACTAAATCATATATCTCTCATGGTTAAGGCAGCGTTAGTTAGAAACGTTTTCGTTCGACCGCTTATTCTTCGACTCACTTTGCAAATCCGACTACCACGAAAAAGTCTTTTCATTTTTCTTATTAATATATACATATTAATATATACATATACTCACAAATAACGTGGCTTTCTATTGGTAAAAGAATTTTTAAAATCAGCTCAGTAGATCCAGAGATTACTTCCTACAACTTCACAAACTTTACCTCTTTATAATATTAGTATAGATACACTGTTTCAATTTTTTTTACCCAAACTAATTTAGTAAGGATAGAGATCCTAAATTAAATTTGATTCCCATCTTTATTTCCGTAGAGTTGTTTTCCTTCTTTAGGTAGGTTTACTATAAATATGATTGAAACTTTGATAATTACATTGCTGTCGAATATAACTATATATCTATAATACATGGCAACAGGTAAGGTGAATAGCATAAGGTCATGCTGTTACCTTACCTAAATAAATAAATTAAAATACATGGGTCGGGAAAATTTTTGGGTATTACCTTAAAATATATTGGTTTATAACGATATTAACCGCCCTACCTTTACGAACTTACGTGATATGTCCGCTATGTCGCCCGAACGTAACAAACCGTATCTAGTACGTTCAAGTGCAAAAAAAAGAAGAAAAAAACCGAAACCCACAAAGCGTACGTGATGCGCCAAATTTTTCCTGCGATTCTAAATAAGAACAGGGGCCCTAAATGGGTATATTGTGTAAAAAAACTAGTATATTGTAAACAAGTATTGTTAGTAAGATAAGGCTTGAAAGATGGGAGAAACATGGGAAAAATGTATCAAATTCAAAATCAATTTTCTTTATTAAATTTATAAAGGTACAGTTATTGTAATTACAAATCCATCCTAAGTCTCCTGTACTAATATAGGCTTAATCTTTATATATGTATTGTAGTTCACTTATTATGGGGTATCAATTACTTATTATTGTATGCAATGAATAAAATATATTTTATTTAAGTAGATAGATATGTATACATATAATAGTAGGTATTACTATAAAGATTATATGTATACATACATATACATATACATATTTGTAGATATATACACACATATATACTTACAGATTACTATAAAGATTATATGTATACATACATATACATATACATATTTGTAGATATATACACACATATATACTTACAGATATATATATATATATATATATATATATATATATATATATATATATATATATATATATATATATATATATATATATATATATATATATATATATATATATATATATATATATATATATATATATATATATATATATATATATATATATATATATATATATATATATATAGTTATCCTTTCTATCATTTAGTTGATCAGACGTGCCTAAAAACCAGTTTTTATTTGATCCGTTTTAGTTAGTTGATCCGAACCGCTTAAGTTGATCTAATGTGATTTTCTGATACCTTATTTGATCCAACCGGAGCCAATAATGACCCATAGATCACGTGACCACTTCGACGTCATTTCACGATAAAGATATACAATTCCATCCCATCCTTAATTGATCCGTATTCAAACTGACCAATCAGGGAGCACAAGAGTCAAACTGCAACCTGATTGGTTGGTGGAATATATGCATTGGAATTTCGATAGAAAGTATGTTGATCCCGTCTGGTATTGGCAAATACAGCGACAAAACATATTTTGCACGTGAATTCAAAATAATCTCCTCAAGGAAAGTATTGTGGACGCACTTTCTGTGTGTTAGTTGTGTGAATTCTTCAAAGATAGGGCTGAAACGCTTTATCCGATTGAGCTGAAATTCGGCATGCAGGCATCATTTGGTCATGGCATGAGCTGAAAAGATTGTGGTTGAAATCCGTCCACCCTGGGTTGGCTCCCAAAGAGGGAACTCCTCAACGGTCAACAGCGAAGACCCAAAATTTTGAATACGCATTCAATTATGATAGCCCCTTTCATGTTCCACCATGACATGACTGATGAACCCTGGATTGGCTCCCAATGAGGGAACTCCTCAACGGTCAACAGCAGAGACCTAAAATGTTGTATACGAATTGAATTATTATAGGCCCTTCCATGTTCCACCATAACATGGCTGATGAATCCTGGCTTAGCTTCGGATGAGGGAACTACTAAACGGTCAACAGCAGAGACCCAAAATTTTGTATACGCATTCAATTATGATAGCCCCTTCCTTCCAAGTTCCATTATAACATGGCTGATGTACCCTGGGTTGGCTCCCGATGAGGAACTCCTCAACGGTCAACAGCAGAGACCCAAAATTTTGTATACGAGTTTCGATTTCGTTTTCGATAGTTTTCGATATCGATTTCGGTTTCGGTTTCGTTTTAGATTTAGATTTTTATTTCGATTTCGATTTCATTTTCGATTTTTATTTCGATTTCATCATCATGATCATCGGGGGGGAGGGGGGGGGATTAATGAGTAGTGCTAGGTTGGAAAGGAGGGTGGGTGGTATTATTATTCAGGTTAGTTACTGGCTACTTGGCAGGAAAGTTTGGGGTGACACAGCCGATTTTTTAACGGATGTTGTCGCCCTGTTCACACTAGTCGGATGTCGGATCCGATTTGGAGTCAATCACTCTCCAGAAAGCGACTGCACGATTGACGTCGACGTAGCTGTCGCTGTCGCGGTCACGTTCGCGTTTGAGGTCGCGTTTTCGGTCGCGTTTACGGTCGCGTCTGCAGTTGCGTTCGCGTTTGCGGGCCGTTGAGGAGTTTCCTTATCGGGAGCCAACCCAGGGTATATCAGCCATGTCATAGTGAAACTTGCAAGGGGCTATAATAATTGAATGCGTATACAAAATGTTGAGTCTCTGCTTTTGACCGTGGAGGAGTCGTCTCATCGGGAGCCAACCCAGGTTATATTAGCCATGTCTTAGGAAATTTAGAAGGGGCTATCATAATTGAATGCGTATACAAAATTTTCAGTCTATGCTGTCGACCGTTGAGGAGTCCTCTCAACGGGAGCCAACCCAGGGTACATCATCCATGTCATAGTGAAACTTGTAAGCGGTTATCACAACTGAATGCTTATACAAAATTTTGAGTATTAAAATTTGCTGTTGACCGTTAAGGAGTTCCCTCACCAGGAGCCAACCCAGGGTGCATCAGCCATGTCATAGTAAAAGTTGGAAGGGGCTATCATAATTGAATAGGTATACAAAATTTTGAGTCGCTGCTGTTGACCGTTGAGGACTTCCCTCATCGGGAGCCAACCCAGTGTCATCAGCCACGTCATAGTGAAACTTAGAAGGGGCTATCATAATTGAATGCATATAAAAAATTTTGAGTTTCTGCTTTTAACCGTTGAGGAGTCCCCTCATCGGGAGCCAACCTAGGGTACATCATCCATGTCATAGTGAAACTTAGAAGGGGCTATCATAATTGAATGCGTATACAAAATTTTGGGTCTTTGCTGTTAACCGTTGAGGACTTCCCTCATCGGGAGCAAACCCAGTGTTCATCAGCCATGTCGTCGTGAAACTTAGAAGGAGCTATCATAATTGAATGCGTATACAAAATTTTGAGTATTTGCTGTTGACCGTTGAGGAGTTCCCTCATCGGGAGACAACCCAGGGTACATCAGCCATGTTATGGTGGAATTTGAAAGGGGCTATCATACTTGAATGCATATACAAAATTTTGAGTACCTGCTGTTGACCGTTGAGGAGTTCCCTCGTTGGGAGCCAACCCAGGGTACATCAGCCATGTAATGTTGAAACTTGGAAGTGCTATCATAATTGAATGCGTACACAAAATTATGGGTCTCTGCTGTGAACCATTGAGGGGTCTTCTCATCGGAAGCCAACCCAGGGTACATCAGCCATGACATAGTGAAACTTAGAAGGGGCTATCATAATTGAATGCGTATACAAAATGTTGGGTATCTGAGCAAATGAGGGGTTGCCTGACTGCCGGGAAAGTCTTTGAGTGACGACCGATTTTACTTTCCAGTATGGAAAGTATTGTGGACGCACTTCTGTGTGTCTGTCTGTGTGTGTTTGTCCGTATGTCTGTGTGTCTGTCCGTATTCTCCAACGATAGCGCCAACATGCTTCATCCGATTGAGCTGAAATTTGGCATCAGCAGCCATCATTTGGTCATGATATAACCTGAAAAGATTGTGGTTGAAATCCGACCACCCTGGGTTGGCTTCCGACGAGGAAACTCAACGGTCAACAGCAGAGACCCAAAATTTTATTATCTTTCCCTGCAATCAGGCAACCCCCCCCCCCTCCGCAAAAAATACAACACCCCCCCCCCCCCCACTTATTCAAACACCAATGAATCACCAATTCAAACACCAATGAATCGCCTTATTTATTTTTTATTTATTTATTTAATAAAATTCTCCTTTCCGACCAGCAAAACGCTGACACGCCAACGTAACGGACTCTCGCTTCCAAATGCCGATATATTCGTATATCCGAAAATTGGATACAATGCCCGGCATATTGTTGATCCGGATCAACCATTGTACGTAGGATGCGAAAACTATATATACCTAAGTCATAACTGACCATTTAAATTTATGTCAGTCAGAATTATTGCTTTATATGTTTAGCACTTGGTTGATCTGGATCAATTAATGCACGGTGTCCATAAGGAAATAATTATATACGAATGAAAAATTTCTTAGCTCTTATATTAGTTGAACCGTATAAGTCGGAAAATTAAGACTTGATTTAATCGGCTTTATTATTATTTGAATTTTATAACTGATTTTACCTTACCGGCCCACCAACTGACGAGGAGGTAAAGTATTGTGAACGGGTTAAATATTTATTTCGAGATGAAGACGGATACACATTTCTAACCTCCCCCTCTGCCCATCTCTCCCCCACCCATCCCCAAAATGACTAAGGCAACTTCTGTGTGTTTGTGTCGGTCTATGTGTGTGTGTGTGTGTGTGTGTGTGTGTATTCCTCCACGATAGCGTCAAGCGCTTCATCCCGTTTTGATAAAATTCGGTACGCAGGCATCATTTGGTCATGGCAAGAGTTCAAAAGATTGTAGTTGAAATCGGTCATACTATAGTCGGGAAATATTGGACATACAGACTTAAAATTTGGTATACAGTTGCCTGGTTGGACTGAAACTACATTGGGACGTTTTGGTTGAAATATCTCTATACAAGCGACATAAATAATATTTAATTTCTACCATACATTAAATTAAGAGTAAGGCCCTTCAAAGCGGCAACTCTTGCGATGTGTGAACTGCGTCTCTTGCGCTGAAATAAGTCCCTGGCTACTTGCTAGGAAACTCTTGCGGTGACACAATCGTTTTTTTTTTACTTTATACAAAAAAAATACTATCTATTTTTTTTTCGTATCTCCTTTGGGGTGGATACCTATTTATTCAGAATTAGTTGTGTGTAAAATATTTCAAATACCTGGAAACTTTGCAGGAAGCCTGGAAAGAAGTATGGCGGTAGAAACTGATCCAATACCCGTTTTTAAATCCACACATTTGTTTAACCACATTCAAAATATACCATATTTTATAGGATTAATTATATCCTCAAAATATTTTACATCTTTTTCCTTACTCCTCATACAGCAGGATTGCGCATTCTCGAGCAATTGGATTTTCTTGATAGATGATTGGATTTTCTTGACACTCATTTTTGAAAAAGTCATGATCCAAATGCTAAATTTAGTGGAAGGTGATGAATCACCAATTAAACATTATTCTTTCTGAGGTAAGGTAATATATTTTTCCGACTGACGTCCGACCAGCAACACGCTTACACGCCTTCTGGCGCTCGCTGCCGACTTCTGATATACTCGTATATACAAAAATCGGAAACAATGCCAAGCATATTGTTGATCCGGATCAACCATTGAACGTAGGATGCGAAAACTATATATCCCTAAGTCATAAGTGTGACCATTTACATATATTGCAGTCTAAATTATTGCTTTATATGCTTAGCACTTGGTTGATCTGAATTAAATAATGAATGCAGAGTCTATAAGGAAATAAATATATCGAAATGAAAAATTTCTTAGCACTTAGTTGATACTTTAAGTCGGTAAAACATGACTTATATTTAAAAGGCGTACGTTTTACGACTGTTTTTACTTTACCGGCCCACTAACCGACGAGGAGGTAAAGTATTGTGAGGGCGTGTTTTTTTTATTTCGAGAGGAATACGAATATATACATTTTGAAACCCCTCCCCACACCCCCCAGACGACTAAGACGATTTCTATGTATTTGTGTCTGTCTGTGTTTTTCTGTGTGTTTGTCTGTCCAAACTTCATCCGGTTTTGGTTAAATTTGGCATGCAGGCATCATTTAATAATAGAGGAAAATCAAAAGAATGTAGTTGATAATCGGTGATACTTTAATTTCGAAATATTGGACTTAGAGACTTTAAATTCGGTAACCCGCGGTATCGGCGACCCGCGTTGGCAATATCATTTTGGTAATTAGCTTTTTTCTTTTCCATCTCAATATCATTTTAAATTGGAAGTCATAAGTTTTCTATTACGAAATTTTGCAGCATTTGACCCTGTTTTCCATTGCCAATTCGCCTCCAATAACAAATTAAAACTATCTAACCTTTTTATAAAATTATTCCTTTATTATCTGCAATGGATACGTTTTTATTTAGAATTAGGTAGTTGTGAGGAAATTATTCCGATGCACCCGAACACAGCTGGTCTCAAGTCTGGACGGTATACTGGTTGTAGCAACTGCTCCAGTATCGTTTTTTTAAATCCACACATTTGTTTCACTCTATTCAAAATATTTCATAGTTTATAAGATTAATAATAATTACGTATTCAAAATATTTTACGTCTTTTCCCCTTTGCCTCATATAGCAAGCTCGTGCATTTTCGGCAAATATATTTTTCTGATCGACTTTTTTTTAATTTTTGAAAAAAGTCATGACGTAAATGCTAATATTAGTGGGAGGGAATGAATTTTCAATTATTTTTCTCTTTATTTATTTTATTTATTCTTTCTGAGATGAGGTTATATATTTTTCCGACTGTCGTCCGACCAGCAAAACGCTGACACGCCGACGGACGCTCGCTTCCGAATGACGATATACTCGTATATCCAAAAATTGGATACAATGCTCAGCATATTGTTGATCCGGATCAACCATTGAACGTAGGATGCGAAAACTATATATACATAAGTCATAACGGAGACCATTTAAATATATGTCGGTCTGAATTATTGCTTTATATGCTAAGCACTTAGTTGATCTGGATCAATTATTGAATGAAGTCTATAAGGAAATATATATATACAAATGAAAAATTTCTTAGCACTTGCAGTTGATCCGTATAAGTTTGAAAATAAAGACTTCTTTTAGTCGGCTTTATTATTATTGTTATTATTATTTATCTTCATGTTCTGTATAATTTGAATTTTACGACTGACTCTATTTTAACGGCCCACAAACCGACGACGAGGTAAATTATTGTGAACGGGTTTGAAGCCTTCCCTTCCCTTCCCAGCCCGCCCCCCGACTAACAATTTTTCTGTGTTTGTGTTTGTGCGAGTGGGTAGGTATATACCTCCACTATAGCGTCCAACGCTTCATCCGGGTTTACTGAAATTGGGCATGCATGCATCAATTGGTCATGGCAAGAGTTCAAATGATTGTAGTTAAAATTGGCCATACTTTTATCTTGAAATACTGAACCTAGATATTTAAAATTCGGTATAAAGTTGCCTTGTTGGGCCGAAATCACATTGTGAAATTGTGGTTAGAATATCTTATACAGGTTGTTGAGTTTTAATTAACCGGAATCCTTAAAGAAGGTTAAGTACGAGCGAGTAAGCAACATTTGATAAAAAAATATGGTTACATTACAAATTTTTATTTAAAGTTAAAGTTAAATTAAACTCAAATTTTATTAATTTAATTTTTTGAAAAATAGTATAAAACTATTGAGCACCATGCGCCATCTAGCAATAAGTAAAGTATCGCTAATATTGTTCAGTAGCGACATTTTACCTACTGATCGATGGCGCAGCACGCCCACACGCTTGTTAATTTTTTACTTTACAATTAAGTCATTCAATTTTAAACATTAAAAAAAAACCTTTATTTTTTTGGTTTTCCTATTTATTTTTTAAAGTTGCTAATTTGCTCGTACTGATTCAACCCCTCAAATGACACCTGGTAATTTAAACTCACCTGTATACAAGCGACAGAAATAATATTTACAATCTACCATACATTAAATTAAGAGTAAGGCCATTTAAAGCGGCGTCGCTTGTGATGTGTGAATCGTTAAAAAATTGTGATTTATGACTCACGGCGACCCGCGTTGGTAATTTTATTTTTAAATTGAATGAGATGACGCGCCTTCAAATTCAAATTTTCATTGCGTTGCGTCGCACATAAACAGAAATTTTCGCTAACTGCTCATCGACTTTATTTATGAAACGACTATTCAGAAGAAATAAGTCCCTGACTACTTGCCGGGAAACTCTTGCACTGACACAACCGAGTTTTTACTTTTCCGGCTCACTAACCTACCAGGAGGGAAAGTATTGTGAAAAAAAAATTTTTTCGACATGAAAACGGAAATATTTGGAAAGTAAGCACTGGAAAGTGATGTTGTATGACTGGACGCCAGAGATGCTGAAATTTTATTTAAATGCCTTTCAGCATACACTTCCAGACCCCAGTAACCTCGCTCGTTGGAGCTATGCCGAGGATAGTTCATGTCCCCTTTGTAGCAACACCCCTTGCACAGCTAGACATATTCTAGCTGGCTGCAAGGTGGCCTTGGATCAAGGACGGTACACTTACCGCCACGACAAAGTCCTTGCTGTTATTCGCGAGGTACTACACCTCTCAGTGGCTCGTGCCAACAAGGGTTTGACAGTATCCTCCAAACCCCCAATACAGTTTGTGCGGGTTGGCTCTAAAGGCAAAAAACATCTCACTGCAAAACCTTTCTCAATAATCGAGAAAGCTTCAGATTGGATTATGGAGGTCGATTCGGTCTCTAAGCAGTATAAATTCTCTGAAAGTCTCGGATGCACAGCCCTGCGTCCAGATATAACTCTTTACAGAGATATCTCGGAAGATGGTCCTTATCGTAGAGTTAACTGTCCCATGGGAATCAAATATCCCAAAAGACCACGAGTACAAATTAAATAAATACCATGATCTCGCAAATGCCGTCACCCGGAACGGCTTCACTGTTCACCTTCACGCGGTGGAAGTAGGCGCTCGTCGCCTGCCAGCTAAATCTTTGTTTCACCTTTTTAAAGATCTTGGTCTCTCCAGGAAAATAATCAACTCCTTTCTAGAAAAAATATCTAAAACCGCGATTTCTGCATCTCAAATTCTTTGGCTTCGAGGGGGGAGTGAATGGGTGGTAAGGTGAACGCTCACATGTGGCAAGACAGCTGTCCTAAACCTACCACCGCCGGTCGTAGGTCCGGAATCCACCCTTCACCTCCCAGAAGTGTAAAAATTATATATGATGGGCCCGATTTTTGTTCGGTGAATTCCATGGCAGCTCTGTTTGTATTTTATTTTATTTATTGGAGCCCCCCCCGAGACGATTATGGCTATTTCCAGATAAATAAAGGTGTCTCTGTATCTCTGTCTGTCTAGCTGTATCTATTCCTCCACGATAGCGACCAATCAGATTATGGCTATTTCCAGATAAATAAAGGTGTCTCTGTATCTCTGTCTGTCTAGCTGTATCTATTCCTCCACGATAGCACACGAGTAGGCACGGAACAGAGACAAAGCTTCATACAACCGCGATTTGATAGGTACACTACTACAAGCGTGAGACGCGTGCGTGTATGCCCACTGGCCGCTTCGTACGTACGCGGAGAAACCGGTCTATATTGGCTTCGCCAGTTGACAAACCTCAGGGCCCCCAGCTATTTATATGATCAGTGCCCCCAGCCACCCCCAGCCGCGGCGGACGTACACATCTCACCTGTTGTTTATTTTTCTCCTTACGTTTGATTCAATAAGTGTTTTAACATAAACAAGTGTAAATATGGTTTACTGCAGCGTGTGTTTGAACGATTCTAGAATTATTAAAAACATATCATTTTTCAATTACCCCAAAGATTTCATTAGGTAAGTACAGTAAATAAATAGATTATAATTCATTATTACTTTCCTGTCAGGAAAGTATTGTGGACGCACTTCTGTGTGTCTGGCTGTGTGTATTATCCGACGATAGCGCCGAAACGTTTCATCCGATTGAGCTGAAATTTGGCATGCAGGTATCAGTTGGTCATCATGGTATGAGATGAAAAGATTATGGTTGAAATCCATCCACCCTGGGTTGGACCCCGATGAGGGAACTCCTCAACAGTCATTAGCAGAGACCCAAAATGTTGTATACGCATTAAATTATGATGGCCCCTTCCAAGTTCTACCATGACATCGCTGATGTACCCTGGATTGGCTCCCGATGAGGGAACTCGTCAACGGTTAACAGCAGAGACCCAAAATTTTGTATACGCATTCAATTACGATAGACCTTCCATGTTCCACCATGACATCGCTGATGTACCCTGGTTTGGCTCCCGATGAGGGAACTCCTCAACGGTCAACAGCAGAGACCCAAAATTTTGTATACGCATTCAATTACGATAGACCTTCCATGTTCCACCATGACATGGCTGATGAACCCTGGGTTGACTCCCGATGAGGGAACTCCTCAACGGTCAACAGCAGAGACCCAAAATTTTGTATACGCATTCAATTACGATAGACCTTCCATGTTCCACCATGACATGGCTGATGAACCCTGGGTTGACTCCCGATGAGGGAACTCCTCAACGGTCAACAGCAGAGACCCAAAATTTTGTATACGCATTCAATTGCGATAGACCTTTCATGTTCCACCATGACATGGCTGATGAACCCTGGGTTGACTTCCGATGAGGGAACTCCTCAACGGTCAACAGCAGAGACCCAAAATTTTGTATACGCATTCAATTACGATAGACCTTCCATGTTCCACCATGACATGGCTGATGAACCCTGGGTTGACTCCCGATGAGGGAACTCCTCAACGGTCAACAGCAGAGACCCAAAATTTTGTATACGCATTCAATTACGATAGACCTTCCATGTTCCACCATGACATGGCTGATGAACCCTGGGTTGACTCCCGATGAGGGAACTCCTCAACGGTCAACAGCAGAGACCCAAAATTTTGTATACGCATTCAATTGCGATAGACCTTTCATGTTCCACCATGACATGGCTCATGAACCCTGGGTTGACTTCCGATGAGGGAACTCCTCAACGGTCAACAGCAGAGACCCGAAATTTTGTATACGCATTCAATTACGATAGACCTTCCATGTTCCACCATGACATGGCTGATGAACCCTGGGTTGACTCCCGATGAGGGAACTCCTCAACGGTCAACAGCAGAGACCCAAAATTTTGTATACGCATTCAATTGCGATAGACCTTTCATGTTCCACCATGACATGGCTGATGAACCCTGGGTTGACTTCCGATGAGGGAACTCCTCAACGGTCAACAGCAGAGACCCAAAATTTTGTATACGCATTCAATTACGATAGACCTTCCATGTTCCACCATGACATGGCTGATGAACCCTGGGTTGACTCCCGATGAGGGAACTCCTCAACGGTCAACAGCAGAGACCCAAAATTTTGTATACGCATTCAATTGCGATAGACCTTTCATGTTCCACCATGACATGGCTGATGAACCCTGGGTTGACTTCCGATGAGGGAACTCCTCAACGGTCAACAGCAGAGACCCAAAATTTTGTATACGCATTCAATTACGATAGACCTTCCATGTTCCACCATGACATGGCTGATGAACCCTGGGTTGACTCCCGATGAGGGAACTCCTCAACGGTCAACAGCAGAGACCCAAAATTTTGTATACGCATTCAATTATGATAGCCCCTTCCAAGTTCCATTATGGCATGGCTAGTGTATCTTGGGTTGGCTCCCGATGAGAGAACTCCTTAACGGTCAACAGCAGAGACCCAAAATTTTGTATACGAGTTTCGATTTCGTTTTTAATAGTTTTCGATTTCGATTTCGGCTTCGTTTTAGATTTCGATTTTTATTTCGATTTCGATTTTGATTTCGATTTCATCATCATCATCACAATCAGGGGGGGGGGGGGGTTGAAGCATGGTGCTAGGTTGTGGTTTATGAAATTATTATTCAGAATAATTAAGTTCCTGGCTACTTTTCAGGAAAGTGTTGGGGTGACGCAACTTTTTTTTTTATGTGGTGGAAAGATATACCTATTAGTAAGTAGGTATTAATGCATTAAAAGAACCTATTTTACAATATTGATTTTGTAACATCACCCGACTATATTGACCACGCTGGTTCCGAATCTGTAATAATCTTCATTCGGTTTCAATAAATAAGCGAGATATAGGCATTCGAAAAAGGGTGAAACCCATACATTTCGGTAGGTTGTTAAGTTATTTTTAATAATACATAAACACCTATTTGACGGTAGGTTAGATTAGTTTTTTAAGACAATCTTAAAAACTGAGTTTAAAAAAACTTTTTTTTTGGTTTGTTTATTTGTTTTTACCTTTAAACTAAATTTGGTTGTGTTAATTTGTTAAAGCTTTTTTCTTTCACATTTAGCATTACAATGATCGAATCTACTAGTATTTCATTATTTTTTCTATACTGCAGTAATTCCATTAACATCGAAAGATAACTCAACCCGGTGGTGAAATCGTTTTGGTATATCGTAAATAGTATAAATACTGAGTTTTTTTAGTGAATTGTACAGAATAGTTACATAACTATTTATCTCGTTTTGATATTTTACGTAAATGGTTTAGTGTTTTAAGTTGCACGGAATATGCACATATCGCATAAATGGTGCATTTGACCAGCAATATCGACAATTTGTGAATAATTATGTTTACAAATTAAATACATAGGTTCATGTTTCTTTTATTATTTCAGACGTCAGGAGTGGTTAAAAGCTGTCGGTCGAGAAGATCTCGTTACAAAACTTGTTGATAATAAAATAAGGCAGCAATACAGAGTCTGTGAGGATCACTTCGAAAAATCTTGTATTAAGATTTCTAAACACAGAACTGTGAAATATTTATTTGGCAATGCGTTTCCAACGCTCAACTTGCCGGTAAATGACGGTGCATGTTCGAGTTCGAGGCAATATGAGGATGTATCTATACACGGAAATCAGAGCATTCAATGTATACCTGCTACTGTGACATCTTTAAATTCAAATAACCCTTTAAATAAAATAGTTATTTTGGAAGATAAAACATCTCGCGGCATTCAGACGGACCCTGATAATCAAACTTATGAAAATAGATCGGCGCAAACGGCACTTCACCTTTCAGCGGATACTCCACGAAAAAGGAAACTGTCACTGGAACTTCGTGAAGCAAAAAAACATAAGAAATATGATTTAGATAGTTTAACTAAAGAAGACTTTATAAAAATATGTGATAAGTTTATGAGTATAGGTATGTCTCAAATTATTAAATGGCAAATAGATGTGAAAGCAGGTCATAGTGGAAGCCGGTACAGCCAGGCTTTCAAATTTTTCGCACTTAATCTTCATTACTCCGGTCCAGCAGCGTATAGATTTCTTACAAATACATTTTGTTTACCTTCATTAGTCACCTTACAAAAGTTAGTTAGGCCAATAGGTACTAAGCTAGACGAACGTTTGCTTTTTGCGTTAAAAACGAAGGTAGACAAAATGGAATCGCAAGAAAAGATTTGCAGTGTTTGTGTGGACTGCATGTCTTTGAAGGCTAATCTGTTTTATGACATCAGAAACGACAGAATTGTAGGATTTCATGAAATAAACGGGATTCAAAAAAAAGAACCAGCTAATTACGTTATTGTTATAATGATTCGTGGTATCATACACAACTGGAAACAACCAATAGCTCATTCATTTCTGGCACAATGTAAAAAATATCCAGAAGTAAATAATTGGATTGACGAAATTATAACATCATTACTAAATATTGGTCTAGACATACGCGTCTTTGTCTCAGATTTAGGTTCAGATTTCTTGCGCGCTTCAAAATCTCGTTCCGTAAGCAAGGATAAAACATATTTTGAAGTAAACAGACACAAAATTTATTACATGTTTGATGTCCCGCATCTTTTGAAATCTGTCAGAAACAATTTTAAATCATGTAATTTCATTATTGACAATAAAGTAGCAAAGTGGTCACATATCAGAGATCTATATAAAGAAGATAAAAAGCGACAAATTAAATTAGCACCAAAACTAACTGATATTCACATCAATCCTAATAATTTTCAGAAAATGCGTGTGAAAGTAGCCACACAAGTCTTAAGTCGTACTGTAGCATCAGCTATTAATACCTACGTAGATTTAAATCTTATCGAGGTTGCTGCAAGAGATACCGCTGATTTTGTAAATAAAATGAATAATTTGTTTGATTTATTAAACTCAAGTACACTGCGATCTCCTAATAAATTTAAAAGACCTTTCCGCGGCGATAATTATCAAATTGAGTTTTTAGAAGAAATGCTAATATTTTTCAGGAACTTAAAATTAATAAGAAGCGATGGACAGAAAGACGTCACAAATATTATGAATTTCATTCACGGATTTCAAGTATCTATAAAATCTTTACTACAACTTCATGAAGATTTACAATCGGAAGAAATTAAATTTATATTTACGAGACGTCTTAATCAGGATTGTCTCGAAAATTTCTTTGGCAAAGTCAGACAGGCGGGTGGTAACTGCCAGCAACCAACATGTAGACAAATTAGTATTGCATTCAATAAGATGTTTATTACGAATATCTTAAAAAAACCTCAAAATACAAATTGTGATCAAGATTTTGATAGTTTACTCATGAAACCAGACGACTGTCGTATTTTTAATACAACATCACAAGTTTGTCAACCCGACGATGTTAGTGCTCCCGAGTTAACGATAGGAACAAATGATTATCGATTTGATTTACCAGAAAAAAATGGGTTAGTCTATGTATCCGGCTATTTGTACAGAAAATGTCTCGAACATCATAAATGTGAGAAAATAAACTTAAATGTTAATAGATCTGAACAACCTGTAAATATGGGAAGAGATTCTTTTTTCAGTCATTACAAGGATTTTAATGAAGGTGGTGTACAATCAGGTTTTTTAATAATACCTCCTGACAATTTTATCGCATTTTTGAATTACTTGAGCAAAAATTTCGCGAATATTTTGATCTCGAGATAAATATTGCAAAAATTTGGTAATGATATACTAAAACGTGTGCAAGACTGTAAATTTGATATGCCATGTGAGTGCTTTCCATTAGATTATTTAAAAAAGCTTTATGTTAGATTTCGCATTTACCATTCAATTAAAAGGCACAACAAATTATTAAAAAACAAAAATGACAAAAAAAAAACTATTTAGAGTACGTAATTTGTGAAAAAATATTCTATCGTAGGTAAGTTTATAATAAAAACTTGATATTATACGTTTTGTTTATTTAATTTTATCCTCCTGGGCCAAACCTACCAAAATAGGTAAACATTTTGTACGCTCTTTAGAACACACACGATATAGGCACACGAGTAAATGTGGTTTGAGCAACAATAACGACAAATTGTGAATTATTTTTTATTATTTGAAATACGTATGTAAATACCTACCTACCTTTTATAGTGATTGAATAATTATGTCTACAAATTAAATACATGGGTTCATGTTTCTTGTATTATTTCAGACCACAGGAGTGGTTAAAAACTGTCGGGCGAGAAGTTCTCCTTACAAAACTTGTCGATGATAAAATAAGGCAGCAATACAGAATCTTGTATTAAGTTTTTTAAAAACAGAAGTGTAAAATATTTATTTGGCAATGCGTTTCCTACACTCAAATTGCCAATAAATGACGGTACATGTTCGAGTTCGAGCCAATGTGAGGATGTATCTATACACGGAAATCAGAACATTAAATTTATACCTACTATTGTGATATCTTCAAGTTCAAAAACACTTTAAATAAAATAGTTATTTTGGAAAATCAAACATCTTGCGGCATTCGGAGGGATCCTGATAAGCAAACGTGTGAAAATAGATCTGCGCAAACGGCAGTTCCCATTTCAGCGGACACTCCACGAAAAAGGAATGTCACTGGAAATTCGAGAAGCTAAAAAATATTAAAAAATATGATTTAGATAGTGCAACCACAGGAGTAATACACGGACCGGAGGCAAAGCTTCTGAAGAGCATACAAAATTTTTACCTACTTTGTTAGGGTTGGCACAGAAGAATAAAATTAAATAAACTAAACATTTGTCAACTTTTTATTATACACAATTTTAAAAAGTCTCCTTTAGTTACACTATCTAATTACGATATACCAAAACGATTTTTGCACCGCCGGGTTGAGTTATCTTTCGATGTTAATGGAATTACTGCAGTATAGGGACCTTTCTCAAAAATCGAAAAAATAATGAAATACTACTAGATTCGATCATTGTAATGCTAAATGCGAAAGAAAAAAGCTTTACCAAATTAACAACCAAATTTAGTTTAAAGTTAAAAACAAATAAACAAACCAAAAAAAGTTTTTTTAAACTCAGTTTTTAAGATTGTCTTAAAAAACTAATCTAACCTACCGTCAAATAGGTGTTTATGTATTATTAAAAATAACTAACAACCTACCGAAATGTATGGGTTTGACTCTTTTTTGAATGCCTATATCTCGCTTATTTATAGAAACCGAATAAAGATTATTACAGATTCGAAACCAGCGTGGTCAATATAGTCGGGTGATGTTACAAAATCAATAATGTAAAATAGGTTCCTTTAATGCATTATTACCTAATTACTAATAGGTATATCTTTCCACCACATAAAAAAACGGTTGTGTCACCCCAAGACTTTCCTGAAAAGTAGCCAGGAACTTAATTATTCTGAATATTAATTTCATAAATTATACTAACCCCCCCAACCTAGCGCAATGCTTCTGATGGCGCTATGTAACTTCAAACCCCCCCCCCCCCCCCGAATATGATGATGATGATGATGATAATGAAATCGAAATCAAAATCGAAATCGAAATAAAAATCGAAATCTAAAACAAAATCGAAATCGAAAACGATTAAAAACGAAATCGAAACTCGTATACAAAATTTTGGGTCTCTGCTGTTGACCGTTGAGGAGTTCCCTCATCGGAAGCCAACCCAGGGTACGTCAGCGATGTCATCGTGAACCTTGTAAGGGGCTATCATAATTGAATGCGTATACAAAATTTTGGGTCTCTGCTGTTGACCGTTGAGGAGTTTCCTTATCGGGAGTCAACCCAGGGTTCATCAGCCTTGTCATGGTGGAACATGGAAGATCTATCGTAATTGAATGCGTATACAAAATTTTGGGTCTCTGCTGTTGACCGTTGAGGAGTTCCCTCATCGGAAGCCAACCCAGGGTACGTCAGCGATGTCATCGTGAACCTTGTAAGGGGCTATCATAATTGAATGCGTATACAAAATTTTGGGTCTCTGCTGTTGACCGTTGAGGAGTTTCCTCATCGGGAGTCAACCCAGGGTTCATCAGCCTTGTCATGGTGGAACATGGAAGATCTATCGTAATTGAATGCGTATACAAAATTTTGGGTCTCTGCTGTTGACCGTTGAGGAGTTCCCTTATCGGGAGTCAACCCAGGGTTCATCAGCCATGTCATGGTGGAACATGGAAGATCTATCGTAATTGAATGCGTATACAAAATTTTGGGTCTCTGCTGTTGACCGTTGAGGAGTTCCCTCATCGGAAGCCAACCCAGGGTACGTCAGCGATGTCATCGTGAACCTTGTAAGGGGCTATCATAATTGAATGCGTATACAAAATTTTGGGTCTCTGCTGTTGACCGTTGAGGAGTTTCCTCATCGGGAGTCAACCCAGGGTTCATCAGCCTTGTCATGGTGGAACATGGAAGATCTATCGTAATTGAATGCGTATACAAAATTTTGGGTCTCTGCTGTTGACCGTTGAGGAGTTCCCTTATCGGGAGTCAACCCAGGGTTCATCAGCCATGTCATGGTGGAACATGGAAGATCTATCGTAATTGAATGCGTATACAAAATTTTGGGTCTCTGCTGTTGACCATTGAGGAATTCCCTCATCGGGAGTCAACCCAGGGTTCATCAGCCATGTCATGCTGGAACATGGAAGGGCTATCGTAATTGAATGCGTATACAAAATTTTGAGTCTCTGCTGTTGACCGTTGAGGAGTTCCCTCATCGGGAGCCAAACCAGGGTACATCAGCGATGTCATGGTGGAACATGGAAGGGCTATCGTAATTGAATGCGTATACAAAATTTTGGGTCTCTGCTGTTGACCGTTGAGGAGTTCCCTCATCGGGAGCCAAACCAGGGTACATCAGCGATGTCATGGTGGAACATGGAAGGGCTATCGTAATTGAATGCGTATACAAAATTTTGGGTCTCTGCTGTTGACCGTTGAGGAGTTCCCTCATCGGGAGCCAAACCAGGGTACATCAGCGATGTCATGGTAGAACTTGGAAGGGGCTATCATAATTTAATGCGTATACAACATTTGGGTTAGAATAATTAAGTTCCTGGCTACTTTTCAGGAAAGTCTTGGGGTGACACAACCGTTTTTTTATGTGGTGGAAAGATATACCTATTAGTAATTAGGTATTAATGCATTAAAGGAACCTATTTTACATTATTGATTTTGTAACATCACTTGTTTTTTACTTTAAACTAAATTTGGTTGTTAATTTGTTAAAGCTTTTTTCTTTCACATTTAGCATTACAATGATCGAATCTAGTAGTAGGTATTTCATTATTTTTTCGATTTTTTAGAAAGGTTGTTTATTTGTTTTTACCTTTAAACTAAATTTGGTTGTGTTAATTTGTTAAAGCTTTTTTCTTTCACATTTAGCATTACAATGATCGAATCTACTAGTATTTCATTATTTTTTCTATACTGCAGTAATTCCATTAACATCGAAAGATAACTCAACCCGGCGGTGCAAAAATCGTTTTGGTATATAGTAATTAGATAGTGTAACTAAAGGAGACTTTTTAAAATTGTGTATAATAAAAAGTTGACAAATGTTTAGTTTATTTAATTTTATTCTTCTGTGCCAACCCTAACAAAGTAGGTAAAAATTTTGTACGCTCTTCAGAAGCTTTGCCTCTGTTCGTGTTTACTCCTGTGACGATAGCGACCAATCGCTTGATCCGATTTAGTTGAAATTTGATATGCAGGCATCATTTGGTCATGGCATGAGTTAAAAGGTCGTGGTTAAAATCGGTTTATCAGGGGGCGAAAAAGTCATTTATATTCCTTGAAATATTGGACTTTAAATTTGGTTCACTGATGCCTTGTTGGGCGGAAAGATCATTGTAAATTTTGATTTGAATATCTCATGTACAATCTGCACTAATAAGATTTAAATTAAGACATATATTTTAATGCGATTCTCAGACTACAGCACTTCCCAAGCTTATGGAAGGTCTCCCAGATCATAATGATCCACAAATATGGAAAACCTCCACACGAAAAAACATCTTATAGACCCATCAGCTTGCTGCCAGTATTATCTAAGATGCTTGAAAAGGTGTTACTAAGCAGACTTTGGCTATCTTTACAAGAACGGGGAATAATTCCAGACCACCAGTTCGGCTTCAGGAGATAGCATGGAACGGTTGAACAGGTTAATAGAGTCTGTGCCACTGTAAGAAAATCCTTAGAAGGCAAAGAATACTGCTCGACAGCCTTTCTGGACATACAACAAGCATTCGACAAGGTGTGGCACAAAGGCCTGCTGTACAAAATCAAATTAAACCTTCCGCACAGTTTCTTCTGTATCCTGGATTCATATCTCACAGATAGAACATTCTATGTTAAAGAAGGTGGAGATACTTCACAATTATATGACATAAGGGCCGGGGTGCCACAGGGATCTGTCCTGGGGCCTGCCCTGTACACTCTGTACACAGCCGATTTACCGACTACAACTGGCGTTACTACGGCGACCTTTGCTGATGACACTGCCGTATTAGCATGCCATAAAGACCCAAAGAAAGCATCAGATGCACTTCAAATGGGACTCCAAGTATTACACAACTGCCTGCAGAAATGGAGAATCAGGGCTAGCGCCGCCAAATCAGTCCATGTAACCTTTACCCTCCGCCAAGGAAACTGTCCACCGGTCAAACTTGGAGATAGTATACTGCCGCACAGAGATTGCGTAAGATACCTGGGACTGCACCTTGATCGACGCATGACATGGAAAGACCATATAAAAATAAAAAGAGACGAGATTGCAACCCGATATAAAAAACTCTACTGGATGTTAGGGAGAAACTCCAGGCTATCATTGGACAACAAACTCCATATATACAAGGCCATTCTAAGACCGATATGGACGTACGGTATCCAACTCTGGGGCAGCGCTAGCGACTCAAATATTAATGTCATACAGAGACTACAGAACAAGATCTTAAGATCAATAGCAAATGTACCGTGGTATATTACCAACAATGAACTACATCAAAACCTGTCTGTGAGCACAGTAAAGGAGGGAATCCGAAACACATCAGAGAGATATAAGCAGCGGCTAATTAATCATCCTAACAAATTAGCACGCCAGCTGATGACACAGAACTACGCAAAACGACTGAAGCGACACAACATCCTAGAGCTGCAAGACAGACAGTAGCTCTAGGCCTTAAGGATGAGTGGATGCTCTCGCTGGGGAGCACATTCTGCAAGAGATTAAGCTATGTCACCACATCGACTCATAGTCCTTCGACTGATTGCCAATAAACCAGGAACAAGAAAAAAAAAAAATATTTTAACCAAATGATAACGCCGAGCCTCACGAAGCTAGCCAAGAAACGAACCGCGTCACCTGCGCCACTGAGGATGTGTAACGGAACACTATTGGGATCGTCCGCCGGCCGAGAGAAAGCGCTCATCGAATTTATTTATAAAATTAATATTCCGATGAAATCAGTCCTTGGCTACTTGTCGCGAAAGACTTGGCGTGTGACACAACCGATTTTATAACTCCTCCTACTGAACTGATCTCGTGAAATGCGTATTCAGTCTCTATGATATTACAACATTTTCATCATTTCAATCGTTGGGCCTCAAATCTTAATGCTGCAGCGAGATTACCACACTGAACCGCGAAAGGAAGAAGGATTTGCTAAGTTTTGAATTTGTTTTGTGGTTTTCAAGCAAAGACTTTGTATTTGAATTCTGGGTTCCTCAGTACTGATGCTGCAGTGGTATGGCCTGAGTATGGATATGGTCTAATATGATTTCTAATATGATCGCCCAATGCGCCCCATAGCTGCCCGTGGTATGGCGATTATCTTTTAGTGGATTCAATCCCACTAAGACACATTTTCGCAAGTGGCTTTTTAAAATTGGCTCGATCGTCGACTCTGAACTAAAGATGGGATGTATGGTGTAATTCACTGTTGCGTTGCTTTAGTAAATTCCTAGATGTATGCATTAATTCTAATTAAAATAACTTTTTCTTTACCAAGGAAGTAGGGACATACTTATTTAAGGTCAACACAATGTTGACTTGTAATTGACCTTGTCCTGTTATATAGCAATAAGAGCAATACCTAACTTAAATATGACGAGTTTATGTATGTAATGAAAGACAATAGTATAAGAGTATATCGAATATATTATTTGATAGCACTTGCTTGATCTGGATCAACAATGAGCGAATGTGATAAATTTGACCGTTACGGATCAACTTACCCTCGAGCAATAAGTAAAAAATAATAGCGAGTATAAGTATCTAGCTTCGAATACATGAAAGCGAAAAAGCATATCTTACACTTATATTCGACAAAGACGAATATATCTCTCTTAGTTCATCGCTGACAAGCAAAAGAAGGTGGATCAACAAAGGTTCTGCAATATCACTGGATGCAGTTTTTACGGTAAAGTATGATTATATATATATATATATATATATATATATATATATATATATATATATATATATATATATATATATATATATATATATATATATATATATATATATATATATATATATATATATATATATATATATATATATATATATATATATATATATATATTATATAGATTTAAAAATTCGTGAGTTGTTTTAATATACAGTAGAACTCCAATTATCCTAACTCCGAAATAGCTGATTATCCGAAATTAAAACGACAAACAATTAGGACGGAAAAGTACTGCGATTCGCAAAATAGTGATTCTGTCTACGCGCGCTATTGTCTACTCTATGCGCTACGTCCTTGGGGATGATGTTCTAATGTACAACACTTCTAAGTGCATTTAATATGTTAAAGTGCAACCTTTACTGATGCAACCTTTAATATTGATATTGATAATAAATTTTTATAATAAATAGTTTTTCTTCCAATTTAAACATACATACAATAATTAATTAAAATATATCTTTTTTTCGGAATAAATCCATCCGAATTTCGATTATTCGAATGAGGTCCGGTCCCAATTGATTCGGATAATTGAAGTTCTACTGTATATAATGTTATTAATATCTTTAATTTTTGTCGACCCATAGTCCAAACTGTGACTTAGCTAAGTTTTCTTTACTCCATGATTACTCATAGATCTCCGTCCTGCAGAAAACAAGACTATTGATTTTGAATAGTATCGAGTTGCAGGGAGACTACGTCGAGAAATAATTTGTGTTTTGCTTCGAAATATTAAGAAGCCTTATTTTAATTTTCAAATTATCGCGACAATATAAAATCGAAGACTATCGCGGTTGTTTGACATTATACAGCTCTTCAGTCTACCCTAGACAACGGCGGCTGCAACGTCACCGAAACGTCGGGTCCTACAAATTTCACGCTGTAAATTCGTTTTCTATCCTATTTATAATTATCGCGACAAGTTGAAGTTTCACAGTCATCGTTAGCCAGTCGTAAAATAACATCATATTGTGTGAATAATAATATAGGGACGACATGACCCAAAAGTGAATAAGAAGAGATTAAATTCTTGACTGTAAAATTAACTTGTTACGACATGAGACATAAACAAATTGTTGCGGCATTTTACTCGACAAATGTGCCAGGGAGGTGTATTAAAATATTAACCAAGCCTTGCATTAACAGGTTGCATGTGGAAAGCAAGGAAAGGCTGTCTCGTTTACCTCGTAAATACTGTGTTACCACATATTTAGTTTGAAAATATAGCAGTAGTCTTGCCGACAAAGTGTTTCATTAGCTGTCTTGCACAACATCGTGGTTGGGACATCAGTTTTCAAATGCTACATACGAGAAATATGTCCAACGGATTAATGAAAATTTTATGGTAATTACGAAATCATGATCTAATTATTTGATTGTATCGTGACTATACCTTTGCGTATGATAATTGTTCAATTTTATGTCAAGGTGTCTCAAGGTGTGTCAAGGTGTCTCAAAAGAAAGTTTATATTTAGTGGATCGATTACAATAGAAGTAAGCCATCTATCGAAAAAATGTTTAATAATTATTAAAGTACATAATTTGCGAATTTATTTCTTAAAAATAATACCCTCGCGTTCGCGGCACTCATTTAGTCGAACAGTAAAATTTCCTATGACGGCTCTGCAGGTAGACTCTGTGATGGTTGCCATTTCGTGACGAATATTTCCTTTCAAATACGCCAAGGAAGTCGGTTTATTGGTGTAAACTTTAGATTTGAGATAACCCCACAAAAAAAGTCTATAGGGGTTAAATCAGGACTGCGTGGAGGACAATTTATGTCTCCTCTTCTGGAGATCAATTTTGCAGGGAAAATTTCACGAACTCGTGGAAGAGACGTATTGGTGGTGTGTGACGTTGCTCCGTCCTACTGGAACCATTTTCTTTGGTTAGAGCCAGGAAAGTTTTGCAATTCAGGCACAAAGAAGTCGTCTAACATCTCCACATAACGCTCTGAGTTCACTGAAACTGCACGTCCCATTTTATCTTCAAAAAAGTACGGCCGATAATTTCCCGCGCCGACATCGCAGCCGACATCGCGCCGGTGTCTTTAGGCTAATGAAGGGGTTTCTGATGCTTGTGCTTAGGATTCGTTGCACTCCAGTAGCGGCAATTCTGCTTATTCACATGCCCATTAAGGTGAAAATGAGCTTCATCCAAAAACAAGATGTTGCTAAACGTTGAAAAGCGCTTAATTGCCTGGTTTACGAAGTCAAGCCTCTGACTTACATCCTGGGGCTTTAATTCTTGCACCAATTGATTTTTATAGGGGTGCAGCTTTAAGTCTTTGTGCAAAAGACGGTGTAATGATGATCTATGCACATATAAAGCACTTGCGCGCTTACGAATTGAAAGGTTAGGATCGTCACGAACAAACTGATTAACTTTCTCAACGTTTTCAACCGTTCTTGATGATCTTTGTCGTTCGGATTTTGGTTTTTCCAATGTTGTACCGGTCTCTTCAAACGTTTTAAGTATGTCTTGTATATATAGTTATGTCAATGGATCGAGTGTACTCGTATCCATAGGATGGAGTCGCAAGTTGAAGAGAGAGATTGGTACATCAAAATTAGGATGACAAATCATTCTGTGGCAAATATGTCAACACTTAAATATGTAATTCTACAGGATCTCAAATGATACATGGGACAACGCGGAACCTCTCTAAAAACCACTGAATTCATGGCTCTGATAAAAACTAGTAACCACATGCATCCGAAAGATCTGGAGCCAGAGACATATCCCTTGGAGTCCACCAAGTGTCTTGCCTCTCTCTAAAAACCACTAAATTCATGACTGATAAAAACTAGTAAACCTATACATTCAAAGGACCTGGAGAAAGAGAAATATCTCTGGGAACCCCCAAGTGTCTTGTCTCGGTAACACTTTATTGATTATTTATATGAATGACATTCCCGCTACAGTAGTAAGTGGCGAACTTCTAGTTTATTCGGATGATACTTCCGTAATTGTTAGTTACTAATTTGCTTGAACTGAAAGAAAGAATGCAATGTCTTTGGAGTGACTTCTGATTATCAGGTAATGGCTTTGTTCTAAATTTGACATTGAGTCATCTCATATATTTCAATCTTCGCAGATTTTGCTTTACTGATATAAACTTCTCCACTTAAACGAGTGACGTACGCCAAGTTTTTGGATTTTGCCAACGATCTACGATGAAATATATTTATCGATATCCTGTGCGGAAAACAAAATATGCGCCTCTTACCTACCAACTCGTCATGTTAGTGCCATGCTTTATAGATTAGTGCTTGTATCATGCTGTATTCTGTATATACATGTACTTTTTTGTCGTACGGAGTTGAAATTTGTAGTCGAGCGGTAGATGATAATTGCATCCTAATTATGCAGAAATGAGCTGCAATATAGTAATATATATATATATATATATATATATATATATATATATATATATATATATATATATATATATATATATATATATATATATATATATATATATATATATATATATATATATATATATATATATATATATATATATATATATATATATATATATATATATATATATATATATATATATATATATATATATATATATATATATATATATATATATATATATATATATATATATATATATATATATATATATATATATATATATATATATATATATATATATATATATATATATATATATATATATATATATATATATATATATATATATATATATATGTATATATATATACATATATATATATATATATATATATATATATATATATATATATATATATATATATATATATATATATATATATATATATATATATATATATATATATATATATATATATTATAGTATTTTGTGAGCTAGAGATATTTATATTATCAGTATTATATCAGTATTATAGTTTTGCTTTCTGTAGCTCTATCTTTATCGACCTAGAGATTAAACGACTCAATTGTTTGCATGTAAACATAAAATCCTGAGGGATCAAATAATCGGTGTAATTTATGAAAAATACAACAAAAACAAAAAGATTTTAAAATGTTCAAATGTACAAAATTTCAAAATTTTGCCCTGTCGGCACGGGCTAAACCTTAAAATTTCAATCATAGATGCTTGGGGGGTGAGGTAAGCGGTGTAAACTTTAAAAAGCGAAAATGTTTATACGTACAATAGTTCAATATTGTGTCCAGCGGGCACGGGTTAAACCTAAAAAAATTAAACATAGACTACTGAAGGGTCAAGTAAGCAGTGTGATCTATAAACCAAATACCAAAACTATTATATTAATATATCGCAACTCCGATAAAATAGTTATAATTTGAAAAAATCCAATTATAGTGTTTCATTGTAGAAATTATCGCTATTTCTCAAATTGCACTCCCAAAAAGAGTCGTAACTGTCATTTCATAAGTACTATTACCGAATTTGTAACCTAACAGTTTTAACTGTTTTTGGGAATATAACATGAGAAATAGCGATAATTTTTATAAAGAAACACCATAATTGGAAATGTTCAAGTTATAACTCTATTTGATAGGAGGTGCGCTATATTCTGCGGGAACGGTCTAAACCTTGCATTCTAGGTGTAGACTAATAATGGGTCAAGTAAGCAGAGTGATATAAAAAATTAAAAAAAGAACATAAGGTTTTCATCTCAAAAAAGTACAAACAACAAACGTATACCTATTGTAAACTCTACCGTAAACTATTATATTGGCATGTGCCCTGGGGGCACGGACTATACCTTAAAACTTTAAATCTTGACATTTGAAACATAGACCCCTAAGGTGTCTAGTAAGCGGTTCATAAGAAGTAGAAAACAAAAAAAAAGTAATCGGTTAAAAAAAGTGCAAACGACTAAGAAATACCAAAACCATTACAATGTTTAAGGACCTGCGAGCACGGGCTAAACCTTGTATTCCAAATATAGACTACTGATGGGTCAAGCAAACTGGGTAATTTATATAAAGTTAAAAAAAAAGATTTGCAGGTCAAAATATTACAATCGGCAAACGGTTACCAAAACTAATATATTAATTAGACAGGCTAAACCTTGAAATTTCAAATATTAAAATTTTGAACCCACACTACACTCCAACTAGACGGTGTAATTCATAAAAAATCAACGAAAGAAAAAAACAGAAGAGTTTTAGTTGAAACAAAGAACAAAACTGCAAACGAATACCAAAACTAACACGTTGACACGTGCCCTGCTTGCAATGGCTTCACCACATATATAGTAAAGTAACTAAAGTTGTCAACTACAACGGGCGAACCCGTCACCTCAGGAAATTTTAACAATTAGTCGTTCTATCTCCCTGAAGTGAGCGCAGAAGACTTGGACAAAACAGTCCACCGTTAAGCTCCGCCACATGCCCGTAAGAGGCCAACGCCTTAACCGCGAGATAGCCAGGAGTGTTACCCAGCTGGCTTATAGTAAAGTAACTAATAGTTTAAAATACGCTAGCCTTTGTATATCTCCGTATGTTACACCGCAGCGGCTGCTATTGCGCTAAATTTTCTTTTGCCGCGCAATAGCCTGGAGGAAGGTTCGCTTTTCATTTTGTGCAGGGAAAAATAGAAAGCAGAGAATACACGGGGTTTCAGAGCGATTCGACTGCGCGGTAATTTAGAAGAAAATAAAGTGGGAAACCAGACAGACAGTGGAAGTATTTCACAGATTTAACGTCCTAATAGTAGGAATCAGGAGCCAGACAAGAAGCCTGCCTATCAATTTTTTTGGTTGGCTACAAACTCTCAACCTTTCGCAAACCTTTATCAATTGGATCAACTAGCATTTCAGGCCTATGAGATATTCTAGGGTAGCCCATTCAAATCGAGCAACCGAATGGTCCAGCATTAAGGATGAGTTCGACATGCAACCGTTCTATTCCCACTCCTTACATCTGTTTTACCAATCCTATCTCCAATCAAGTTCGTCGATATACTTATTTATATGACTATGGCGTCCAACTAGTCAGAAATTTTCACCACGAATGCTTCAATCGCTTCATCGATGCTTCAATCGCTGACATGAACTAATATACGTTGTGAATTTAAGTTGCTAAATTTAATAATTAACCCTTCAAAGTACCGATCCATCCTTATTGATTCAAAATTAACTTTTACTCAGGAGCAATGAAGCCGGGTCACCAATATAAACTATGAATCCTAGCTTATTCGGCTTCTAATAATGGTACCTTTTTCAGTAATTACCACATTATTAATGAATAAGTACTTTTATTCATTTTGTATGAGTAATATTTAATAATCTATAAAATATTTCTTATTTTAATAAGCTAGCATTCTTAGTTTCAGAGATAGTAAGGTTTATGTTGGTGACCCGGATTCATTAATAATGATAGTGTGTCGTTAATAATGATATTATTCCCATAAAGGATAAAGTGAAAAACCTCGGTCTCGTTATTAAAAAATATCTCTCCTGAAAGTAGTATATAAATTGTACCGAATATTTCGTAGTTTGATATGCCATTTTATCTAATTGACAAGTCGCAAAATATCTGATAATTTTTAAACTAATAATGATAATGTCTCACTAGCCGGTTTTGGCTACACCGTAAAATGCGTTTAATAGTTCCGTTAGGGTTTTGTTGCTGTCCTATCTCCAGATTGTGAAGACCGCGATTCTTAGGGCACGTCAGGACACTTTATATCCGCGGCTGACCAGGCTTTCACCTCAATCTTTATGGTCAAGCTCTACTTTCCATCTGTCTTTGAGAGAGTCCCTGCTATGCCTTGCGAACTGTATCCACCCAGTTAACGACGCTGCTCAACCGGCAAATTGCCGAGGAAGTCTGGAAACGTATGTTTCGTAAGAAGCGGGGGTAGTTATCGACCTGTAGTCACTTACCCTTAGAAACGACAATTTGGCCACCTGTCATTATATTACACATTATGTTTAGGGTCTGAAGATGGTGCCGGGAGACTGCCACTGGAACTCCCTGATAAAAAGTAAAGATTGGTTTTTAAAAAATATACTTTTAATTATGATATTATGTCGCTTCCTAAACATCCTGACAGTCCATTTTCTTCCTCCTCCGGTACCTTCCCCAGTCTGATTAATCTCATTGTATCGTTTAATTGTTGCAAAGACTGTCTAAACGCCGACGCCATGAATGCGAACAGTCTCACAATGCCTTTGTAGCTTCTTATAATACTATTATTGCTCCTCGTTGCGAAAACCATAAATTTTAAACACTTTTGATTACACAAATAATGTTAATTTACCGACAAGACTATGAAAAATAATCAATGAAAACAAACGTCAGCGCAACGCATGCCATTATAATTTTTTTTATATTCAATTTTGATAATGTTACCAAACCAACTCTAGTACTATCGTCTCTTCTACAGTGAGAAAGCTCATGTTTCAACAGGGAAAGATTACGTATACATGATTCATGTGTCCGATATAGTCGGATACATGAATCATGTTGAAACTACAGTATTCTGTTATTTCCGTATTAACCATACGGAAAATGTTGATACATATAATAGAGTTTCAACAAAATTCCTTGTAATTCAACAACATGACGATTGAAACATCGTAATTCTGTACAATACCGTAATAACAAAATGGTAAAGTAAGAATCAATCCAATATTTTTGTTAGTGTATGTAAATATTCTCTACTATGAAGATGTGGCTTAGCTCGGTTTATTAGAAGAACAGCTTAGGGAACTAAAATATTCGCAGGATATTAATTTTCCGTCTACGGACCAACGATCACGTTTCAGATATAGGGCACAAGTCGACTAATGTATCTGCAAATACGCCAAAGGACAAATGCTCATATACTTGCTCTCTGTGTCGTGTCCTCTCATTATCGTCACCATCCTATTTGTACAAATTTTTCGAACCGCTAAATTCCTATGGCCTGACTGATCAGCTTCAAATAATGTATTAACAAATCCACTGCGTAAGACTGACTGCTTTAAATTTCAGTGTTCACGTGGCCTGGTTCAAGAAAATTACCATCTCTAGCAAAAAAGAAAATTACCATCTGTAGCATCTTTCAAGGCTCACAATAAAGACTTCTACTTCTCTAAGGCTTTATCAGTTCTTCATATTCCTATGCCACCCCCTCTCATCATCATCTCCTTTAGGCATTTATTAGTCATAAGGTTATTTATGTATTATTTTTTTTTTTAAAGTAATGTACAAAAAAAGCTGTAGCCAAAAATGTACAAAAAAGAAAGAAAGCTGTAGCAAAAAATAAAATTACCATCTGTGCATCTTTCAAGGCTCACATTAAAGACTTTTATTTCTCTGAGGCTTTATGAGTTCTTCCTAGTCCTATGTCACTCCCTCCCAACATCCTCTCCTTTAGGCATTTATTAGTCCTTAGGTTATTTATTTATTTATTTTATTTTATGAAGTAACGTACAAAAAAGACCTGGACATCCATACTGCTGTATATGCAGAATCATATCCGAATAAGAAAATATAATTAGGGTTACCTACAATAAAATTTGAGAAAATCTTCCCAGAATTTTCAAATGACCCTTTAATTCCTGATCTTTCAATAATGTTCGATATCTTTACTATAGAGATTGTGACCCGTTAGGTTTTAGGCTCTTAAACAATTTCGATTTATAAGCTGTATAAATGCACTTCGGGCTTGTACCCAAATGTGCTTTATAACAGGATTTTCGAAATATCTTTTAGATAATCAGCACAATAAAAAATGGATGACCGAATACTTTTGAGCGGTAGGTTGATTTGTTTAGCAAAGTAGAACTGCATAATACTCCTTTCTCGATTAACGCCCTACACTTTTGACAGAAAAAGTATGATTAAATTTATATGCTTAAGTGCCCCCATTAAGCGCTCAAGTTTTAAAACATGGGGAAGTGCCAGCGGGGGCGAATTCCACCCAAAAGCTGAAATTGAAACGATCGTGCTCGTACTGAAAAATGCCCCGCAGAACTTGACTGTTTAATTTATAGTCGCCCTAAAGGAAAAAGTTCTGGTCCAACTGCCATTACTTAGCCCCCCGCGCTCCGGCAATGCGAATGCCAGTTACTTAAATACCGCTACGAAATGTATCAAGAGTATTTAGCATCGTAATAATGTATGTATTCGCTTCGTTTGTTCACGTAAGCCTGGTGCACACGTGTCGATTATTCTGTGCAAATGGTATCAATCGTATGGGCTGTAATATACACTATGGAGACTCATCATTTATCTGCTCCGCTAAAAAACAATTCATTTTTTTAGCGCGCAGTAATGCCACGCGCGAAATCATGGAGTCAGATATATTTATCAAATCACTTTACGAACGAGCATCGCTGTAAACACTGAGCGCGCTCGAACATGACTTCCCGCCCAACAACCTCAATTAACCACTAGAATGCCAATACCACCGATCACGGGCAGCCGATCTCCGTATTTACGAAATTATGCGGTTATATGTGGTAAAAGTCGCCTTCATTGAATACGCTACCGTTATATATTAGTATGCTTATATATACCGTTATATCTTAGTATACACTAACACCCACTACAAACAAATTTTCGAGGGTTGAAAATATGCCGCCGTGTGTTTCATACCAGTGGCTGGCCTTCTAAGGGTTAAGTTATTCGCCTAACAACACGCTGCATTTTCTTTGTTGCATACCTCCGGTGATCGTCATTGAAGATCACCGCGAAAGGTGGTCATCGTTTCTTTACAATGGACCACACAGTCGTTTGAAGGGGATCCTAATCATCTTCAAAGTGGGTTACTAATCATCGGTAAAAAAGTAACGCAAAGATCCCCAAAACATTAATGGCTTCAGATCCGAAAGTGTATAGTCACTTTTTAACGCGTTCTTATTACCTTGACCTGTACAATTGTAAGAGAATATTAAACCTCACGTTTCACACACTTATAATTGCCTTATCAATTGATGAAACATGATATACTTTATGCAATTGTGATAAAAATACAATAATATGGAACCATCGAGCTTATATTATGATGGAGGTGGGAAGTGAGGGGAGACTACCAATAAGCCCATCAAGTATGTGCTCGTTTGACATATCTCAATGAGTCCTTTGGTTACATATTGGGCCCGATTGCGTTTCTTCGTGAACTAAAATAGGAACTAAGCTCAACCGAACGAGACACAGCGATACGTTAGAACGGAATATGAAATAAACTATCCTCAATTTTCCCTCACCAAAACTACCTGTCGAACTTATAGACAGACGCCCCAATAAGTTTGAACACATTTCGTGCGGTGTTAGATTTAGCTGCTTTACCTTCGGTGGGTAGTTTTAATGGGGAAAAGTGACAACCGTTCATTTCACATTACTTTTCGGCATTCTGTCTCGTTCACATGAACTAATTTCGTAGTTTAGTTCGAGAAGCATTTCGTTGTTTTTAAACTATTTAGTCCGTTATTATAAAAACGATTTTCCAAAATGTATTGAATTCACAAAATTTGTTTATATACACATTTTCTAGATTTCTCGCATTTTATTACCACAAATTGTGTACCTCCTTTCTGTGTGAAATATTTTTTCTGGATTTTCATTTTTGAAACAACTGATAACTCTCCTAATTTTCGTTGGGAAAAATAAAAACTAAATATGATTACTCTCTACTTTATTTTAATTACTAGTATTAACCGTATAAAACAATCAATTACGTAACATTTTAAATTACAATAATTACCATAATAAATCGTGGAAGACCATAATATTGGAAATGCGAAAATTTATCAGTTACGTATGTGTTGTAAAATTGGGTTTATTAAAGGTGGTGGCGGTGGTTGAACTATTTTTAATTTCACAGCCAAAATTCAGAAATACAAATTCTACGAACTACCTCACATCAAATATATCCAACAGACAAAAAGAAGAAGCCTAATAATACTCTTTTGATGTCGTGTTTTTTTCCTATAATAATTTTAAATTGATTAATAACATTTGCGTGCAGACGCTTAATCGATAATGGCAATCCGTTCGATATCCTTGGGCAGCATGAAATTGTTCTTCCTCATCGGTATCCCGGAGTACTCTTGGTCCACTGGAACCCTGGTGTCGTAGAGGGACGGCGATTGGAATATGATGCCAAAGGTTCCTCCGAAGCACGCCAGCGTGAAAAGCCACAGGAAGAACCGGTCCAGAACCATCGAGAAGAACTTCCAATCTTCAACCACCTGATGATTTAAGAAATAAACGAAATTAGATATTATCATATTAACATATTTTTAAACATATATGTTAAGTACATTGAACTAACTACCAAGAATTATTTGACTTTGACAATGAAGTATACTTTTTAGACTAGGTAATTTTATATTAATAAATATTAATGACTGTTTCTTTCTTTTCTCACATATAACTTTATTTATTTTATTTAATCGAATTTTATATGATATTTATTGCCGATTAAATAATGGAATTGAATTTTATTTATTATATTATCTTTTAATATTTTTTTTATTAATATTATTTTTTTATTTTATTCTGAAGACCACATTTTAGGGCAATTTAGTGTCATTAGCTTTTTACTAAAACTTGTATATTTGTAAGCAACCAAGCAATCAAGCAAACTTGATTGTAATATTGGAGTCCTGCCCACCCTAGAACGGGCTAGTCCCAGTTGGGTGACAGAAACAAATAAGCAAAAGGTTAAGGTTTTGCCATTCGGTTCCTGTTATTTTTATAAGCTAATCAATGTTTCATAGTAATTAATTCTTAAATAAATAAAATAAAATTAAATGTAACAAGTAACATTGCTAATGTATTAAAGAAATAGTGACAGCGGTGGTATATTTAGGACAGTGTCCATTTATTTCCTACATGGATGAAATGAGACGCAACATCCAAATGTGAAATGAGTAAAGATAAATAATAAGGTAATAGTAAAAACACGTTTTCATATTCAATCTTTTATTTAAAATTCTTTGTTCCGAGCCAACTCTGGGTATAGCAGCCATGTCATAGTGAAATTTAGAACGGGTTATCTTAATTGAATGCTATACAGAATTTCGTGATTGTGCTGTTGACGGTTGAGGAGTCCCCTCGTTGTAAATCAACCCTGGATGCAACAGCCCTGTCGCGGAGAACCTTAGAACGGCCCATCGGGCCATCAATGCGTATACAAAATTTCGTTTCAGTGCTGTGGACCATTGGGAGTCTTCTCGTCGGGAGCCAATCCTGGGTGCAGAATCAGGTGATGCTTACCATAAAAATGCATTGTCATCAGATTTGAACCAACATGTAAAATTTCAACTTCATAGGATAAGAGGAAGTGGTTCTAATTCAGCTTGCAAGATTTTCCCTAAACAAACATACAGACAAACATTGCAAGGTAAATAAAAGCTTGTAATAAAATAGATAAATGTAGATATTAAAATAGTTAAAATAGTTTTAAATGCATTTACATTATCGCGAATACCTTTACAGAGCTTGCTGTATTAACTCTTTGCACTCGAGCGGTGCCGCTACGGCGCCCGGGACGTTTATTGCGTCCACTAGTATTTTTTGTACTTTTTAGGTATTATTTTCCGTGGTATAAAATGGTATTTTTCAACATGATGTTTAGAAAATATCCGTTGGGTCATCCTTATTCTAAGGGGCTCCCTAGGGGCCTAGATGATCAAGAATGCTTGACAAGCTTGGCGTCGCGGGCAGGGAGGGGATCGTAAACCGCAGTAAATATGCAAAAATGCCTAATTTTGTAGTTTATACCAGGGAGTCACGTTAATTAGAAGTAATTGATTGATGAATGTCGTGACTCCCTGGTATAAAACTACAAAATTAGGCATTTCTCGTAAATATTTTAAAAATATATTTGCATATTTCCGGCGGTTTACGATCCCCTCCCAGCCCTCGGCGCGTTGCTTGACAAGCATGCCTGATCACCTAGAGAGCCATTGAGATTTGTATGGTATTTAAGTAGTATTTTCGTAGTATTTTAGTAGTATATTCGTATTGTATTTTTAGTATTTTTCGTGGTATTAAAATGATATGTTTCCAATATGATATAATTTTTTCTTAAATGCGAAAAGGCCTCGAGTGGAAAATGTTAAGGCTATTGTACTATATTATTTAGACTTTTAAGTTGCTACGTGTTCTGAGACACCTCAAATTCAGACTTCTAATGAGCCACGCGTCCTCAATGTTATTATATGGGATGTAAAGCTGAAGGGTTGAATGATTGATGACTACAGACACGCTGTTAAGAAAATTGGAGCCATCGAAATTCGAATCTATAGGATACTACATAAAAGCTACGTTGACTGAGTAATGAATAAAGTTGTTTTAAAGCGTTTGTGCTGTAATGTACAATTATCGCAGACGATAAAATCTACAAACATGAATACTTCCCTCATATCATGGCGTCATCCCAAAATATGCGGTATTATACTTTTAATAAGCCACGGCAAAATAACGGAAAAAGAGGTCTGAGACGAAGACGAATATCTCAGCTCCGTAATCGACGGGAATAGATTCAAAATTCTACCATATCTTTGTTTCAAGTTACGGCCAAAAAAGTTCTTATACCCAGTATTACAGCAATCGTTTGGTAGCGGACATAGCGTAGGTACAAAAATAGATTATTTAGAAGTTCTCATAAACATGGTAATAATAATTATTATTATTGTTAGTATTCCTGAAATTAAATATTTAAAATAGTGACATACAAAATCTGCCTAAGTAGGGTAAAGCTTATAGCAAGGTCGACCATGTTCTTTATAATGGTGAATGTGTATCTATATAACAAAAGAAAATAACATAAGAGTCTAATAGCTATAATATAATGACATAAGCAGTACATGTCCCGGCATTATGACTTGACAATTTATAAATATATACAAACCAATGTAGAAATAAATGGAACTAGACTGGAGCCTGTTGCTTCAACTGTGTTTCTAGGGATAACAATTGACTTCAAATTACAATGGGGCCCACAAATTGAGAAACTGTCAGGAAAACTTAGCTCTGCGAACAATAAGGCGGCTGACTGATGTAGATACAGCAAGAATAGTATACTTTAGTTACTTTCATAGCATTATGTTCTATGGGATTCTTCTCTGGGGAAGCTGTGCGGACATCATTAACATCTTTATACTACAGAAACGTGCTGCAAGAGCTATATATAAACTTGGTCCTCGAGTTTCCCTTAGAGAAAAATTCAAAGAGATAAATATTCTTACTGTTGCATCACAATATATATACGAAAATCTGTTGTATGTCCACAAGAATATTGACAAGTTTTAAAAAAAAGCGACACTCATAATGTTAATACTAGACATAAGCATAACCTTGTTGTACGTGCTACTCGTCTCCACAAAATAAGCAATTCTTTTTTGGGACAATGTATACGCTTCTATAACAAACTTTCTCATACTATTAGAGAACTATCTGTAAATAAGTTTAAAGCTACCATCAAAGCAAAATTGTATAAGAAAGCATACTATACAATATCTGATTATGTAAATGACAAAACGGCTTGGGAGTAAGGCTTGGACGCATCATAAGAACATAAATTAAAAATAATATTTAATTGTGTCTATATGAATAAAGAACATTTTGATTTTGATTTTTTTATTTTGATAGAAGTCTTTATATAAAAAATTGAATAACATGTAATCATATTATTTTGATAACTTATGGAGGAGGCCTAATATATGTATACAATAATATGATAAATAACTGTTTGAAAAAACAAAAGAGACATTGTAAATAAGTAATAAAAAATAATAATGATCCTAGAAACAATAAATTAAAAAAATAAAAAAAGGTAGGTTGAATATTAAGAGATGTTTAATGGAAAATGGCGGCGATGAGCACCTCAATTTCAAATTCTAGTCGTTTTTATATCAACAGTTATTTCAACTTTTCTTGAAATACGAAATTTTTAATCAAAACCATCAATCAAACTGTTAAGTCATATTTGTAAATGTAAGCTTAAAAAGTATCTACAGTGTCTTAAAACAATGAAGAAACAACACTATAATACATGCTCCGATTTATTCTCGGCTTCTCGACATCTCGAAAAAATCCACTGCTTCCAATTCGCAGACTTGCTATCAAATGCGCTCAATATGGATAGTTTGGCTTTTAAAGTACCGCCAACGGCAGCAACTTTGACGGAAACCAAACTCCTTAACACAAAGTTGTATATCTTTTTACCTCTAAAATAAAGAAACACTAAACTTTCACTGGGTGAATCTTAATTAGATGACTAGCAATAGTGACAAGGTTGCAGTTCACATTCTGCTGCCGTAGGCCAAAGAAAGTGGATGTGTGCTGGAACAAATTTTTAGTGTGCTCATCTTTTGTATTCCAGGCCGAAATACGTCTGGTAAGTACTTCATTGTTACATTTAAAGTTTTATAATATGGTCTTTTTTGTATATTCATTAGCGATTGCTAATACAATATGAATTTAAAGCAATTTTTACTGCTAGGCAATTTTGCCGCAGGTTTGAGCGATTTCGTCAACCAACTTTGACGTCAACCAACCAAATTGCTTTAAATTCATATTTTATTAGCAATTGCTAAAGAATATACAAAAAAGACCATATTATACAACTTTTAATGTAACAATGAAGTACTTACCACACTTATTTCGGCCTGGACCACAAAAGATGAGCACACTAAAAATTTGTTCCAGCACACATCCATTTTCTTTGGCCTATGACAGCAGAATGTGAACTTGAACAAACCTGCAACCTTGTCATTATTGCTAGTCGTCTAATTAACATTCACCAAGTGAAAGTTTAGTGTTTCTCCATTTACGAGGTAAAAAGATATACAACTTTGTGTTAAGGATATTGGTGTCGGGCAAAGTTGCTAACGGTAGGCAAAGTTGCTGCCATTGGCGGTATGGCGAATGGGATGAGAATAATTTTTAATGGGAATTAGCATGGTAGGAAACAAGACAGAGTTTGATCTCAGACCGAAGCGGGACGAAGCTTTGGGCTCTCTATTGCCCAATTAAATTGAACGTTTTTGGCGTTTGGACATTTTGGTAACCGCAATAGTCGAGCGGTTATTTAGTTTCAATAAAAGTAAAGTAAAATATGTCAGAGCGCCTCTGTGAACGTAATTGGTAAACAGCTGAGCGTTTTCCAATCTCTCTGCGGTAATCCAGCTTTTAATTTAAATCTGTCTTTAATTGCAACGGCAGGACATAGACGCGCGGTACTAAATTAATATGATATCCCCGCTCCGGTGGTCGTGGCAACGAAATTGGTATAATCTGACCGGATCGCAAGCGTCCCGTCGGCACCAAGCCGCACGCCCCCAATTTACATGCAAATTCTTCAGCCAAAGCAAGGGGTGGCTGTTAGCCTGCGCCCTATGGCAACACAAGTAGAAAAGATCTGGATATACGTTACAGGGCAGCAAGTCGTATGTCGTCTAATTAAATCATAAATGTACTGCTCTGTGTACAAAATATTCGGTGTTAATCATTTAGGACCTCATGCAAAGAATATGTAAGCAAGGCAAGGGTAATGACTATGTATTCGGCGTTCATATACCAGTGTTTAATGTATGCTAGACAGCACCTAGCAGAAACACCAATTAATGCAGACATTCACTCTCATCATACCCGCGGTAGCTTCCTTTTATGCGTGCCCCGAATACGATTGGAAAAAGTACAGAAAAGCTACTTGTATCTTAGCATTAAATTCTATAAAATTTAAACAGCTGGAGGACACAAAATTAAAAAAAAACATCAAGGAGATGCTGATAGGCCACCCTTTCTATAACCTGGCCGAAGTTGAGGGCCATGATTTATCAAATATTGTTTCCATTTAAATTACCTAAAAAAGTAGAGCCTTATTGTCGGATTATTTTATATGGTCTTATATCTGTACTTTCAGTTTAAAACGCATAACGTTGATTGAATTTGATTATTTAACATTTTACTGACAATTTGAATATTTCGATGAATAATTTTACTACGTATCTTTTCGAATTACTAAATACTTCAAATATTAGGCTTCTATTTTGATTATTTATATTTATAGTTTGACAATCTAGTAGTTAATTCTTGACTACCTATGTTATGTTCAGTACAGAGTAGTAACGAAACTTACTACCTAACCCAATTATTTTGACACGTTCAAGAGCGGTCTTTAGCCGTCAATTGGACACGAAGTAAATGTAATGTAATGTAATGTAAAGACGCGCGTTAAAAAAAATCTCCACATTTTTTAATATCACTGTACTGAGGTTACTGCGCGAAATTTAAGCACAATTTGTCAGGCAGTCTGTTTACAGCTGTTGTCTTTGTTAATAAAACTATGATTTTACCATTTTTAAAAATGTTGCACTAAATCAGTGGTTTTCAACCGTTGGGTCGCGACCCCCGGGGATCAGAGGCTGTCTAAAAATAGAAAACGAAAAATTTTATTTATTACAGAATATTTATTTATTTAATATGCAAACATTTACAGTTTGGAAGAGAAACATATTTATTATGTGTTTGTCTTCAAAACGTTATGTTGATCCAAGATGGAAACAGTTAGCTACAGCTCCAGAAGTGAAAATCAGTTAAAATTAATGAGAAGTGAAACAATATTTATTTCATGATTACAGATGTGGAAGATGTAAAAGAGAAAATACTCTAAAAAGAGTCGCGTAAGAGTACTTTTTTACCAAAAATTTGGGTCGCGATCTAGAAAATATTGAAAAACACCGTACTAAATATTTACCTTATTTGTACGTTTACGACTTTAGTTGCCGCAGTACGAGACGCACCTAAGTAAAATTGCTGCAACTTTGCGATTTTCAGTCGAATTTAGTCATTTAAACTTCTAATAATATCGTAAAACACAGCAATATATTACATAAATACTCTGGTCTTTGACGCGTTATTAAAAGTTAAATTAAGTTGATAATTATATTTTGTATTTTTTAATAACTTTTTAAATATTAGTCCTATACTTAAGATTGTTAGACGTTTTTGTTGCGAATTCAAATACCTCTCATATTATCATATGTTCGTTCATTTGTTTAAATCGGTTGAGTTGTTATAGAGTAGTAAAACCAAGAATCAATATATACTAAGAATCACCAGCTCATTAATGTCTAGCTCCTCACTCCACAGTGACAGGAGTGACTATAAAAGTGACAACATCCTTTTCCCCACTGAGGAAACACCACTGAATACGACGGTTTCTCTAGTTGCTATACTACCTACTACTCAGTACTACAAAAAATGTTATTTGACAACTTTATTTAAATTCGCCTCCCTATTATTAAATTTTGTATTTCAAACTCAAATTTTGTATTTCAAAATGCTACAGAAGGCCTACGGCAAATCGTGTATGTCAAAAATGCAGGCATATGAATGATATAAATCTTTCAAAAGCGGCCGAGACATGGTGGTTGATTCGCCTCGTTCTGGTTGACCATTAACGGCTAAAATACAGCGAATACATCGACAAAATCATTAGGTTGGTGCTGATCAATCGCCGTATGAATCTTAGTAATTTAAAGTTCGTTAATAATATTCTGACTAATATTTTGGTCATGAACGCTTCGTCGTAGGACTACTTTCGAATCAGTTCAATTTTGTCCAAAAAGAGCATCGAAAGCAGGTCGCTGAATATATGATTTCCCGAGCTGGTACGAACCCACCTTCATGAAACGCATTATAACTCACGACAAGAAATGGTTTTACGAGTACTACATACAAATAAGCCTAAAAACTTCTGAATAGCGACTTTAAAACAAGCTGAAACCCAAGAAACCCAGTTAAAGTCGCTATAAAATCAAAGTTATGTAAAGAATCTTTCCAAAGAGTAAATGGTGAATAAAGAATAGTATTTAGGCATAATGAGGCATTTTAAAAAGAATATCCGCCAAAAACATCCATATTTGTGGAAGGATAATTCATGGATTGCGCCCCACGATATTACACCTATGTTCGACACGCTATGTTCGACAGCGTCAGACAATTTTATTGCAGGCCCACATCTAGTAGAGATGTAGGTATTGCGGTATTTATTGATGTCATTATGACAACGATTGTTTTTATTCCTTTGTATTCAGTTTTATTTATTTTTTTATATATTTGCCTTTCCTTGCATATTTATTAAAAAAATGATATTCTAAAAATTCTTCAATTCTTATTAAAAAAGTCTTATGTATGTACTCATAATATATTTTTATTTCTTCCCATGCATGTTTATGTTTCGTATTAAATCTCAACGGATTGGTCATAATTGTAATATTGATTTGTTTATGAAATAAAAGAAAACTCAGTGCAAGAGCTGAAGGCCATACCTTGATCAGTCTATGAAAAAAGGTGGACTGGGTCAAGAGCTGGCGTAGTCGTATTGCTATAGATGAAGCCTACTTTAAAAGCAATATACATACTTATACAGACGAAATATATTTTGATGAAAAATATATTGTTCTGCTTTTATTTAACCATTCCGGATACTTTTAACACTGAATGTATATAGATTCTACATGATGGCAATAAATTATTTGTTTCATACTACCTACATACTGTATTATTTTGTAGTTTCTTAAACTGAAATCTAGCTTATTTCAACCTTTCCGCTTAAATTTTATTAATAAAACTTATTTAGGCATTATTCACATAAGCTTTAATAAAAATAATTAATTATTTCTACCTACAACAAAATTAATAAACTCTACCCAAAATTTTAAAACGACCCTTTTATAACCGCTTTCAATAATATCCGATACCTTTGTTATATCGATTATGGTCTGCTAGGTAATAGTGCGCTTAATCGAATTTAATTTGTGAGCGATATCAATGTTCGGGGAGGATGTAAGCGTACTTAAAAGGGATTTTTAAAATACAATTTTATACAATTAGTACAATAAAATATGTGTGCCCAAATATTTTTGAGCGTTACTATATATAATGAAATTGGAGAAAATTGCAATTTTTGAGTCTCAAGCGATATTTTATGTAATATAAAACCGCAATACCGATATTAATGTATTCATATTTACTGAAAGCAAATATATCACGAGAAAATATATTGAAAATCATAAACTTCAAAATATCCTCTGAATATAAAGTACATAGGTCGAACCAACAACAGTTCAGTATTTCCTTGCAGTTATGGTGAAGCAATTAATTTTCCCGAACATAACCGTTATAGTGCGGTAGGCCGTTAATATTTGGCATCGGCTCTCTGCTACGGATCGCATTAGCAACATGGACGACCCGATATCCGGACAATGTTGGTTAACGTCGACGATCTCTGTTAATAATTATTTCCGGGCTGTTCGATTTTATGATAATTGCCGCGAACGCTACTGCGAGGCATCGAGTTAAATCAGGGTTGGTCGCTTCTATAATTCATTAAAATGTACACCAGTTGTAGAAGTAAACCGATGAAGAGCTCAAAACCAATTAATCAATAAGATGCGACGAAACGCATAGCGGCTCTCTCCTGACATAATCTGAACAAACAGCAAAATACATTTTTTTTTATTTCTTTTCCTATAGCAGTAAAGACACATTAATTTGATTGAAAATAATTATAACCTAACCTAATCAACTTGTATCAGCGTTTGGTGATTTTGCTCCTTTCAGAGCAACAGTTTTCCGTTGTTTCCCAATTGCGACGCGAGCAATGGTCATTGATTAGTGTCCAGTGACTTCAGTTACTCGAAAACCATCCAAACTGTAAAATAATACTGGTTGAATACCCAAAATCTACATATAAACAGATCTAAGGGAGTGTCAAGATTCTATCACCAGCCATTGATGGAATCCTTCATCATCACCTCCGCGTCAGGAAGCTTTGCTATCTTTGGGTCCCATATTCTGTCACTGCAGATCAAAACCAGGCTCGTGTAACGTGTTGGAGTCTACCCTGGTTAACGGCGGTTGCAACACCGCCGAAATATCATGTGCACAAACTTCAAGCAATAAATTCATTTTTATCCTGTTGATAATCGTGTGGTGCAAAGAAATGACGACGGTATTCGAATATGGGGCCTAAATATACTCGGAAGCAATTAATCCGGGCCACTAACATAAACCTTAAAATCTCGGAAACTAAAAATGCTAGCTTACTCAAATAAAAAGTATTTTATAGACTATTTAATACAACTTCAACGAAACTAATAAATCGTATCGCTTGCTAAAGTAATTCCACCAAAAAGGCCTAAAGAAAATGTTGGAAGTGGCCTGGTCTCCCGTTTCTGATGCTGTGTGAAGACCAGGTTTCCAATCTTAAGTTGATTTTTACCTCAGTTGGACATAGAGCAAGTAAACACCAATATTAATATTTAAACCATTTATTATCTGTAAGTTAAATAGTATACAGAGACGACTTACCATAGTAGATGATGCGAGTGAAGAGAGTGATTTTATACATTAAATATCACTGTCTTTTATAAACAGCATTATGACTTTGAAATATTCGAAAGTACGTAAGAATATACAGTTTGTAGGAATTGAAAAACGAATAATTTTTTGATGATTGTGAAAGACCCGAGTACAATTTCCGGTGAATTATATTGCTATTGACGTCAAGCAAAATTCGTGTGAAATACAGGTGTTTATATTGAAAATTGTCATTAAATTATATTGTTGCTAAGCTCTTATAAAAATAAATAGTTTTTGAAAATCGGACTACGAATTCACTGCTTTGTTTTTATTTGCTTTTTAGCTTTCTATTATCGCAAAAAAATAAGAAACGTTCCTTGTATTAGGTATTAATTTTTAATGTATAGTAATTCCGAGATAGTAAAATTTGCGTTAGTGACCCGGAGTCATGGAAGATGAGACCTGGGTATATTAGTGTGACCCAGAAACTAAGCTGCGGTTGACAGTTCCTATCAGAAATTTCTGCAGTTCTGAGAGTTTCTGCAGTTCTGCAGTTCTGAGAGTTGAGTATCGGATCCTACAAGAAAAAGCAAACGTGGTCATTAGCGAAAAAACGTGGCAAAAGCAAAAGTAGTCATTAGCAACGCATTAGCAAAAAAAATGGCAACATTTTATTCTGAAGTCGACATTGTGCGACAGTTTTTTAGACAATTAATGCCAAATGGTACCGGTGAAATCTATTACCATTTGTCTTTAACAAGCTTGCAATTCGTCTTTAACAAGTTGAAACTAAAACATTTACTTCTGCAGCATGACAACAGTCTGCAGCATCACCAACAAAGCCTTTCTCACCAACTTTTTTTGGTGTCCATAGAAATTCGAGAGCTATCGCATACGCATTACAGATTTGGCTCTGTATGACTACTTTCTCTTCCGAAAATAAAAGTTGAACTTAGTCGAACTCGCTTCGACAGCCTGCGGGTGCTCGAAATGTTTTTGTGTCTGCTCTGGTTGGTATTCCCAAAGAAGACTTGTGCGAGTGTTTAAATTCGGTTTAGGCGAATCGACTCGTGTATAGAAACTGTTTGAGAGTAGTTCGAAAAGTTGTAATTAAAGTATATTAAAACTCATTAATCACTTCCTCGCTTCCATCAAGTCCCACGCTTGTCAGCCTACGTAAGAAATGGAGAAACAGCCGCCCGGGACAAAATGATTACAGTTACATAAGAGCTGGTCGATCTTCTCCCGGTCCGGAATCCCGTAAACGTGTCTGCCGGTCTCGAGTATCGCAGAACAAACAACGCCATTAAAGGCTTATGGAAATGGTATTCAAATTGAAGAGCTCAAACTTGAGCCTCGGTCGCTTCTTCCGGATCTGTTCGCGTACCGCCACTTGCTTTTGCTTCACACCACTATCGTAGATACAAGCCGTGGGGTAAGTTGATAAGTAAAACCCAACGCTTTGTAATACACACAAAAAGAATTGTAATTATATCATTTAAAAACCGACAAAAAGGCTAAAATATTTTCGTAATATCATTGACATATTATATAGGTGTATTTTAAATGTGTATTATATTTGCTAACTATGGCGTTCCAATAAACCTACTAGTCAATTGCGTAAATGTTCAAAGTAGTATATACCTGAAATGATAGATCCGTTTATTAAACGGTCTCTAGACGATTAAGCATGGAAATATATTTTTTTAATATTCGCCAATAATGCTTATTTTGTAATGTTATACCAGGGAGTCACGTCATTCATCAATCAAGTACCTCTAATTAACGTGACTCCCTGGTATAAACTAAAAAAATAGGCATTTATGGTAAATATTAAAAATATATATTTGCATATTTCCTGCGATTTACGATCCCTTCCCAGCCCGCGACGCGATGCTTGACAAGCATACTTGATCGTCTAGAGAGCCCCTTAGATACTCTCATCTTTCGCTGCCCATGGAGTTTTAAAAATGTTGTTATTTGAAATTTATTTTATTTATTTATTGTTTACATACACATTCAAATACAAAGGCACAAAAGAAAAATGAATACAATTTAGGAATTACCATTTTATATTACATTTATCTTTACGTTATACCGTCTAAATTTAGGTATACATCTGTCTGAGCCCAGGTTAAAAAACTCATAAATTATATAGACGTTTATTTTTCTAATGTGCTAAGTAATGTGGAATCAAGCCTCCTTGCTAGGTACTCCTTTGTTAAGGAGAGATCATTCCCATTGTGCCCCGTGCCACTCAAGTCCCATTTGAGTGTCACGTTTGTGTCAGAAAGAAAGAAAATAATATAGTATATATTATAATTAAATACTTTTACCGCAGATTACATCATATAATACAAATGTGAATACTGCCCTTTTGCCGCATTGACGGCTGTCGCGTCGCATTCATACGAACTTCGTTTTTATTGTTGTAGTTGTGACATATTGTAGTACCTAGTAATGACGTATTGTTGTAGTAATAGGGTAGGCAAATAAATTTATAGCCAGCAAACTGAAATGGGAATTGACTAATCGACGATTTACAGGGGTTCATAACTGGCGATTTTCAAACGAATAGAACGAAATCATACGAATAAAACTTGATAATAAAAATAGTTTTTGAATTACATTAATTAACCAACAATTTAAACTAACAAATACTTGTGATAATTACAGTCATATAAATTACATTATATTACATTTTTACATATTATTTTACTTTTGAAAATACATAGCATCGTATCTACCCATTTAATCTAATACATATTATTTACCGTTAATTGTTTTGTTGTAAACTGTTATCATATAGTCTATGTTTTTGTAAATTGGTAAGTTTAAAACTATATATTGTATATCATCTCTTGTCTAAATTGAGTAACTAATTTAAGATTAATTACTGTCATTCCTACACAATTGTATGGTTGTATTGGAAATAAATACCTTTTACCTTTACCTTTACCTTTACAATAAATTATATTACTATTGGATATTAGAAATTTAGAAAATAAATGGGAATATGCTTTAATAGATAGTTATAATTATTATAGACAGAAATGATAAAGTTATCAATCATATAGGTACATATATACACAATCATTTATACATACACAATTAGGGATGCCTATTGAGAGTATAAAATAAGATTACTCTTCTAATACACTCACGGTTATTAAGATATGTACATAGAAAAAAGCTGCAAGTCTAATAATGTATGCGTATTTGTTAGTTAAATCCAAAGGATTCAGAAGCCCGCGAACGCCACCAATGAATGGTTACCTCTTGTCAATAATTCAGAATTTAAATACTTCTTGCTTAATGTTATTTCTAGTTGTGCGCTTATATTAATAATGATTTCACTTCTCTGAAAAAGGATGCAGCTTTGCCTTTTAAAGTGAAATAATACCAACACAGCAGAAAATACGCGAAAACGCGGGAAGTGATGTTATTTTAATATCAATAGGTGTCAAGAACAGAAACAGTCGTGCGCGTGTGACACGGTATTAACGCGTGTGACATTATAACCTGTAGATCGATTTTGTTTTGTTTTAGATTTATAAGATATAGAAATATAACTTGCATAAAAATGTTAGTTTTTACTTACCTGCCACTATTTTTTCAGGAGAATTTAAAAATGGAAAAATTTATTTGAAAAAGTATGTCTTTTTTGACTTTCATATTAAACAGGTTTATAGCTATAATTGCTGATTAAAATCCGTTGTTTTCAACTTTCATCTCAATACAGCAGGTTAGTGGCAAATAACGCTGGAAAATAAAGTGGCAGTTAAAAAAATACTAACAAGACATTTTTACTCAAGTTACATTTCAAGAAGTTATGAATTGTCATTGGATTGTATATCAACAGTCAAAAGTGCGTTTTTCGTTTGTTCACGAGTTAATCCTTTGGAAGATCCTGGAATACCTGGTCGACAGCTGGAGTAGACCAGAGTTATGCTTGTTGCTCGCAGTAGAAGCAACGAGCGTGGCAATGCCAGAAATGGCCTAACAGGCACAGTTGCAAAATTAGGCTGTTCATTTTTATACCAAGGACTAATAAATTACACAGTATGCCAGACAGTAGCGGCTCTTAACCCCTCAAGCCCCGATTGGCCGATATCGGCCACAAACTGATTCAGCGTGACGGGCCCGTTTCAATTTTATTTTAATTTAATTTGTTTTATTTCATTATGTTTTATTATGTTAATATGTTTCATTTTAATTATGGGTACAGTGGTTTGGCAGTAATTAATATTTTTGGTGAAACAGTGTCATAATTCATTTTTTTTACTAATTTTTACAAAAAATTTTTGGGACATCAACTTGTCAATCGGCTGAGGGGCCGAGGCCTGAAGGATTAAAACGAAATTTAAAATGAAGCGAACTACATCACGAGTCCAAAGGGTCGCATATGGCCGCCACATATCTACTACTTTGCCAATGCAGATGTTCAAACGTTTGAGAACTTCTCCAACCTTCGCAGGCGCGTAACGCTAACCAAAAGCATCGACGAGACGTATTTCTCTGCTCACTTCCCTTGCACCCTATCTTCGCAATGCCCTGTCGCTCAAGAGTGCGTCTACTGTTCTCTTGATATATTGTGATTATTGGCTTAGTTAGGTTCAATAATTTATTATTGCGTTTTAATAACACGTGTGGCAAATCCTAAAATAAACAAAATAATCAATTCTTCATGCTATCTTCTACTTGAACTTGTAATCAAAATTAGCTAGAATTTTCACGTCTGTTTTTTTCCGGAGTTGGTATCACTTATGAATTGTAGCGTCCTTTATAGCAATTTTACCAAAATTAATTTATGTTTTTGAATTGGTAGTGGCTCTTTGAGCCGCGATTTGCGATGTTGCCGCTCCGTGCAGCATGGCTTGATCTAATCGCCGGCTACGACTGCGTCCGATCCAAGCAGTAACAGTTACTGAAAACAATTTCAGACTTCACAAGGCTAACACTGATTTCAATATAACGACATTCGTGAAAATACATTTTGTATACGACTTCTGAAGAAGTATGCACTAACAGTAAATGCCCCGGATGCAGGGCAACTCGGAAGCTATCGATGCGGCTGATATTTAAAACGGCGACAAAGTGTATTTTTCCACTTCTTGGCTGTTTGCTTCAAATGACTATTCGCAAAACGTTATCTTAGGTATTGTTGAACATTTTGCACGCTTCAAAATGTTGTGTTAGGTAGTTCCCGAGTTGTAGGCAAAAAACGAAGACAAATGGGACAGTTATGAAATGATGACTATTCTATTTCACATATTAAATAATTTACAAAATTAAGAAAAAAACGACTGCCAGTATAAAAAGCTAACTTTTGTACTTATAGTTATTACAAACAACTTGTTTGTGCAGAAAAGCTCGTTTTAGGGAATAAACTTGTTAATTAAAAAGATATTCGGTGGAAAAAAATCAATTTACAGATGCTCCGTTACGGCTCCATTGACGCATTCTACCTCTGCAAACATCCATTGATTAAAGACGATTTCGCACTCTGTGATAATCTTGATGACCATAATCTACTCAGTCTCACCTTTTATGTGATAATCAACATGATATATTTATCCTAATGTATGGACATTTGGACATTTGGACAATTCCTTATCTGATACTGGACAGTGTAAGTACCCTATGATACCTGTTATGATATAATCTTTGATTATTACACTATAAAATCAATTTTATACGGATGCTAACGATACCACACACTTCTAAATTGGGTCAAGCGTTTAGAAGTTATGGTTAAATAAAGAAACGGAGGACATACATACATGAACCCTGAACGGATTACAAAACTTTTTGTTGGGCAGTCGTGTAATAAACAAACTATTCTTCAGAAATAATCTGCGTTTTACCATTAACACATACTGGTTTTTACCGAATACAATAATAATTACTCTATTTTATAATTTTCCAAAATACCAAAATAAAATAAATTCGTAAGAACCAAATGCGGTCACTAAAACAATGATAATATTTTGTGGAGTGTAATAATGAAACAATTTATATAATTTATTTTGCTAAATTATTAATCCAAATATTTTTATTGGTTACTGGCCCTACAGGTTTTATTTCTGGCGGCTGCAAAGAAGAAAATGGTTAAAAAAAATAAGTGACAAAGGATGACTTTCTTAACACAACCAACACGTAATACGGCGAAGAGAGCAAAAGCCGACGCAAGTACCCTATGACAATCGGAATGATATGGCGATTCTAACATTACCACACACTACTAAATCGGTTTAAGCATTTAGAAGTTATGGTGTATTAAAGAAACGGATAACATAGGTGAACCTAAATTGCACTTCTTTTTTGCGGGCAGACGTGTAAACATTATGTATGGTAGCTCAGTCGTCTCCGACCGTTCGGAGAGTAAGAACAGGTATTTTGGTGAACTTGTTTTTGACTTCCGTGCAAGTCGCGATGCAGCGCTCTATGGAGCCAAAGATTGCCGTCAAGTTTTGCACGAAGCTCGGCAATCCGCAGTGTATTTTTTCCCATGACAAACACGGACTTTGGTGATGATTGTTTAACGAAACGCTAAGTCTACCGGTAGCATAATGCATTTTGAAGGCTGTGGAGAGGCCAGCGATGAAGCCCGCGCTAGAAGACCATCAACAATAACCACCGACGAAAATGTGACGATTATGACTGAACTCCTGAACTCAGACCGTCGTGTGAGTGTTTTAATGGTACAGACATTCCATATTCAAAAAAGTATCGTTCACGATATTGTGACGAACAATCTCCCGATGAGAACTTCACCATGACAACGCGTCGGTCCACGACGCCTTCCTCGTGACTCGCTCCCTGGCCGATTCAAAGGTACCAACGGTTCTCCAGCCACCCTTCTCTCCTGACTGGGTCCCCCAGACTTCTTCTGGTTCCCTCGCTTTAAAACTCCGATGAAAGTATATCATTTCGGGACTGTTGAGCAAGGCTTGCACCAAAGCTCTAAAGGAAATCCCAGGAAATGCCCACCGTAACCTACCGTAACCTTGATGCCTGGAAATCTCGCTGGAAGCGATGTACCGACACAGGAGGAGCCTATTTTGAAACCTTCGAATGTGTTGTACCCATCGGATCGATACATGTTTTAAATCGACTCACTGATATTACTTGCGGACATACCCTCTATATTTGCTGCGAAAAAAATATATTAAATAAATACTTTTAAACCAACCACTGTAATTCTGAAATAACATCGGCCCGGCAGTTGCCTTTTGAATGATTTATTTCAAGAGTCATAAAATGGCCGGTCGCATAGTGGCTGGTTCGCCTTGTATTACATTGTAGGGTTCCGGGTTCGATTCCTCCATTTTCCGTTGGGATAAATTTAAAGAAATTTCATTTTACTTCTGTCGATCGAATGCAATGCAGAGATTCCTATGAAAATAAACGCGGTCATTGTGAAATTTCACAATAAAGACTAAAAACACACAAGAAAAAAAGAAACGTGTAATATTTGTTAATACAAACACTACCACACAAATAAAAATAAAACGATGTAGTACAACGGAACATGGCGCGTAACGGGGTTGGCGTGATGGTAGTTACCGTGCCGTAATGTTAAAACATAATGTTATTTCATTACGTCCCGACCTTGGGATCTCGCTTGTAACATGACAACATGTAGTAGTAGATATACGTGCGATTATAGTCGGGCACATGAATCATGTCGAAACTAGAGTGTACTGTTATTTCCGTATTAACCGTGCAAAGAATGTTGATACATACAGGTTGAGTATTTAATTAATGACATCCTTGTAGTGGGTCAATCATTACGAAGAACTGAGCAACATTTAATGAAACTTTTTGAAAAAACAAAAAACTTTTTTTTGTTTTAAGCTATTGCATAGCTTTTATCGCGGGCCTAGGCCAGCGCGGTGACCGAATGAAGAAATTTCTTAACGAATATTAATGATTTTAAACTGATAATTACGTCTAAACTAGTACTGCTTACGATTCGAAAAAAATATATATTAAACAAGAACATTTTCCTAATATTCTTAGCTTTGAATATTTTACATTTTGTTTATATTACATAGTGTAATTAATTTGTGAAATTAGGTCTAACCGAACACAAAAACGACTACTACGCAAATACTATCTGGCGTATTATTATGAAACCTGCACCATTTTAAAGATAATTTAATTATCTATCTTTTTATCTACGATTTTTTTCGAATAATAGTTTTTTTCGAAAAATATCCGTTTTTTTTGCTTTATCGAATAAAAAATTCGTGCACGGCGCTCTATCGGAAGACGTTTAAATTATTCCGAATCATTTGATTCCGCAGCCGCAAATGATTCGGAATAATTTCAACGTTTTCTGATAGAGCGCAGTTATCTGATATCAGAAAAAATAAAATAAATAAAATAAATAAATAAATATAATTGCATAAGTTGTTAAAAATGCTATGCAATAGCTTTACCGCGGCAGTCCCCGAGTGCCACACGTATTTTTTATTTTTTTATTAGTATTGAAAGCCATGAGCACGATGCGCTATCTAGTTAGGTAAGATATCGCTAATATTGTTTATTAGCGATATTGTACCTACCGCTAGATGACGCAGCGCGCTCAACGCTTCTCAAACATTTCTTCAATAGGTATAATTTACAAGATTGACGAAATAAATAAAAAAAATATTCTCAAAAAAAACAAAAGTTTCTTACTTCGTCGTACTAATTCACCCACTAAAAGGATATCACTAATTAAAAACACATCATATATAATCGAGTAATAGAAATTTCAACAACAATTCTCGTAAATCAACAAAATTACGATTGTAACATCGTTATTCTGTATAAAACCGTAATAACAAAATGGTGATGTACAAATCAACCCAATATTTTTCTCAGTGTAGCAAGACTGAAATCGTTCCTGCTCATATGACTTGATAATATTACTTGCATGACGCTGGAGTGCCACAGAACTGTCGCGTTCACTTGCATCCTTAAGGAGCGATGCGCCGCAGAATAAGATTTAGAATTCCGCAGTGATATCAGTGCGATTCAAATTCGCGAAGCGCTGAAGGCGCGGACGTGAATTTGGGCCGTATCGCGCTGGCGGACTTCCGCCCAAGAATATCTTTCAGCGGGTGAAAGGCTCCCGCGGGAGGCGTCGACGGCGTTAGCATGATGCATTGCTATGCAGACAAAATAGCAGCAAGCGTGGGTCACGTACCGCTCCATCGTTTGCTGCATTCGGGGTATATGGATAGGGAATACAGGTGCGACGCACCTGAGAAATAGCAACAAAATTGCCATGAAGGTAGCTTAGAATATAGAATACCCTAAAGAGGGTGTTTGAAACAATCCGTTCGTAGCGTTAAAAAAAACTTTAGTTATGGCGTTCCACAAGGCGGTGTACTGGGACCGATCCTGTTTCATGTTTATATGTATAGTCTATGCGATCTCTTGTCAAGTAAAATTATCACATATCACAACGGGACCTAACCGGGTTCATCCGCCGGCTGAGAGAGGGCGCTCATCGATTTTTTAATGGGTTTCCTTGGTTACTTGCCGGGAAAGTCTTGGGGTGACACAACCGATTTTATAAATTTCCAGCCGTAACGTAGTATTTCTAAGCCTCCTGTAAATATTATACATTTCAACGTGACCCACAGTGCTTCGTCCCATGGACAAAAATCAAAATTTCACTTATATAAAAATACGTGCAGAAAGGAGTTATGATTTTTGTCTATAGAGTGTACTAGAAATAGAGAGCAGGAGTGCAAATGCGGGCTGTGAGTAATGCGTTCACCGAATAGAGAGACAGCTCCATATAGTACCCCCTCCATCCTTGTCTAGTTGCGCATGCGCGTTTATCCATAGCATAGCAGACTTATGGCGTCGTGGCGTTGCCATGGTGATATATAAGCGTTGCCATACTTGGGTTGTCGACTACAGCGGGCGAGCCCGTCACCTCAGGAAGTTTTTACGATTAGTCGTCCTATCTCCCTGGAGTGAGCGCGGAAGACTTGGGGACAAAACAGTCCACCATCTAGCTACGTCACAAGCCCGTAAGAGGCCAACGCCTTAACCGCGAGATAGCCAGGAATATTACCTGGCGGGCCGACTCTCACGCCCTTACTTCCAATTGTGACCAGATTACTCCGGTCTCTCGATTGGTTACGAGTTTGAGGTCGCTTGCGCGGTCCTCTCCATTACGAAGCCGTGAAACGGTGTATACCGAATCTATCGCGGACCACAGCGTCCTTTGCCCGGCTGTTCACCCAGGATCGGATGGCCGATGGTCGTTTTAAGAGCAATCGCCGTAAGGAACTGTATTGTTTTCTACAGAGCGGGGGTGGTTGCCTACCTTACGGCGACTGCTCTTGAAATGACCATTGGCCATCCGATCCCGGTTCAGAGTCGGGCAAAGGACGCCTTGGTCCGCGATAGATTCGGTGTAGACCGTTTCACCGCTTCGTAAGGGAGAGGACCGCGCAAGCGACCTCGAACTCGGAACCAATCGAGAGACCGGAGAAATCTGGTCACAATTGGAAGCAAGGGCGCGAGTGTCGGCCCGCCAGGTAACATTACTGGCTATCTCGCGGTAAAGGCGTTGGTCTCTTGCGGGTTGTGAAGTAGCTAGACTTTGGATTGTATTGTCCAAAGTCTTCTACGCTCTATGCAGGGCGATAGAACGAATAATCGTTAAAACGTCCTGTGGTGACGGGTTCGCCCGTTGTAGTTGACACCGCAAGATGTTAGTCAGAGTGCACAGTCGATTGGCTTACGCCGCACGGTGCGCAGACCGTCCAGGAGCGCCAGAAGTTTGATTCCCAGGGAAAACTGATCATAAGGCCAGAGTCCTACCCAGGCTCGCACTTCATGCGTGGAGGCCGTCGGATAGATGTTGACCCGTGAGTGTGACCAACCCTGAACAGAATGGGTATTCGTGGCCAACTCAGCAAGGGCCCATTAACTCCCAAAAGTACAATATATATGTACGTGGCTCCGTGCATGCGCGACTAGACAAGGATGGAGGGGGGTACTATATGCAGCTGTCTCTTTCTATTCGGCTGACGCATTCTCATGCTGGTCACCAGGTCTAGTTACGTATATGTCAATGTTTTTGTCCCATCGCCCCATACATTCGAAGCACTGTGCGACCACCCGAATGTCGCAGCCAGCGGCGTTAAAACACGGCATGCGGCGCGGCGCCTGCTGCAAAAACGACGCCACTGACAGCGTTTTCAGCGAAGTTGGCAGCGACGCGCGTGCAGGATGTCCGTCGGCAGTTCGCTCTAAAATAGAAAAAGTTTCGACTAGCGAACGAATGACGCCTGAAACGGCCCGCTTACACGGGGGGGGGGGCGCCCCCTTCAGCGCCACATATTTATTTCTGAAAATCGATGACACGGGCATTCCCTTTTCCTCAGGTGCTGTATCCAAGATCATGTGAAAGCAACCATGACTGCGTATCCCACCCTGGTACATTGCAGGCCGTATTCAGGCAGTTTCAATCCGCAGCCATATTTATTTATTTATTTATTTATTTATTAGTTTCAAATAGTATTCAAGGGCACTACAGATGAATCCAATTCGCCCTTGAATATTAAAGCTAGAGTGTAAGTCTAAAAATAAATGACTACATAACTAAATTAATGCTAACATTGAACAAGAAAAAAACATAAAAATATAAAACTAAATAAAAGACAGATATGATAAACATGAGATAGCAGAGAGTTGCCTTTTTAGCTGCCAAAGGGATATACAAAATCCATTTCTGTGGGTAAGGAATTAAGAAGAGCTATAACCCTTCCCACTGGCCTGTCTACAAAAATATTTGTACGGTGGTACGGCACATTAAACAATAGATGCGATCTCCTCGCTGTGTAATTTACCGGTACGTACAATTCAAACTTACATACATAGTATCTCTGGCAAATAAATAGTTCCTTGAATTAATTTATATGCAAATATAATTAGGGAAATATATCGACGCGTTTCAAGACTGTTGTATCCTACCATTCCTAGCACAAAATCGGACGGAAATAAGTATGGATAAATATTGTATTTTCTGTAATAAATATATCTTTAAAAATTTCTGTGAATACGCTCTACCATCTGAATGTATTTGTTTTCACTTGTACACCAGATGACCGAGTTATATTCAAGTATGCTATGGACTAAACAATTATATAGTAGAAACATTACATGAATATTATTAAACTGTTTGCATATGTGTTAAACCTCCCTATATTAATTATTAAATAATTTATATTAATTGTTATAAGATTACATGACCAATGAATGAACTGTATACCTAATCCTATGTACCTAAATAAATAAATAAAATAATTAAAATATACGAATAACAAAACCGACCATTTTGCTAGCACGATTGCAAATATTTGTAATGTGTGCACAGAAGTTCAACTGCGTATCAAATGTAATTCCCAGGTCCCTCACCTCGGTTGACCTTTTTAAAATTGACCCGTTTATTGTGTATGTTTATTTATACTGTATACTTTTTTACAAGCTTTTATTTACCTTGCAACGTTTGTTACTTCCTCTTATCCTATGAAATTGAAATGTTATATATTGGTTCATTTCCGATGACAATGCATTTTTATGATGAGTATGACATGATTCTACACCCAGGATCGGCTCCCTGGATACTCTTCTACGGTCAACAGCACAGACACACAATTTTGTATACGCATTTTGGTATGCATATATTTTAGAATATATGCATACCAATATAGAATTTCAATATCATTAGTGTAGCTTATATACAGGATGAGTTTATAATTAGTGACATCCTTGAATTGGGAAACTTTCGATATACGTTTTAAGTTATTTTTTGCAATATTTGAAAAACCTGACTGATAAACAAAGGTTTGACAAACGTTGAGCGCGCTGCGCCATCTAGCAATAGGTAACATATCGCAATATTACGAATATTGTAGCTACTGCTAGATGACCCAAAGTGCCTAACTCTTTTTACACTATTTTTTAAAACAAAAAAGCAATTTAGGATGTGTTAAGAATTTTAAAATTTAGAAATTCTTATTTAAAATTTAATATAAGTTTATATTAAAAGTTACTGTTTTGCTCGTTCTTAGTCACCCACTTTCAGGGATGTCACTAATTAAAAATTCCCCGGTATGAGATATTCCAACAAAAAATTTATTTCGGCCCTAAAAGGCATCTGTGTACCAACTTTCAAATCTTAAGTCGAATATTTCGAGGACAATTAATGACTAGTGTGCCCTCTAGTTGACCGATTTCAACTATAAGCTTTCTTGCCATGATAAAATGATGCCTGCATACTAAACTGTATGATACCAAACTGTATGTATGATAGCCCGTTCTAAATTTTATAATTACATGGCTGCTGCAACCAGGGTTGGCTCCTGACGAGAGGACTACTCAACGTCTAACAGCACAAAAACGAAATTTTGTATACGTATTCAATTATCATAGCCCGTTCTAAGTTTTACCGCGACAGGGCTGCCCCACGGTAGGCTTTCGACGAGGAGGACTCCTCAACGGTCAGCAGCACAGAAACGATATTTTGTGTACGCATTCAATTATGATAGCCCGTTCTTATTTCACCACGATAGGGCTGCTGCACCCAGGGTTGCCTTCCAACGAAGAGACTCCTCAACGGTCAACAGCGCAAACACGAAATATTGTATAGCATCCAATTATGATAGCCCGTTCTAACTTCCACTATGACAAGGCTGCTGCACCCAGGGTTGGCTCAGGATAGAGCATTTTAATAAAAGCTTGTTTTTAAAATGTGTTTTTACTATTAACTTTTTCTTGATAAACTGTATTGCTCACACAATATACTAAAGCATGGTGGTCCTATTGGCAAGTAGCAAAGTCTTACGATTATACTGCAAGGATTATTGGTATTAATTGGTTATATAAGTAAATTTATATAAAACAAGTATTTTTTTGCCCATTAGTGGTTATAATAAATAAGTACAATTATATTACATAATAAGCATAATGAAAACAAGTAAATATATCGAAAAGAATAAAAAACATGACAATAATTATTTTTATTACGGTTTTTTTAGTAATATATTTGTTGTTTATGTATTTATCCATACATGTATATTTTCGGAATGCACCTATTCAGACTTTTCAGTTGACACTAAACACGATATATTATATTTATATCAATTTAATAACATTTCAACATTTAGACAACTACTTACTTGATATTGGGAAAATTAAGGTAAGATAAGGTACCCTGTGACACTCGAGATGACATAGCGATTCTAACAATATCACACACCTCTAAATCGGTTAAAGATATTAGAAGTTATGGTGTAATAAAGAAACGGAAAACATACATAGAAGAACCCTGAACACATTGCACTCTTTTTTGTTGAGCAAACGTGTAATAGACAGAAATTAATTTGTCAACTCAATATCGATGGGAAGAACGGGATATAAGGACAATCTAGGATATGGGTAGGGGTGGAGGTTATTTATATATTAAACTCTGTTAATAGATATTTTAAACCCGAGAAGGTTTTCAATTTGTCTCAGGGGTAAAGGCACAGAGATCCACATTCGGGCCGCCTGCAATGAAAATGAAATTTTATGAATGCTGAGGTATAGCTAGTATTAGATTTAATAGTATCATCATCATCATTCAAATCCCATACTTTCTTCAGCGCTTACCGCGAAGGCAGCCAGCAGTACCTACTCGTATATCCCGTACGTAATGACCACCTATACAGTGTATTACGCGCGTTCGGGACTGAGTCAGTGAACAAACCTAGGTCCGCTGCTATTTAATATTTTTTATGAACGTACTTCCAGGTACCGTGGACACACCACACTGCCTCCTGTTCGACGACGATCTGAAGTTGTTGCGGATGGTATATTGTGGCTTATATCAGCGGGATATTGGCACCGTCTATCAGTGGAGCAAGTAGCATATATTAAAAGCAGCAATAGTTCTTAGCAAACGTAGCCAATCAAAAACCAGTATCGTATTTGTAGGGTGGTGAACCATGGATATGAATAGTTATCACCATGGTTATCTTAATTTCGATAACTACATAATGTGAGAATATCTGTCGATAAGTAGACCGACTAGTTTTAGGAATACGAAAATATGAAATCGAAGACTGTGGCGGTTGTACGACATTATAATAGGATAAAAACGAATTTACCACGTCAAATTTGTATCACCCAACGTTTCAGCAATGTTGCAAAATCGCCGTTGTTCATTGTAGACTTATGTAACCCTGGACAACGTCTATCCTTGACAACAGCAGCTGCAACATCGCTGAAACGGCGAATGCTATAAACTTCACGCAGTAAATTTATTACCCTCCTATTTATTTATGTATTGTAATGCTGCTGTATTACCTTATACTTAGAAAGTATACCATTATAGTCTAATACTTATAAAATATTTAATCCAGTTAAGCAAATCCATACATCGTATAAACTTTGCCGTGCAATTGACGGCTAGTCCTTTGTACGTCACTAGTCAGCTCATCCGCAGCGGAGAGATTTTTTCAGTATTACCATTGCGGGTAATAGTAGTTTTTTTTTTGGCTACCGGACCCCGAGGAAGACGGTCGATACTTCGGAGAGGGCGCGCGCGCCTTGGCGGCGCGGCGCGCCCGATTCATTCACTACCCTGCATCCAGCCACTGCAGATTATAATTCTCTATTTAAAGCCAGTACGAGAAATAGAATCATTTGAATCTTTAATTAAATTCAGTGTAACACCTGGGCAGGCCATCGAGGAATCCTCAACCCTACAGGCAAGTCACTCACTGTACCGTTAACCGCCTCTCTTCTCGCTTCTTAATTTCTCGCTTTTTCTTTTATAATTTTTCATTGCATTTTAAAAATCTATTTATAATTAAATTAATGTGAAGCAGACGCCAGAACCCGCGTCGCTTCGAAAGGAACCCAGGTTATTGTAATATCGCCGTTAGGCCAGGGTTAGGTTAAATTAACTATAACGTTCTACCGATAGAAATAGATTAAATAGTGCATAGTTCACTTTTTCCTAAATTTTCATAAAATGTGCTACCCCCCATTAGGTCGAGAAGGTGAAAGTCGACCCGCGAAATCCTTTTTATAATACCGTATTCTCTGAGTGCAACCCCCTCAATATCAGGTCTCTCGAAAATATTCTCTTTCAAATCTCTACCCCACGAAACGAAATCCCAAATCGCAAACTAATTTTCGAATCTCTTTCCCATAGTACAGGTCCAAAATCTCAAAAATATTATATTTCAAATCACTTCCCAGTAACACAAAATATCAACCATCTAAATTATTTGTCTTCATTTTATTAAAAATCTTTACCCAGTATAAAGAGAACCAAGATCAGGTCCCCAAAAATAATGTCCCTACTCGAACGTTATCTAAAAAATATAAAAATCTAAATTCCCGTATTTTCCAAGTTCCATTAAATTCTTGCACCATCGTAACCTAAAATCAAAGCGATCATTTTCCATAATCCTAAACACAAGAATAAATCATTTCCAATCATTATCAGTCAACGTCCCTCTAGAAAAATCTACGGTTCAACCGAAGGAGATACCCGCATCCCGATACCGACAGACTTCAACGCCTACCCGACTCCTAAAAATCCGAAAACCCGAATTTCAATCACGAAAATCACGGATGCTCGATAGAAAATTCTTAAAACCTTCGAAACTTAATTCGGCCTTGATATGCGCATTAATTAAAATTATATAGAAAAGATCAGAGAACTTATGTACAAGAACGCAACATGTACCACAAATTTTCATAAAATATATTCTTCTTTATAATAAAACTCCATTATAAGGCGTTATGTTTCATTTAATAATAAAGGTTAAAAATTGGTAATTCTATAATTTCCTCAGAAGAATTCGTAATAATTCGAATTCGGGAGCGTAAGACGTACAGACCGAGTCAGGGAGAAGAAAGGAAAATTCACAGGGTTAAGAACCATTAGTTTGTGTTCGAATAAACGGAACCATATTATTTAAATTCTACAAATTCCTCTCTTGGAAATTTCTATAGATTTCTTTGTTTAATCAATCGTTTAAAGCACGAATCAGTAAAGATAGAATCGCGAAACTTCTAGCCATTTTCTTTAGTATTCATTTTTACGAGTCATTTAAATTTGAAATTAAATTCGATAATATAATAAATAAAATAGATCCAAAATCATCGCTCATTAATAAAAATAAATTTCAATTTAAATTACCATTCAGCAATCCGTACCGATTGTAAAAACATATTAAATCGGCCCGGGGAGCGGTCTCAAACCGGTTCCTTATCGTTAGGCGGTCCGCGGTCGACCCGGCGACAGCGCCGCGCGTCAGCGCCATCTGTAGGCGTAGGGCGAAGGAGGGGGCCATCGCCGGCGCGACGTGCCCGAAGATAGAGGGCGCTGTATCGTTTCCCTGCAATCTACTTCCCGCGAATTGGGAGCGGTTTTGAATTCACGAAATACTCTCCATAATTAAATGAATTTTATAGTTGCAAAACCCAATATAGGAAATTTCAGGATGCGTAATTAGTAATCCATAATTAAAATTCGAATATATTTCCCAATCTTTAGTAATTATATCCCATCCAACTTGATCGCCCGTCTGCCTCACAGACGACCCCGACTTCCGAGGACGCCGCTAATAAAACGGGATAAAAACCACCCCTGAGGATCACATATTCCGACTTGAGCTAGTGCGGCCCCGTCAGTGACGTTCCTCCTCCCGTAATCTAGACCAACCGCTAGGCGAAGGCGTGCGTCTAGCTTTTTGTGCGTGAACCCCATCCCTATAATTATCACGGATTGGCGCCCTGGAACTTGACGGTTTCCTAAAAAAATTAGATATTATCCGTGACATAATGGCATTTATCCGATCTTCATACAATACTATATAACCATTATAAACGGGGCACGTAGCAAAAATTGGCGTCCACCGCGGGGCCAAAATCTTTAATCATTTATACTTCAATTTTACAAAATATCATTACATAGTAAATTTCAAAACTATACCCCCCAATACCAACCTGTTTTAACTTATATGGCCAACGCTGGTCAGCAAAAATTGTCGCCCAGCGTGGTGCCACCAGCCAAGGCTGGTATATAATATATATATTTTCTTTAAAGATAGTGTCTAATAATTTCCAAATATGTCAAATTATAATTTCTCTAAATAAAATTTAAAACTTCAGTTTCCCACCCAAACCCTCCCTTCGATTTATAACATCGAACATATCTCGAAAATCAAAATATATAAAATTTCAAAAAGAAATATTATCATATTATCAAATTTAAATAAAATATATAGATTTTTTTTTAAAAAAAAATAAAACGGAACCGATTTTTTTTTTCAATACACTTAAAACCGGAAATAAATAAAAATATTAAAATTTTACAAAATACCTGTACCAAATATTTAACCCACCCAAGCCCACCCTTTGCTAAATGTTTAACCCACCTGTCAATCGATACCAAACAAAATAAAGTAACATCATATAAGGTGCAAAGATATAGATATTTATCTCAGCTTTCATCAGAGGAAAGGAGACCAATTAATTTTTTTTTGTCTTCATATTACCTCAAGTTTCAGCCCAGGAGTAAGTAAGAACCATAGGTACCATAAAATAATACGACTGTTATTCGAGTATTTTGTGCAAAGGTTTTATTTCAGGCGACACATCACAGCATCATAACTTCAAACCAAACATTATATTTCAGCTGGAAATCATCAAAAAATAATCTTAGAACGGTTACCATTTTACATCGCAGGACTTTAGAGTAAACATTCCATACGGCACAGGGTGTCTAAAAAAAATACTTCCGCAAGAAATCGCAAAATCCAAACTCTATTTATTTATTTTTTTCTCTCTTTGTCGTTTCTATCAACATTCACTCACTTACACCACATCAACACTTCGTCTACAAATACATTTTTTTTTAGTTTTATTTACATCTTCATAACAACAGGGTGTTCAAAAAATAATAATTTGATCATTGTAAATCTTAACTATAATCTCACATCGTTTACTTTCAACACACATCACACACGTCAACACTTTGATTACACAATCAACACTTACTCACACACATACAGGGTGTTTCAAAAAAAAAATTTCTTTTAAATTTATTTTTTTATTATCTTAATTCGCTACTCCTTATAAATATATAGCCTTCTAGCTTTATCTCTTCACGCATAGGCAATAAATAAGAACATTAAGACCAACACTATACCACACTACAACACAATTAAAAATCAATTACAAAACACTTAGTAACTTCTGACATAGACACTTGAAACTCCAAAATCTGTGAAAAACCCGATGCATACCATCAGCATCGACCTTATAGGGCCCGTTCCGAGATCAATGAGTGGTTTCACATACATACTTTCCGTGGTCGATGTATTCACCAAGTTTTGCTGGCTATTTCCTTTAAGAAAAGCCACGTCGGTGAATATAAACAAACACCTAGAAAACAATATATTTCTCACTTATGGTACTCCGGCCGTTATAACGTTAGATAACGCGACCTATTTCAGATCAAGAACATTTAAAGCACTAATCGATAAATACAGAATCCCCAGACTATTCTACGGATGCGTCTACGCACCGCAATCCAATATGGTTGAGCGTTACAACCAGACAATAGAAACTAGCCTATCAATTTTATCAGGCCAAAATCAAAGAATGTGGGATAAATACATTTATTTGATACAAAATGCTCTAAATAATCACATAAATCTCGCGACCGGATTTTCACCCTCGTATCTAATGTTTGCTCAAGAGCCTTTTGTTGATGGAAGGTACCACAAAATGCTAGGGTACGTGCCAGATCAAAACTCCCAAATAGCAGTCGACAGCCCGCAAGAGTTCGCTAAGGGACTAGAAGCCTTGGCGGATACTTACGAAGTCGTGCAGGATAGGTTAATGGAAGCTTTTAGAAACAGCGCGGCCAGGTATAATTTAAGGAGGAAAAACATCCAATTCTCAGTAGGTGACACTGTATGGGCAAAGAACCACACCTTATCGAGGAAAATAGATTTCTTCTCTAGTAAATTAGCACCTAGGTATACAAAATGCAAAGTTATTGCTAAAAAATCGCCAATCGCCTATGAACTAGCTGACATGAATGGGAAACCTCGCGGAACGTTCCACATCAAAGATATCGCCAGCGATTAAACGCGTCTAAGTAAATGGTAGCTGTGATGTCGTCGGAATGAATATACTCTCATAAACAGAAATAAACCGCTCGGAAAAGCTATAAAAACTCGAAGACACCGTATTATGGTACACTAAAAGGTATTTACGAACAAGTATTAAAGGCATGAAACGGACCTCAGTGTTATTTTCAAAAAAATTAAAACAATAAATATATATGTACACATATTAACAATATAAATTAATTAAAGTCCAATAAAATATACAACAGTATAAAATAAACCAAACTAAAAGAAATGCATTGAAATGATATCGATGTGACTTATAAAAACACACAATAATAATACATCAGATAAAAAACAACAATACAAAGAGCCTTGTCCCATCAAAAATAAACAAAAATACAAAACTTACAATTTAAAGTTAAAAAAATTTTTTTTTAAATAAAAAAAATTTTTTTTTACAAGTTATCTAACCCGGCTAATCACCGGGCTCGATAAGACAACATTCTCCATTTATGAAAATTTCAAAACTTCCTAAAAAATAAATAAATCTAAAAAATAAAGGTCATATAGTTACCAAATAAAAAATAAAATCATAAATTCAAAAAATAAACAAATAACGTCCCTTTGCCTGAGCCATTACGGACCGATCTAAGAATAAAGATGTTTCTCTACCTCAATATACCATTATTATATACATATTAGGTTCGGTGCTACCCATCCAAATATAGAGAGAAAACACCTCCGGAATATCCGGGTTTTTATTATTTATTGGGTTTGGTGGTTATATAGCCCGTCATTGGACAGAAACACCATTGGAACCATTGGTTTCCGGGTATATGTACATCAACTGTCAGCGTAGAATTAAAATCAACATGTCAGCTCTGTTGCACAAATACCACTATGAATATCATTTATATTATATTATTATCATTATTATTCGATCACGCGGCGAGTAAGTCGGCAGAACTAAGTAGCGACTAGAACTCCGTACACAAAACCGTTGTGAATTCGACATGAACAGCTACAGAAAAATCTTTATTCGATCCCGGCATTTGCCAGGACATGGAGTCACTCCATACCATGAAAGTTTTTATAATAAAACACCCCCCCATAGATTAACCGTAATGATACTCTTAGTATAAAGCTCAATTTAGTTTGCCCATCGAAAGCTCTACAAATTTAACATATAAAACCGATCTTAATTGCATATAAATATTTGTATAAATTTACTCTTTCATATTAGTAAATACATTCTCCCACAATTAAGTCAAGAATAGTAAGATAGGTACAAGACAGACAGTTTTAGTATGAAAGAAACGCATGACAGGAAGTCGTCGAATGTAGATGTAAGAAAGAAGAATGAATGCGACGCGAAAGAGAAAACCTATGTCAAAACACTGAAAATTATTATTATTACTAAGACTAAGAAAACCACCATCAGACAGAATTTATATACAATATAAACATTGGATACCAAAGATCTCACAAATCTTGAACAGTTAGGGAATATCTAGCGGAACAACGCATATTAGACATTCTATGATAACTATACACCATCAAGAGCAAAATGACTAGAAAGTCAAAGACTGTGGTTTTGTCGCGAAAAGCGCGCATACTTTTTCAGTCCTCCCGTCCAAATAAAAATCTAATAAAATAACAAGGCTCTATAAAATAAAAACACAAGTTAACAATAATACATAACACAGCCCATGTAAAATATTACATCCCAATATACTTAAAGAATAGCAAATAATAGTAGCAACATTTACTCAAATAATATACAAACCCTATAAAAAATACATAAATAAAAACACGGTCGATCATGGGTCTCGCAAATTAAAATTACGTGAACCCGAGTCTGTATACTTCAGACAGGTCTCCAAAATATATATACACAAAATTATAAACAAACCGGCAAAATTATGTACATTAAAAAAATATATACTATTAATAAGGAACATATAGCCTTCCTAATATTATTTATGCGCCAATGCGCGAATGCTAATATACAATGCATATATAGATGAAAACAATCCATGATTAAATATTACACCCAAAATGACGTTAAATCACGTTCAATATTATAACCGGTTCCCCTTTTTCCCCCCTTTTTCCCTAAAAATCATAAAAATAATAAAATACAACCAGGGCATTTAAAAATAAATATAGGAGAGATCTGATATCGAGGAGAAATAAAATGCAAATAAAATCAAGTCCCATATATAAAATAACACAATAAATCGATAAAAATTTAACCATTGCACAACATTTTTATAAGTTTAATCAAAGGTCGTAGCGCATCTCGCTAACGGACCACATTCATTCCCCTTTATAATCCATAAATTATTACATCAAAAGTGCAGAAGACGCACACGCACGTCTGCGTCCATATTATTAAAGTCAGTAAAAAAGAAAGGAAAAAGAGAGCTACAAATGTACATATCAGCATAGAATATAAGTATATAAATATCGTATAATCACTAATCAGGTCATTATGTCTAGATAAAATGTTGTTTTTAAATATTAATAACGGTTGTTTCATAAGAACTTTTACAGTAACTCCGTCAATAAAGAGTACTGACTTGTATACCATATGTACCTAATCGGACACACAATATTAACTGCATACATAGTAGTAGCAACTTAATACATAGTAAATTAATGCTAGTTTATTTCTGCTTATTTAATGTTTTTTTTTAGGAAAGGAAATAGCAAATAGAATAACTGTCATTCTGTTATACATTCCACTGAGGAATAAAATATTGTAAGATCACACAAGGGTATAAATTGAATAAAAATGGAAATATATAGTTAATTGTTTGTAAACGAGGATATCACAATACCTACTCATGGTACAGTGAAACAAGCCTATCCTTCTTACCTCACCCATCCTAGTAGTACCAGATAAAGAAACATTAGTATCTCGACAAGATGATGCCGCATACCTTTCTCAAATTCCAGAAAAATTGGAGCAACGATGCAGAAAAGGCCATACTCATAACGACGTTACTATGATGAACCGATGCAGCGAATATCGACCCAATAATATAAAGGGATCTACACGCTAATCAATTGGACACGACAAATTTCACTACCGATCGTCCAAGGAAGAACACCGTTAAATTCAACTTGCGATCCGGAAATTATAACTACAAGCAGTCATAGCAGGTAAAGACACATTTTCCTACCTCTATAGACAATAGGACTTCAGACCAGATGACCAACACCAGAGGGCCACTAATCGCCGTACCAACAACGTACCGATGACGTCCGCATAATGGATATGCACCCACGAAACAGGAGTCTAGCAAGTACCATGCATACCATGCATACATTGTACATTTAGCATGCAGCTTTTTTCCCAGATGCTCTTTGAGTGAAAGACACTAAGAAAGTGCCATTCAGTTAGTTATCGTTAAAAGTGAGAGTGCAATTAATTCGAGTCTAACATCTTACGGTATTTCAGTGAAATGGATATTTGAAACCGTTAAGCTACCTATTCAAGTTCCCGTATTAATCAATTCTACACAGGACTTACATAAGCAAAGTGTTCATAAATTGCCACCTACGAGGAAAATTACCACGACAACGTAATAGTACACAGGACTTTATAAAGCGAAGTGTCAATTTTAAGTCATTACCCGAATTTTACAACATTACTTCAACCTAATGACCCAACATATAGACTTTTATAATCTGCTCCTGCACACATAGACTTTACTGCAAAGCAAGTGGCGTAGCATAGGAAGATACAGTTTAAAAAGACTCTATACTTCGTAGCAGAAATTTGGCTTCGTAACGGAATTCAAGAAACTAATGCTTGTTTCCATTTTCTTGTCTGTCGTAAGGTGACGTAAACCACGCTGCAGCCGACACCCTGGAGTGTCATGACGAAATCGACGACCAGCCATTATTCGAGGACACACTTAGACGTCTACAGGACCCAGGATGCGACCGGAAGGATGTCAACGCGATCTACATTTAATTTTGTAAATTGTAAAGGGCCATATCCAGACTATATATCCACTTAACGTTAAAAAACGAGCAAGTGACTTCCATGACTGAACTTCTAGCGACAAAATACCCGTGACATTTCCACATTACTCCATATATTTCCTTTCCGATCTCATAATCTACATCATAAATCATAATCAAATGCGTAGGATACAAACCGTAATAATACTTAGAAAAATGGAACTTTAAATCAAACTTATAACTTTTCCATCTTCCTCACTTGTCAAATTAAACTTACATAATCATAAATATCAAAATAAAATAATTTAGGTCTAATATATAGGACATATAAAAAAAAAACTAATAATAAGTAATTGTTAAATCCAAGCACAAATACAGTACCTCACCAGTAGCTACGCTTCGTAGCAAGTGTTAGGCGTAGCAACTCGTAGTATAGTTTGTTTCTTATTTGTTTATTGCTTCTTTTGTTAATGCCACCGCGGACGGTGACGTTGTTATCTACCCGGCATGTAATGCTGCTGCATTACCTTATACTTAGAAAGTATACCATTATAGTCTAATACTTATAAAATATTTAATCCAGTTAAGCAAATCCATACATCGTATAAACTTTGCCGTGCAATTGACGGCTAGTCCTTTGTACGTCACTAGTCAGCTCATCCGCAGCGGAGAGATTTTTTCAGTATTACCATTGCGGGTAATAGTAGTTTTTTTTTTTGGCTACCGGACCCCGAGGAAGACGGTCGATACTTCGGAGAGGGCGCGCGCGCCTTGGCGGCGCGGCGCGCCCGATTCATTCACTACCCTGCATCCAGCCACTGCAGATTATAATTCTCTATTTAAAGCCAGTACGAGAAATAGAATCATTTGAATCTTTAATTAAATTCAGTGTAACACCTGGGCAGGCCATCGAGGAATCCTCAACCCTACAGGCAAGTCACTCACTGTACCGTTAACCGCCTCTCTTCTCGCTTCTTAATTTCTCGCTTTTTCTTTTATAATTTTTCATTGCATTTTAAAAATCTATTTATAATTAAATTAATGTGAAGCAGACGCCAGAACCCGCGTCGCTTCGAAAGGAACCCAGGTTATTGTAATATCGCCGTTAGGCCAGGGTTAGGTTAAATTAACTATAACGTTCTACCGATAGAAATAGATTAAATAGTGCATAGTTCACTTTTTCCTAAATTTTCATAAAATGTGCTACCCCCCATTAGGTCGAGAAGGTGAAAGTCGACCCGCGAAATCCTTTTTATAATACCGTATTCTCTGAGTGCAACCCCCTCAATATCAGGTCTCTCGAAAATATTCTCTTTCAAATCTCTACCCCACGAAACGAAATCCCAAATCGCAAACTAATTTTCGAATCTCTTTCCCATAGTACAGGTCCAAAATCTCAAAAATATTATATTTCAAATCACTTCCCACTAACACAAAATATCAACCATCTAAATTATTTGTCTTCATTTTATTAAAAATCTTTACCCAGTATAAAGAGAACCAAGATCAGGTCCCCAAAAATAATGTCCCTACTCGAACGTTATCTAAAAAATATAAAAATGTAAATTCCCGTATTTTCCAAGTTCCATTAAATTCTTGCACCATCGTAACCTAAAATCAAAGCGATCATTTTCCATAATCCTAAACACAAGAATAAATCATTTCCAATCATTATCAGTCAACGTCCCTCTAGAAAAATCTACGGTTCAACCGAAGGAGATACCCGCATCCCGATACCGACAGACTTCAACGCCTACCCGACTCCTAAAAATCCGAAAACCCGAATTTCAATCACGAAAATCACGGATGCTCGATAGAAAATTCTTAAAACCTTCGAAACTTAATTCGGCCTTGATATGCGCATTAATTAAAATTATATAGAAAAGATCAGAGAACTTATGTACAAGAACGCAACATGTACCACAAATTTTCATAAAATATATTCTTCTTTATAATAAAACTCCATTATAAGGCGTTATGTTTCATTTAATAATAAAGGTTAAAAATTGGTAATTCTATAATTTCCTCAGAAGAATTCGTAATAATTCGAATTCGGGAGCGTAAGACGTACAGACCGAGTCAGGGAGAAGAAAGGAAAATTCACAGGGTTAAGAACCATTAGTTTGTGTTCGAATAAACGGAACCATATTATTTAAATTCTACAAATTCCTCTCTTGGAAATTTCTATAGATTTCTTTGTTTAATCAATCGTTTAAAGCACGAATCAGTAAAGATAGAATCGCGAAACTTCTAGCCATTTTCTTTAGTATTCATTTTTACGAGTCATTTAAATTTGAAATTAAATTCGATAATATAATAAATAAAATAGATCCAAAATCATCGCTCATTAATAAAAATAAATTTCAATTTAAATTACCATTCAGCAATCCGTACCGATTGTAAAAACATATTAAATCGGCCCGGGGAGCGGTCTCAAACCGGTTCCTTATCGTTAGGCGGTCCGCGGTCGACCCGGCGACAGCGCCGCGCGTCAGCGCCACCTGTAGGCGTAGGGCGAAGGAGGGGGCCATCGCCGGCGCGACGTGCCCGAAGATAGAGGGCGCTGTATCGTTTCCCTGCAATCTACTTCCCGCGAATTGGGAGCGGTTTTGAATTCACGAAATACTCTCCATAATTAAATGAATTTTATAGTTGCAAAACCCAATATAGGAAATTTCAGGATGCGTAATTAGTAATCCATAATTAAAATTCGAATATATTTCCCAATCTTTAGTAATTATATCCCATCCAACTTGATCGCCCGTCTGCCTCACAGACGACCCCGACTTCCGAGGACGCCGCTAATAAAACGGGATAAAAACCACCCCTGAGGATCACATATTCCGACTTGAGCTAGTGCGGCCCCGTCAGTGACGTTCCTCCTCCCGTAATCTAGACCAACCGCTAGGCGAAGGCGTGCGTCTAGCTTTTTGTGCGTGAACCCCATCCCTATAATTATCACGGATTGGCGCCCTGGAACTTGACGGTTTCCTAAAAAAATTAGATATTATCCGTGACATAATGGCATTTATCCGATCTTCATACAATACTATATAACCATTATAAACGGGGCACGTAGCAAAAATTGGCGTCCACCGCGGGGCCAAAATCTTTAATCATTTATACTTCAATTTTACAAAATATCATTACATAGTAAATTTCAAAACTATACCCCCCAATACCAACCTGTTTTAACTTATATGGCCAACGCTGGTCAGCAAAAATTGTCGCCCAGCGTGGTGCCACCAGCCAAGGCTGGTATATAATATATATATTTTCTTTAAAGATAGTGTCTAATAATTTCCAAATATGTCAAATTATAATTTCTCTAAATAAAATTTAAAACTTCAGTTTCCCACCCAAACCCTCCCTTCGATTTATAACATCGAACATATCTCGAAAATCAAAATATATAAAATTTCAAAAAGAAATATTATCATATTATCAAATTTAAATAAAATATATAGATTTTTTTTTAAAAAAAAATAAAACGGAACCGATTTTTTTTTTCAATACACTTAAAACCGGAAATAAATAAAAATATTAAAATTTTACAAAATACCTGTACCAAATATTTAACCCACCCAAGCCCACCCTTTGCTAAATGTTTAACCCACCTGTCAATCGATACCAAACAAAATAAAGTAACATCATATAAGGTGCAAAGATATAGATATTTATCTCAGCTTTCATCAGAGGAAAGGAGACCAATTAATTTTTTTTTGTCTTCATATTACCTCAAGTTTCAGCCCAGGAGTAAGTAAGAACCATAGGTACCATAAAATAATACGACTGTTATTCGAGTATTTTGTGCAAAGGTTTTATTTCAGGCGACACATCACAGCATCATAACTTCAAACCAAACATTATATTTCAGCTGGAAATCATCAAAAAATAATCTTAGAACGGTTACCATTTTACATCGCAGGACTTTAGAGTAAACATTCCATACGGCACAGGGTGTCTAAAAAAAATACTTCCGCAAGAAATCGCAAAATCCAAACTCTATTTATTTATTTTTTTCTCTCTTTGTCGTTTCTATCAACATTCACTCACTTACACCACATCAACACTTCGTCTACAAATACATTTTTTTTTAGTTTTATTTACATCTTCATAACAACAGGGTGTTCAAAAAATAATAATTTGATCATTGTAAATCTTAACTATAATCTCACATCGTTTACTTTCAACACACATCACACACGTCAACACTTTGATTACACAATCAACACTTACTCACACACATACAGGGTGTTTCAAAAAAAAATTTTCTTTTAAATTTATTTTTTTATTATCTTAATTCGCTACTCCTTATAAATATATAGCCTTCTAGCTTTATCTCTTCACGCATAGGCAATAAATAAGAACATTAAGACCAACACTATACCACACTACAACACAATTAAAAATCAATTACAAAACACTTAGTAACTTCTGACATAGACACTTGAAACTCCAAAATCTGTGAAAAACCCGATGCATACCATCAGCATCGACCTTATAGGGCCCGTTCCGAGATCAATGAGTGGTTTCACATACATACTTTCCGTGGTCGATGTATTCACCAAGTTTTGCTGGCTATTTCCTTTAAGAAAAGCCACGTCGGTGAATATAAACAAACACCTAGAAAACAATATATTTCTCACTTATGGTACTCCGGCCGTTATAACGTTAGATAACGCGACCTATTTCAGATCAAGAACATTTAAAGCACTAATCGATAAATACAGAATCCCCAGACTATTCTACGGATGCGTCTACGCACCGCAATCCAATATGGTTGAGCGTTACAACCAGACAATAGAAACTAGCCTATCAATTTTATCAGGCCAAAATCAAAGAATGTGGGATAAATACATTTATTTGATACAAAATGCTCTAAATAATCACATAAATCTCGCGACCGGATTTTCACCCTCGTATCTAATGTTTGCTCAAGAGCCTTTTGTTGATGGAAGGTACCACAAAATGCTAGGGTACGTGCCAGATCAAAACTCCCAAATAGCAGTCGACAGCCCGCAAGAGTTCGCTAAGGGACTAGAAGCCTTGGCGGATACTTACGAAGTCGTGCAGGATAGGTTAATGGAAGCTTTTAGAAACAGCGCGGCCAGGTATAATTTAAGGAGGAAAAACATCCAATTCTCAGTAGGTGACACTGTATGGGCAAAGAACCACACCTTATCGAGGAAAATAGATTTCTTCTCTAGTAAATTAGCACCTAGGTATACAAAATGCAAAGTTATTGCTAAAAAATCGCCAATCGCCTATGAACTAGCTGACATGAATGGGAAACCTCGCGGAACGTTCCACATCAAAGATATCGCCAGCGATTAAACGCGTCTAAGTAAATGGTAGCTGTGATGTCGTCGGAATGAATATACTCTCATAAACAGAAATAAACCGCTCGGAAAAGCTATAAAAACTCGAAGACACCGTATTATGGTACACTAAAAGGTATTTACGAACAAGTATTAAAGGCATGAAACGGACCTCAGTGTTATTTTCAAAAAAATTAAAACAATAAATATATATGTACACATATTAACAATATAAATTAATTAAAGTCCAATAAAATATACAACAGTATAAAATAAACCAAACTAAAAGAAATGCATTGAAATGATATCGATGTGACTTATAAAAACACACAATAATAATACATCAGATAAAAAACAACAATACAAAGAGCCTTGTCCCATCAAAAATAAACAAAAATACAAAACTTACAATTTAAAGTTAAAAAAATTTTTTTTTAAATAAAAAAAATTTTTTTTTACAAGTTATCTAACCCGGCTAATCACCGGGCTCGATAAGACAACATTCTCCATTTATGAAAATTTCAAAACTTCCTAAAAAATAAATAAATCTAAAAAATAAAGGTCATATAGTTACCAAATAAAAAATAAAATCATAAATTCAAAAAATAAACAAATAACGTCCCTTTGCCTGAGCCATTACGGACCGATCTAAGAATAAAGATGTTTCTCTACCTCAATATACCATTATTATATACATATTAGGTTCGGTGCTACCCATCCAAATATAGAGAGAAAACACCTCCGGAATATCCGGGTTTTTATTATTTATTGGGTTTGGTGGTTATATAGCCCGTCATTGGACAGAAACACCATTGGAACCATTGGTTTCCGGGTATATGTACATCAACTGTCAGCGTAGAATTAAAATCAACATGTCAGCTCTGTTGCACAAATACCACTATGAATATCATTTATATTATATTATTATCATTATTATTCGATCACGCGGCGAGTAAGTCGGCAGAACTAAGTAGCGACTAGAACTCCGTACACAAAACCGTTGTGAATTCGACATGAACAGCTACAGAAAAATCTTTATTCGATCCCGGCATTTGCCAGGACATGGAGTCACTCCATACCATGAAAGTTTTTATAATAAAACACCCCCCCATAGATTAACCGTAATGATACTCTTAGTATAAAGCTCAATTTAGTTTGCCCATCGAAAGCTCTACAAATTTAACATATAAAACCGATCTTAATTGCATATAAATATTTGTATAAATTTACTCTTTCATATTAGTAAATACATTCTCCCACAATTAAGTCAAGAATAGTAAGATAGGTACAAGACAGACAGTTTTAGTATGAAAGAAACGCATGACAGGAAGTCGTCGAATGTAGATGTAAGAAAGAAGAATGAATGCGACGCGAAAGAGAAAACCTATGTCAAAACACTGAAAATTATTATTATTACTAAGACTAAGAAAACCACCATCAGACAGAATTTATATACAATATAAACATTGGATACCAAAGATCTCACAAATCTTGAACAGTTAGGGAATATCTAGCGGAACAACGCATATTAGACATTCTATGATAACTATACACCATCAAGAGCAAAATGACTAGAAAGTCAAAGACTGTGGTTTTGTCGCGAAAAGCGCGCATACTTTTTCAGTCCTCCCGTCCAAATAAAAATCTAATAAAATAACAAGGCTCTATAAAATAAAAACACAAGTTAACAATAATACATAACACAGCCCATGTAAAATATTACATCCCAATATACTTAAAGAATAGCAAATAATAGTAGCAACATTTACTCAAATAATATACAAACCCTATAAAAAATACATAAATAAAAACACGGTCGATCATGGGTCTCGCAAATTAAAATTACGTGAACCCGAGTCTGTATACTTCAGACAGGTCTCCAAAATATATATACACAAAACAAACCGGCAAAATTATGTACATTAAAAAAATATATACTATTAATAAGGAACATATAGCCTTCCTAATATTATTTATGCGCCAATGCGCGAATGCTAATATACAATGCATATATAGATGAAAACAATCCATGATTAAATATTACACCCAAAATGACGTTAAATCACGTTCAATATTATAACCGGTTCCCCTTTTTCCCCCCTTTTTCCCTAAAAATCATAAAAATAATAAAATACAACCAGGGCATTTAAAAATAAATATAGGAGAGATCTGATATCGAGGAGAAATAAAATGCAAATAAAATCAAGTCCCATATATAAAATAACACAATAAATCGATAAAAATTTAACCATTGCACAACATTTTTATAAGTTTAATCAAAGGTCGTAGCGCATCTCGCTAACGGACCACATTCATTCCCCTTTATAATCCATAAATTATTACATCAAAAGTGCAGAAGACGCACACGCACGTCTGCGTCCATATTATTAAAGTCAGTAAAAAAGAAAGGAAAAAGAGAGCTACAAATGTACATATCAGCATAGAATATAAGTATATAAATATCGTATAATCACTAATCAGGTCATTATGTCTAGATAAAATGTTGTTTTTAAATATTAATAACGGTTGTTTCATAAGAACTTTTACAGTAACTCCGTCAATAAAGAGTACTGACTTGTATACCATATGTACCTAATCGGACACACAATATTAACTGCATACATAGTAGTAGCAACTTAATACATAGTAAATTAATGCTAGTTTATTTCTGCTTATTTAATGTTTTTTTTTAGGAAAGGAAATAGCAAATAGAATAACTGTCATTCTGTTATACATTCCACTGAGGAATAAAATATTGTAAGATCACACAAGGGTATAAATTGAATAAAAATGGAAATATATAGTTAATTGTTTGTAAACGAGGATATCACAATACCTACTCATGGTACAGTGAAACAAGCCTATCCTTCTTACCTCACCCATCCTAGTAGTACCAGATAAAGAAACATTAGTATCTCGACAAGATGATGCCGCATACCTTTCTCAAATTCCAGAAAAATTGGAGCAACGATGCAGAAAAGGCCATACTCATAACGACGTTACTATGATGAACCGATGCAGCGAATATCGACCCAATAATATAAAGGGATCTACACGCTAATCAATTGGACACGACAAATTTCACTACCGATCGTCCAAGGAAGAACACCGTTAAATTCAACTTGCGATCCGGAAATTATAACTACAAGCAGTCATAGCAGGTAAAGACACATTTTCCTACCTCTATAGACAATAGGACTTCAGACCAGATGACCAACACCAGAGGGCCACTAATCGCCGTACCAACAACGTACCGATGACGTCCGCATAATGGATATGCACCCACGAAACAGGAGTCTAGCAAGTACCATGCATACCATGCATACATTGTACATTTAGCATGCAGCTTTTTTCCCAGATGCTCTTTGAGTGAAAGACACTAAGAAAGTGCCATTCAGTTAGTTATCGTTAAAAGTGAGAGTGCAATTAATTCGAGTCTAACATCTTACGGTATTTCAGTGAAATGGATATTTGAAACCGTTAAGCTACCTATTCAAGTTCCCGTATTAATCAATTCTACACAGGACTTACATAAGCAAAGTGTTCATAAATTGCCACCTACGAGGAAAATTACCACGACAACGTAATAGTACACAGGACTTTATAAAGCGAAGTGTCAATTTTAAGTCATTACCCGAATTTTACAACATTACTTCAACCTAATGACCCAACATATAGACTTTTATAATCTGCTCCTGCACACATAGACTTTACTGCAAAGCAAGTGGCGTAGCATAGGAAGATACAGTTTAAAAAGACTCTATACTTCGTAGCAGAAATTTGGCTTCGTAACGGAATTCAAGAAACTAATGCTTGTTTCCATTTTCTTGTCTGTCGTAAGGTGACGTAAACCACGCTGCAGCCGACACCCTGGAGTGTCATGACGAAATCGACGACCAGCCATTATTCGAGGACACACTTAGACGTCTACAGGACCCAGGATGCGACCGGAAGGATGTCAACGCGATCTACATTTAATTTTGTAAATTGTAAAGGGCCATATCCAGACTATATATCCACTTAACGTTAAAAAACGAGCAAGTGACTTCCATGACTGAACTTCTAGCGACAAAATACCCGTGACATTTCCACATTACTCCATATATTTCCTTTCCGATCTCATAATCTACATCATAAATCATAATCAAATGCGTAGGATACAAACCGTAATAATACTTAGAAAAATGGAACTTTAAATCAAACTTATAACTTTTCCATCTTCCTCACTTGTCAAATTAAACTTACATAATCATAAATATCAAAATAAAATAATTTAGGTCTAATATATAGGACATATAAAAAAAAAACTAATAATAAGTAATTGTTAAATCCAAGCACAAATACAGTACCTCACCAGTAGCTACGCTTCGTAGCAAGTGTTAGGCGTAGCAACTCGTAGTATAGTTTGTTTCTTATTTGTTTATTGCTTCTTTTGTTAATGCCACCGCGGACGGTGACGTTGTTATCTACCCGGCATGTAATGCTGCTGCATTACCTTATACTTAGAAAGTATACCATTATAGTCTAATACTTATAAAATATTTAATCCAGTTAAGCAAATCCATACATCGTATAAACTTTGCCGTGCAATTGACGGCTAGTCCTTTGTACGTCACTAGTCAGCTCATCCGCAGCGGAGAGATTTTTTCAGTATTACCATTGCGGGTAATAGTAGTTTTTTTTTTTGGCTACCGGACCCCGAGGAAGACGGTCGATACTTCGGAGAGGGCGCGCGCGCCTTGGCGGCGCGGCGCGCCCGATTCATTCACTACCCTGCATCCAGCCACTGCAGATTATAATTCTCTATTTAAAGCCAGTACGAGAAATAGAATCATTTGAATCTTTAATTAAATTCAGTGTAACACCTGGGCAGGCCATCGAGGAATCCTCAACCCTACAGGCAAGTCACTCACTGTACCGTTAACCGCCTCTCTTCTCGCTTCTTAATTTCTCGCTTTTTCTTTTATAATTTTTCATTGCATTTTAAAAATCTATTTATAATTAAATTAATGTGAAGCAGACGCCAGAACCCGCGTCGCTTCGAAAGGAACCCAGGTTATTGTAATATCGCCGTTAGGCCAGGGTTAGGTTAAATTAACTATAACGTTCTACCGATAGAAATAGATTAAATAGTGCATAGTTCACTTTTTCCTAAATTTTCATAAAATGTGCTACCCCCCATTAGGTCGAGAAGGTGAAAGTCGACCCGCGAAATCCTTTTTATAATACCGTATTCTCTGAGTGCAACCCCCTCAATATCAGGTCTCTCGAAAATATTCTCTTTCAAATCTCTACCCCACGAAACGAAATCCCAAATCGCAAACTAATTTTCGAATCTCTTTCCCATAGTACAGGTCCAAAATCTCAAAAATATTATATTTCAAATCACTTCCCACTAACACAAAATATCAACCATCTAAATTATTTGTCTTCATTTTATTAAAAATCTTTACCCAGTATAAAGAGAACCAAGATCAGGTCCCCAAAAATAATGTCCCTACTCGAACGTTATCTAAAAAATATAAAAATGTAAATTCCCGTATTTTCCAAGTTCCATTAAATTCTTGCACCATCGTAACCTAAAATCAAAGCGATCATTTTCCATAATCCTAAACACAAGAATAAATCATTTCCAATCATTATCAGTCAACGTCCCTCTAGAAAAATCTACGGTTCAACCGAAGGAGATACCCGCATCCCGATACCGACAGACTTCAACGCCTACCCGACTCCTAAAAATCCGAAAACCCGAATTTCAATCACGAAAATCACGGATGCTCGATAGAAAATTCTTAAAACCTTCGAAACTTAATTCGGCCTTGATATGCGCATTAATTAAAATTATATAGAAAAGATCAGAGAACTTATGTACAAGAACGCAACATGTACCACAAATTTTCATAAAATATATTCTTCTTTATAATAAAACTCCATTATAAGGCGTTATGTTTCATTTAATAATAAAGGTTAAAAATTGGTAATTCTATAATTTCCTCAGAAGAATTCGTAATAATTCGAATTCGGGAGCGTAAGACGTACAGACCGAGTCAGGGAGAAGAAAGGAAAATTCACAGGGTTAAGAACCATTAGTTTGTGTTCGAATAAACGGAACCATATTATTTAAATTCTACAAATTCCTCTCTTGGAAATTTCTATAGATTTCTTTGTTTAATCAATCGTTTAAAGCACGAATCAGTAAAGATAGAATCGCGAAACTTCTAGCCATTTTCTTTAGTATTCATTTTTACGAGTCATTTAAATTTGAAATTAAATTCGATAATATAATAAATAAAATAGATCCAAAATCATCGCTCATTAATAAAAATAAATTTCAATTTAAATTACCATTCAGCAATCCGTACCGATTGTAAAAACATATTAAATCGGCCCGGGGAGCGGTCTCAAACCGGTTCCTTATCGTTAGGCGGTCCGCGGTCGACCCGGCGACAGCGCCGCGCGTCAGCGCCACCTGTAGGCGTAGGGCGAAGGAGGGGGCCATCGCCGGCGCGACGTGCCCGAAGATAGAGGGCGCTGTATCGTTTCCCTGCAATCTACTTCCCGCGAATTGGGAGCGGTTTTGAATTCACGAAATACTCTCCATAATTAAATGAATTTTATAGTTGCAAAACCCAATATAGGAAATTTCAGGATGCGTAATTAGTAATCCATAATTAAAATTCGAATATATTTCCCAATCTTTAGTAATTATATCCCATCCAACTTGATCGCCCGTCTGCCTCACAGACGACCCCGACTTCCGAGGACGCCGCTAATAAAACGGGATAAAAACCACCCCTGAGGATCACATATTCCGACTTGAGCTAGTGCGGCCCCGTCAGTGACGTTCCTCCTCCCGTAATCTAGACCAACCGCTAGGCGAAGGCGTGCGTCTAGCTTTTTGTGCGTGAACCCCATCCCTATAATTATCACGGATTGGCGCCCTGGAACTTGACGGTTTCCTAAAAAAATTAGATATTATCCGTGACATAATGGCATTTATCCGATCTTCATACAATACTATATAACCATTATAAACGGGGCACGTAGCAAAAATTGGCGTCCACCGCGGGGCCAAAATCTTTAATCATTTATACTTCAATTTTACAAAATATCATTACATAGTAAATTTCAAAACTATACCCCCCAATACCAACCTGTTTTAACTTATATGGCCAACGCTGGTCAGCAAAAATTGTCGCCCAGCGTGGTGCCACCAGCCAAGGCTGGTATATAATATATATATTTTCTTTAAAGATAGTGTCTAATAATTTCCAAATATGTCAAATTATAATTTCTCTAAATAAAATTTAAAACTTCAGTTTCCCACCCAAACCCTCCCTTTGATTTATAACATCGAACATATCTCGAAAATCAAAATATATAAAATTTCAAAAAGAAATATTATCATATTATCAAATTTAAATAAAATATATAGATTTTTTTTTTTAAAAAAATAAAACGGAACCGAATTTTTTTTTCAATACACTTAAAACCGGAAATAAATAAAAATATTAAAATTTTACAAAATACCTGTACCAAATATTTAACCCACCCAAGCCCACCCTTTGCTAAATGTTTAACCCACCTGTCAATCGATACCAAACAAAATAAAGTAACATCATATAAGGTGCAAAGATATAGATATTTATCTCAGCTTTCATCAGAGGAAAGGAGACCAATTATTTTTTTTTTGTCTTCATATTACCTCAAGTTTCAGCCCAGGAGTAAGTAAGAACCATAGGTACCATAAAATAATACGACTGTTATTCGAGTATTTTGTGCAAAGGTTTTATTTCAGGCGACACATCACAGCATCATAACTTCAAACCAAACATTATATTTCAGCTGGAAATCATCAAAAAATAATCTTAGAACGGTTACCATTTTACATCGCAGGACTTTAGAGTAAACATTCCATACGGCACAGGGTGTCTAAAAAAAATACTTCCGCAAGAAATCGCAAAATCCAAACTCTATTTATTTATTTTTTTCTCTCTTTGTCGTTTCTATCAACATTCACTCACTTACACCACATCAACACTTCGTCTACAAATACATTTTTTTTTAGTTTTATTTACATCTTCATAACAACAGGGTGTTCAAAAAATAATAATTTGATCATTGTAAATCTTAACTATAATCTCACATCGTTTACTTTCAACACACATCACACACGTCAACACTTTGATTACACAATCAACACTTACTCACACACATACAGGGTGTTTCAAAAAAAAAAAATTCTTTTAAATTTATTTTTTTATTATCTTAATTCGCTACTCCTTATAAATATATAGCCTTCTAGCTTTATCTCTTCACGCATAGGCAATAAATAAGAACATTAAGACCAACACTATACCACACTACAACACAATTAAAAATCAATTACAAAACACTTAGTAACTTCTGACATAGACACTTGAAACTCCAAAATCTGTGAAAAACCCGATGCATACCATCAGCATCGACCTTATAGGGCCCGTTCCGAGATCAATGAGTGGTTTCACATACATACTTTCCGTGGTCGATGTATTCACCAAGTTTTGCTGGCTATTTCCTTTAAGAAAAGCCACGTCGGTGAATATAAACAAACACCTAGAAAACAATATATTTCTCACTTATGGTACTCCGGCCGTTATAACGTTAGATAACGCGACCTATTTCAGATCAAGAACATTTAAAGCACTAATCGATAAATACAGAATCCCCAGACTATTCTACGGATGCGTCTACGCACCGCAATCCAATATGGTTGAGCGTTACAACCAGACAATAGAAACTAGCCTATCAATTTTATCAGGCCAAAATCAAAGAATGTGGGATAAATACATTTATTTGATACAAAATGCTCTAAATAATCACATAAATCTCGCGACCGGATTTTCACCCTCGTATCTAATGTTTGCTCAAGAGCCTTTTGTTGATGGAAGGTACCACAAAATGCTAGGGTACGTGCCAGATCAAAACTCCCAAATAGCAGTCGACAGCCCGCAAGAGTTCGCTAAGGGACTAGAAGCCTTGGCGGATACTTACGAAGTCGTGCAGGATAGGTTAATGGAAGCTTTTAGAAACAGCGCGGCCAGGTATAATTTAAGGAGGAAAAACATCCAATTCTCAGTAGGTGACACTGTATGGGCAAAGAACCACACCTTATCGAGGAAAATAGATTTCTTCTCTAGTAAATTAGCACCTAGGTATACAAAATGCAAAGTTATTGCTAAAAAATCGCCAATCGCCTATGAACTAGCTGACATGAATGGGAAACCTCGCGGAACGTTCCACATCAAAGATATCGCCAGCGATTAAACGCGTCTAAGTAAATGGTAGCTGTGATGTCGTCGGAATGAATATACTCTCATAAACAGAAATAAACCGCTCGGAAAAGCTATAAAAACTCGAAGACACCGTATTATGGTACACTAAAAGGTATTTACGAACAAGTATTAAAGGCATGAAACGGACCTCAGTGTTATTTTCAAAAAAATTAAAACAATAAATATATATGTACACATATTAACAATATAAATTAATTAAAGTCCAATAAAATATACAACAGTATAAAATAAACCAAACTAAAAAAAATGCATTGAAATGATATCGATGTGACTTATAAAAACACACAATAATAATACATCAGATAAAAAACAACAATACAAAGAGCCTTGTCCCATCAAAAATAAACAAAAATACAAAACTTACAATTTAAAGTTAAAAAAAAAATTTTTTAAATAAAAAAAATTTTTTTTTACAAGTTATCTAACCCGGCTAATCACCGGGCTCGATAAGACAACATTCTCCATTTATGAAAATTTCAAAACTTCCTAAAAAATAAATAAATCTAAAAAATAAAGGTCATATAGTTACCAAATAAAAAATAAAATCATAAATTCAAAAAATAAACAAATAACGTCCCTTTGCCTGAGCCATTACGGACCGATCTAAGAATAAAGATGTTTCTCTACCTCAATATACCATTATTATATACATATTAGGTTCGGTGCTACCCAGCCAAATATAGAGAGAAAACACCTCCGGAATATCCGGGTTTTTATTATTTATTGGGTTTGGTGGTTATATAGCCCGTCATTGGACAGAAACACCATTGGAACCATTGGTTTCCGGGTATATGTACATCAACTGTCAGCGTAGAATTAAAATCAACATGTCAGCTCTGTTGCACAAATACCACTATGAATATCATTTATATTATATTATTATCATTATTATTCGATCACGCGGCGAGTAAGTCGGCAGAACTAAGTAGCGACTAGAACTCCGTACACAAAACCGTTGTGAATTCGACATGAACAGCTACAGAAAAATCTTTATTCGATCCCGGCATTTGCCAGGACATGGAGTCACTCCATACCATGAAAGTTTTTATAATAAAACACCCCCCCATAGATTAACCGTAATGATACTCTTAGTATAAAGCTCAATTTAGTTTGCCCATCGAAAGCTCTACAAATTTAACATATAAAACCGATCTTAATTGCATATAAATATTTGTATAAATTTACTCTTTCATATTAGTAAATACATTCTCCCACAATTAAGTCAAGAATAGTAAGATAGGTACAAGACAGACAGTTTTAGTATGAAAGAAACGCATGACAGGAAGTCGTCGAATGTAGATGTAAGAAAGAAGAATGAATGCGACGCGAAAGAGAAAACCTATGTCAAAACACTGAAAATTATTATTATTACTAAGACTAAGAAAACCACCATCAGACAGAATTTATATACAATATAAACATTGGATACCAAAGATCTCACAAATCTTGAACAGTTAGGGAATATCTAGCGGAACAACGCATATTAGACATTCTATGATAACTATACACCATCAAGAGCAAAATGACTAGAAAGTCAAAGACTGTGGTTTTGTCGCGAAAAGCGCGCATACTTTTTCAGTCCTCCCGTCCAAATAAAAATCTAATAAAATAACAAGGCTCTATAAAATAAAAACACAAGTTAACAATAATACATAACACAGCCCATGTAAAATATTACATCCCAATATACTTAAAGAATAGCAAATAAAAGTAGCAACATTTACTCAAATAATATACAAACCCTATAAAAAATACATAAATAAAAACACGGTCGATCATGGGTCTCGCAAATTAAAATTACGTGAACCCGAGTCTGTATACTTCAGACAGGTCTCCAAAATATATATACACAAAATTATAAACAAACCGGCAAAATTATGTACATTAAAAAAATATATACTATTAATAAGGAACATATAGCCTTCCTAATATTATTTATGCGCCAATGCGCGAATGCTAATATACAATGCATATATAGATGAAAACAATCCATGATTAAATATTACACCCAAAATGACGTTAAATCACGTTCAATATTATAACCGGTTCCCCTTTTTCCCCCCTTTTTCCCTAAAAATCATAAAAATAATAAAATACAACCAGGGCATTTAAAAATAAATATAGGAGAGATCTGATATCGAGGAGAAATAAAATGCAAATAAAATCAAGTCCCATATATAAAATAACACAATAAATCGATAAAAATTTAACCATTGCACAACATTTTTATAAGTTTAATCAAAGGTCGTAGCGCATCTCGCTAACGGACCACATTCATTCCCCTTTATAATCCATAAATTATTACATCAAAAGTGCAGAAGACGCACACGCACGTCTGCGTCCATATTATTAAAGTCAGTAAAAAAGAAAGGAAAAAGAGAGCTACAAATGTACATATCAGCATAGAATATAAGTATATAAATATCGTATAATCACTAATCAGGTCATTATGTCTAGATAAAATGTTGTTTTTAAATATTAATAACGGTTGTTTCATAAGAACTTTTACAGTAACTCCGTCAATAAAGAGTACTGACTTGTATACCATATGTACCTAATCGGACACACAATATTAACTGCATACATAGTAGTAGCAACTTAATACATAGTAAATTAATGCTAGTTTATTTCTGCTTATTTAATGTTTTTTTTTAGGAAAGGAAATAGCAAATAGAATAACTGTCATTCTGTTATACATTCCACTGAGGAATAAAATATTGTAAGATCACACAAGGGTATAAATTGAATAAAAATGGAAATATATAGTTAATTGTTTGTAAACGAGGATATCACAATACCTACTCATGGTACAGTGAAACAAGCCTATCCTTCTTACCTCACCCATCCTAGTAGTACCAGATAAAGAAACATTAGTATCTCGACAAGATGATGCCGCATACCTTTCTCAAATTCCAGAAAAATTGGAGCAACGATGCAGAAAAGGCCATACTCATAACGACGTTACTATGATGAACCGATGCAGCGAATATCGACCCAATAATATAAAGGGATCTACACGCTAATCAATTGGACACGACAAATTTCACTACCGATCGTCCAAGGAAGAACACCGTTAAATTCAACTTGCGATCCGGAAATTATAACTACAAGCAGTCATAGCAGGTAAAGACACATTTTCCTACCTCTATAGACAATAGGACTTCAGACCAGATGACCAACACCAGAGGGCCACTAATCGCCGTACCAACAACGTACCGATGACGTCCGCATAATGGATATGCACCCACGAAACAGGAGTCTAGCAAGTACCATGCATACCATGCATACATTGTACATTTAGCATGCAGCTTTTTTCCCAGATGCTCTTTGAGTGAAAGACACTAAGAAAGTGCCATTCAGTTAGTTATCGTTAAAAGTGAGAGTGCAATTAATTCGAGTCTAACATCTTACGGTATTTCAGTGAAATGGATATTTGAAACCGTTAAGCTACCTATTCAAGTTCCCGTATTAATCAATTCTACACAGGACTTACATAAGCAAAGTGTTCATAAATTGCCACCTACGAGGAAAATTACCACGACAACGTAATAGTACACAGGACTTTATAAAGCGAAGTGTCAATTTTAAGTCATTACCCGAATTTTACAACATTACTTCAACCTAATGACCCAACATATAGACTTTTATAATCTGCTCCTGCACACATAGACTTTACTGCAAAGCAAGTGGCGTAGCATAGGAAGATACAGTTTAAAAAGACTCTATACTTCGTAGCAGAAATTTGGCTTCGTAACGGAATTCAAGAAACTAATGCTTGTTTCCATTTTCTTGTCTGTCGTAAGGTGACGTAAACCACGCTGCAGCCGACACCCTGGAGTGTCATGACGAAATCGACGACCAGCCATTATTCGAGGACACACTTAGACGTCTACAGGACCCAGGATGCGACCGGAAGGATGTCAACGCGATCTACATTTAATTTTGTAAATTGTAAAGGGCCATATCCAGACTATATATCCACTTAACGTTAAAAAACGAGCAAGTGACTTCCATGACTGAACTTCTAGCGACAAAATACCCGTGACATTTCCACATTACTCCATATATTTCCTTTCCGATCTCATAATCTACATCATAAATCATAATCAAATGCGTAGGATACAAACCGTAATAATACTTAGAAAAATGGAACTTTAAATCAAACTTATAACTTTTCCATCTTCCTCACTTGTCAAATTAAACTTACATAATCATAAATATCAAAATAAAATAATTTAGGTCTAATATATAGGACATATAAAAAAAAAACTAATAATAAGTAATTGTTAAATCCAAGCACAAATACAGTACCTCACCAGTAGCTACGCTTCGTAGCAAGTGTTAGGCGTAGCAACTCGTAGTATAGTTTGTTTCTTATTTGTTTATTGCTTCTTTTGTTAATGCCACCGCGGACGGTGACGTTGTTATCTACCCGGCATGTAATGCTGCTGCATTACCTTATACTTAGAAAGTATACCATTATAGTCTAATACTTATAAAATATTTAATCCAGTTAAGCAAATCCATACATCGTATAAACTTTGCCGTGCAATTGACGGCTAGTCCTTTGTACGTCACTAGTCAGCTCATCCGCAGCGGAGAGATTTTTTCAGTATTACCATTGCGGGTAATAGTAGTTTTTTTTTTTGGCTACCGGACCCCGAGGAAGACGGTCGATACTTCGGAGAGGGCGCGCGCGCCTTGGCGGCGCGGCGCGCCCGATTCATTCACTACCCTGCATCCAGCCACTGCAGATTATAATTCTCTATTTAAAGCCAGTACGAGAAATAGAATCATTTGAATCTTTAATTAAATTCAGTGTAACACCTGGGCAGGCCATCGAGGAATCCTCAACCCTACAGGCAAGTCACTCACTGTACCGTTAACCGCCTCTCTTCTCGCTTCTTAATTTCTCGCTTTTTCTTTTATAATTTTTCATTGCATTTTAAAAATCTATTTATAATTAAATTAATGTGAAGCAGACGCCAGAACCCGCGTCGCTTCGAAAGGAACCCAGGTTATTGTAATATCGCCGTTAGGCCAGGGTTAGGTTAAATTAACTATAACGTTCTACCGATAGAAATAGATTAAATAGTGCATAGTTCACTTTTTCCTAAATTTTCATAAAATGTGCTACCCCCCATTAGGTCGAGAAGGTGAAAGTCGACCCGCGAAATCCTTTTTATAATACCGTATTCTCTGAGTGCAACCCCCTCAATATCAGGTCTCTCGAAAATATTCTCTTTCAAATCTCTACCCCACGAAACGAAATCCCAAATCGCAAACTAATTTTCGAATCTCTTTCCCATAGTACAGGTCCAAAATCTCAAAAATATTATATTTCAAATCACTTCCCACTAACACAAAATATCAACCATCTAAATTATTTGTCTTCATTTTATTAAAAATCTTTACCCAGTATAAAGAGAACCAAGATCAGGTCCCCAAAAATAATGTCCCTACTCGAACGTTATCTAAAAAATATAAAAATGTAAATTCCCGTATTTTCCAAGTTCCATTAAATTCTTGCACCATCGTAACCTAAAATCAAAGCGATCATTTTCCATAATCCTAAACACAAGAATAAATCATTTCCAATCATTATCAGTCAACGTCCCTCTAGAAAAATCTACGGTTCAACCGAAGGAGATACCCGCATCCCGATACCGACAGACTTCAACGCCTACCCGACTCCTAAAAATCCGAAAACCCGAATTTCAATCACGAAAATCACGGATGCTCGATAGAAAATTCTTAAAACCTTCGAAACTTAATTCGGCCTTGATATGCGCATTAATTAAAATTATATAGAAAAGATCAGAGAACTTATGTACAAGAACGCAACATGTACCACAAATTTTCATAAAATATATTCTTCTTTATAATAAAACTCCATTATAAGGCGTTATGTTTCATTTAATAATAAAGGTTAAAAATTGGTAATTCTATAATTTCCTCAGAAGAATTCGTAATAATTCGAATTCGGGAGCGTAAGACGTACAGACCGAGTCAGGGAGAAGAAAGGAAAATTCACAGGGTTAAGAACCATTAGTTTGTGTTCGAATAAACCGAACCATATTATTTAAATTCTACAAATTCCTCTCTTGGAAATTTCTATAGATTTCTTTGTTTAATCAATCGTTTAAAGCACGAATCAGTAAAGATAGAATCGCGAAACTTCTAGCCATTTTCTTTAGTATTCATTTTTACGAGTCATTTAAATTTGAAATTAAATTCGATAATATAATAAATAAAATAGATCCAAAATCATCGCTCATTAATAAAAATAAATTTCAATTTAAATTACCATTCAGCAATCCGTACCGATTGTAAAAACATATTAAATCGGCCCGGGGAGCGGTCTCAAACCGGTTCCTTATCGTTAGGCGGTCCGCGGTCGACCCGGCGACAGCGCCGCGCGTCAGCGCCACCTGTAGGCGTAGGGCGAAGGAGGGGGCCATCGCCGGCGCGACGTGCCCGAAGATAGAGGGCGCTGTATCGTTTCCCTGCAATCTACTTCCCGCGAATTGGGAGCGGTTTTGAATTCACGAAATACTCTCCATAATTAAATGAATTTTATAGTTGCAAAACCCAATATAGGAAATTTCAGGATGCGTAATTAGTAATCCATAATTAAAATTCGAATATATTTCCCAATCTTTAGTAATTATATCCCATCCAACTTGATCGCCCGTCTGCCTCACAGACGACCCCGACTTCCGAGGACGCCGCTAATAAAACGGGATAAAAACCACCCCTGAGGATCACATATTCCGACTTGAGCTAGTGCGGCCCCGTCAGTGACGTTCCTCCTCCCGTAATCTAGACCAACCGCTAGGCGAAGGCGTGCGTCTAGCTTTTTGTGCGTGAACCCCATCCCTATAATTATCACGGATTGGCGCCCTGGAACTTGACGGTTTCCTAAAAAAATTAGATATTATCCGTGACATAATGGCATTTATCCGATCTTCATACAATACTATATAACCATTATAAACGGGGCAGGTAGCAGTATTTATTAACTGGTTACATAAACATTCAAGTGAAAGAACACAAAAGAAAAGAAAAACAATTTACAATATAGTAATTACCGTTATGTGTTACATTTAGCCGTAATTTATACCGTCTAGATATAGGTGTACATCTGTCTGAGCCCAGGTTAAATAGCACATACATTATTTAGATGTTTATTTTTCTAATGTGCTAAGTTATATGCGACCGAACCCGCCTTGCTAGGGCACTCCTGTGTTAAGGCGAGCTTGCTTCCTAAGTCCTATTAAAGTGGTATGGTTATGTAAGAAAGAAAGAAAAAAATATTATATATTAAAACTAAATATTTTTGCCGCAAATTACGCCATACTAATGTGAATACCGCCCTTTTGCCGCATTGGTGACTGTCGCGTCGCATTCATACGAACTTCATTTTTATTATTGTAGTATTGCCCGAATAATAGGGTAGGCAAATAAATTTATAGCAATCAAACTGAAATAAGCATTAACCGATCGACGATTTACAGGGGTTTGTAAGGGGTGATTTTCAAATAAGTAGAATTAAATTATAGTGTTAAAACTTCATAATAAAAATAGTTTTCGAGTTATATTATAAATTAGCCTACAACTTAAATAAGCAAATACTTCTGGTAATGATAGTCGTATAAATGAAATTATATTACAATAAATCAAACTAAATTATAATGCTATATAATATAATATGATGTTCTCATAAACATCCTAATGAAATTAGTTGATAAGCTGCAAGTGGCTTCTAAATGGCTTCCGTTTCAATACTTTGTATAAACAACACTAAATGTCAACGATCTCAAGCGTACACGAACGCTCCCTCTTACTACAATGGGGACTGGAGCAGAGGACATAGTTTCTGGGCGATATTTCTTCAGAAGAAGCATAAAATGTCAGCTGAAACGCGAATAAAAGACATACTATCTAAGTACGGCCGGTTTAAGTTTACATAAACCGCACTGCATCACGTGGCCATATGCGGCAGAACACGGCACTTGCATGCACAGGGCCGCATTTGGCCCGGCATATTTGGCACAAAGTTGCACGCGATTTAAAAATCAATTGAGGGGAACGAACAACGTGTATGATTTACCGTGCACTTTTTGACAAGTTTAAAGGGAAATTCGGGGCAGGCGAAGTATTGGTAACTGTGGAGTAGATTTATGTAGTCCGAATAACACAGTAGATGACTTCCTAATATTTTTTCCATAAAGAATAATCTTCTAAAAATAGCATCTCCCAAATACATATTTTTTAGAAAAAGTCAGTCCAAAAAATAACAATGGACTGCTGAAGTTCCTGTTCTAGTCAAGGACTGGTAAAACGTTTCATAATAAAGATCCCTGACTTATTCATCATCAGCTTAATAAGCTTCATTCCTAGGATGGGCTATATGTTTCCTGCTTCTAATACTTATTGTGAAAAAGATTTAACAATCATACTCGTATCATCGCCATATATGAATAACCTGCCGATATCTGTTGCCGTTAGAAGGTCATTATAAAAAACGATGAAGATGAGGTTCCCTAGGTCTGAGCCCTGTGGTATATCGAGGAATGGGTCGCTCAGGTCGGATCGGTTGGACTTTTCACTGCAAAAGTTACCTAATTTTTTACCTTATGAGAACTTGCTATTTATTTACAGACTAACCATACATCAAATGTTAGAAATAATAGTATAATAAAACTTAGGTGCACAAATTATTAACATATTTTTAAAGTTATATATTAAGTATTTTTTAACATTGAACTAACTACCAAAAAATATTTGACTTTGACAATGAATTATACTTTTAGACTAGGTATTTTTATATTTAAATCCTATATTACTTAACATAATATTAAATATTAATGACTGTTTCTTTCTTTTCTCACATATAACTTTATTTATATTATTTAATCGAATTTTATATTATATTTATTGCCGATTTAATAATGGAATTGCATTTTATTTATTATATATTTTTAATATTTTTTTATTATTATTTTTTTTTATTTTATTCTGAAGACCACATTTTAGGGCAATTTACTGTCATTAGCTTTTTACTAAAACTTGTACATTTGTAGGCAACCAAGCAATCAAGCAAACTTGATTGTAATATTGGAGTCCTGTCCACCATAGAACGGGCTAGTCCCAGTTGGGTGACGGAGACAAATAAGCAAAAGGTTAAGGTTTTGCCATTCGATTCCTGTTGTTTTTGTAAGCTAATCAATGTTTTATAGTAATTAATTCTTAAATAAATAAATAAATTTGTTGTGGGATTTAACTAAGAAATATATGGTAGAAAGGTTTTTTTTTCGTTTTTTAGCTATGCAAGAGTCCGTTACGACCTACTGGACCAATTACTGTCAGTAAGTCCCGATATGTTTGTATCAGTGTTGTGAATTTTTTTACTCCCAGCACGAAAGATCAAAATGAATTATTAGTATTGTAGAGTTTGAAGTACAGAACAATGAAGAAGTACTTTTATTAATTTTAATTTGGTTTTATTTCACGCTATCTGTAGTTTGCTGACATTTTGTTTTTTTTAGTTAAACCAGCAATAGGATATCTAATATGTAAAGCAGCAATAGGATATCTATTTTCCACGTGTTGCCGTCTAATTAAATAAACAAATATTGTAGTTTTTTTATTTGGATAAGCAGTACACTTCTATACTCACAATAATTCTGAAACTTATTAAGGGTTTTTATGGAAACGGCGCGCGAGTCAATTTATTTTTACTCAGCCCAATGTGGTCCTGTGCGCATGGCATATCTGCAGCAGGCGCGGGGCGCGCCCTGCCGAAATACAATTTCAGCGGCGGCTCTCGCAAGTGCGCCTCTGAAACACGAGCGGCCGCCCGCCCAGGGATGCCGCCACTGTCGCCCCCGCCCTCCGTAGACTCACTCAAAGCGCGCCGTAATCCATTTTGTTATTGCGGATACAGCGTCGCTTGCGTTACACCCATGAGTGTTGCCCTTGCCTTGGTTTGCTCATTTGCCGTACTTTTAGTCTCGTGTTTGGGAATCGGGCAAAGGGAATCTCTTGCGGTCACATGAGCTCCTAATATATCGAATGCGTGGCAGGGATTTCTGAAATCAGTTAAACTCGAAGAGGCCTACCACAGTAGGTAAAATATGCGGATTCAATACCACAGTACGAACTAAATATATATTTTTAATATATTAAGAAACTTCAAAGGTATCTAGTATAGTCAATAAACCAAAATATTGACAACAAATTTGGTAAAATAATATACAATAATATTAATTTATACAACTGAATGAAAGCAAATCCTAATAATTTTACCTATGTGTTGATTTAAATATGCATTTATCAATTATCTACTTTGAATTAGTTTCTGGATTTAAAAGGCACTTATTTAAGGTCCCGTTCACGGTAAATACTATTAGTGCTATAAATATGAAATGTCTCCGTCCGAAAGTGGACCTCTTTCTTGGAATATAATATAAATCCAATGTCGTGTAACTACGATTTTTAATGGTTTTTTAGAATTAACTTCCATTTCATTTAGTATTTCTTTAATGTACAACTATCTTATAGTACATCACACTCTCTAAAAAGCGCATGCGAGTAGTTTTTTTTTTGGTAATGCAAATATAAGAAGAGTAAACAATTTCAGCGTAGGAATTATGAACAAAAATATTTACAAAATTGAATCAAAAGCAAACAAAGAAAACGTCGCATAGTCGAGGTCGTTTACGAAGTCTCTATCTGACGTAAGCAGTAATTCAGTTCGAATTTATCGCGGACCGAGGCGCTCTTTGTCCGTCATTATCATTCAGGGTCGGGTGGCCAACGCATCGTTTCAAGGAATAATGACGTCAGGTCGATAACTACTCCTGTTGCTTAGGAACCGCAAGTTTCCACACTCTCCCGGTTATTCCCCTCCTTTGTTCATAATAACATACATTTTAAGATCCATGTCGCATAACTTTACTATTATACCACATAATATGATATACGATATTAAACAAAATGTACTATATTGTAATATAATTCAAAAGAATAATACTATAATAAAGATCGTTATATTTATATATTTGTGTATGTATGTATATGTATGTGTGTACGTGTATATGTATCTATATGAGTACCTACGTCAGTTAGGCTTCAGGAAGTCAGAAAATAAGTCGTATGCCCAGATACAGGCTATATTTGGCCTAGTTGGATATGCGCTGAGCATGGTCATGTGAATATGGGCCATTATTTCTTCGCACCATTACTTGGTATAACCATTTTTATGTTTTGTAATTATGTTTGAAACAAATAAATTAAAAAAAAATAAAAAAAATCAAATAAACAAACATACCAAAGAAAAAAATATCAATTACCAGGCTGCAAAAGTAGGCTACAATAATCCACCTGCATCTCAGGTTCATATAATAAAACGTAAAGCAATTTACTGTTAAATGCGATTACGCTTAAACAACCTATGCAATATTCATTTTTTCGTTTGCAAATCCTCGTTAGTCGGCCACAATAACGATCCCAATGAAACGGCGATTGTGGCTATAATCGTAAAGTGAGTCGCTTTCCTTTTACGAGGAGATTTTCTTTGCGATGTTTAAGCACGTCGCGCGTTATGCCGCCCATATTAAAATGTACGTTTTGTTTTAATCGCCACGTGGCCCGACCCGACCGCGGCAAAAAGGGGCATAAAAAGCTGCCTTATTGCTTGCACAGCCCGCCCGAATGAATTCCCCGGATTCTTAATGCAACCTGTTCAAACAAGGAATGTAATGGTGGCGGCTAATGATGCAAGCGTAAGTTCCAGGGCACTGACAAAGGCTTGGCAACATTTACAGTACCGTGCGAATTAATTGGAACAAATAGTATTTTTCTTCAAAAGGTGCGTTATTAGACATAAACATACAAAAACAGTACTGGTAGTTATGTACGGGAGCTAATGGACCTTTGCTGAGTTGGCTACGAAGACCCATTCTGTTCAGGGTTGGTAACACTCACGGGTCAACACCCATCCGGCGGCCTCCAGGCATGAAGCGCGAGCCCGGGTAGGACTCTGGCCTTAGGGCTAGTTTCCCTTACGAATCAATCTTCTGGCGTTCCTGGACGGCCTGCGCACCGTAAGCCAATCGACTGTGCACTCTGACTAACAGTCGGGGGAGTCTGGAAGCAGTACTGTTTCCTATAGAGCGGGGGTGGTTGCGGATCTTACGGCGACTGCTCTTTAAAGGACCATCGGCTACCAGATCCTGGGTGAACAGCCGGGCAAAGGATGCCGTGGTCCACGATAGATTCGGTATACACCGTTTCACCGCTTCGTAAGACCGGAGTAATCTGGTCGCAATTGGAAGCAAGGGCGTGAGTGTAAGCCCGCTGGGTAACATACCTGGTTATCTCGCGGTTAAGGCGTTGGCCTCTTGCGGACATGTGGCGGAGCTTGGCGGTGGATTGTTTTGTCCAAGTCTTCTGCGTTCACTTCACGGGAGAGAGAACGGGTGACGGAGACAGAGTGACGGGTTCACCCGTTATAGTTGATAACTCTATATAGTACTGGTAGTTATAGATTGTTAGTTTTAATATAGAATGTGTCCTCCTTTTGTTTTGATAACAACTTTCACTCTTGTAGGCATAGAAATTACCAGATTTTGACAGCTGCCTTTCAGGTTATAATCGTGAAACTAGACTTGAATTACAGCATTGATCATCTTGGTTTTCGCTGTAGGTACAATCGATCGTGGAGAGCCTTTTTTTGCAAATGTCCAGAGGTTTTCGATCGGATTGAGATAGGAAGAATTTCCGGGCCATTCAACATCGGCGTAAAACAGAAAAATATGGTTTTGTGAAAACCGCGTTTTCTTTAAAGAACAGTAGTGAGTTTCTTACACTTACAGCAATCTGCAACTATCAGCGATTCCAGAGATAACAGATTCATTAATAGATTTCAACTTTAAATTAATGAAATAAAAACTTGAAAGATATGTTTTTTTGGCCGTCTAAACCAGGCCGTCTTAACCGTCTAACCCTTAAGTATATTATCGTATTGTCAAGTTAAAAATTATACAATCCTAGCTATTCCAGTTTGTATCATTTTCATCCCTTCCCCATTATTATATTTTTATATCAACTTGTCAGAAAACACAATCGTATCCGTTTCGTAAATCTGTTATGATGTAATGTCGCTCCCGCCCTGGGGGAAATAGGGAGACGCATAAAGGGCGACCCTTGCTAAATTAGATTGGACTGTAGTAATGAAGTTGTTGGTTTCGCTTGACACTCTCTGTAAGGAGATACAGCTACCCGGAACACCTTTACTGCTTCGTCATGCCGAAATTGTGCTGAAATGAGTAAATATTTATCTACCTACCTTTTTGAGCATGACAGTGAAAGATTGGGTAGTTATGATGTATGAATAGCATACAAAAAACTTTTAAAGTTAGCTGCATGCAATATCAAAACAATTATGAAACAAAGCACTGTAAAAGCGCGTGTTTGTTTGTTTGTTTGTAAAACTTTATGGCACATACAATAAAGTTCAATATAGTGGGCCTATTGCCAAGTGGCAATATTTTACCACCATACCGCAAGGGTTATTGCGACTAAATGTTTATAATGGCAAATTAATATATAATAGTGTCATTTTTGTTGGGGTCTCAATAAATAAGTACAATCACATAACAAACATAATGGGATCGATTTAGTTTCTCTTGAACTAAAATCGGAAATTAGTTCATGCCAACGAAGCAGAGCAGTACATCAGAGCAAAATGTGAAATGAACGGTGGTCACTTTTCCGCATCGAAACTACCCACTGAAGTTAAAGCAGCTAAACTTAACACCGCATGACATAACATTCCGTTCTAACGTATTGCTCTGTATCGTTTGGTTGAACTAAGTTCCTATTTTAGTTCAAGAAGAAACGCAATCGGGCCCAATAAATATATTAAAAAGAATAAGAACACGGCTGCCGTTACATAATTTGAACTATTGTATTTATAACTATTTTTATTACGGTTTTTTTATGAAATATTTGTGGTTTATGTATTTATCTTTATGGACACATGTATATTTCCGGAACGTACTCAATTAGACCATTCATTCGACAATAAAAAGGATATATTTATGTTAATTTATTGACATTTGGACATTTGAATTTAGACAATTAAGTACTTGATATTTGGACAGCAAAACATAAAACTAAACAAAAAACATTTTTTATAGCAGCCTATTAATCCTTACCAAAATGCTTGGTATTGACGCAGACATCTACATAATGTATATAAAATATATTCTTTACAGTATTTAGTTATTATGACTTGTTGGAATTCGCTAAACTGCAGTAAGGGCTACCTATAAAGGCGCATACCTATTAAAATCACATACACATCAAAAAGTAGAAGTCTTAACAAAAACTTATAACTAATGATTATTTTTAGGCTATACATTTTTAAGCAATACTGAAAACAAAAGTGACAATAAACGAAATTTGGCGGTATTGAGTTACAACGACATCTGAAATCTACAGGAAAAACTACGTCATCTCCAAAGACCCTTTTCTTAATAATTCACTTTGATATCGCTAGATGCCCTATTGTGTCACTTCACACTTTTAGGTTTTGTGCTTGATCGTTAAACAAAAACCGACACTAAGCCAGTTCGCGTCCGGTCGTCAGCGACAACTGTTCATTGGGTAAGTGAAAAAGTTTCATATTTTGTTTATTGTCAGTTATATCGTAACTTTTCATGAAATAATTATAAAAAATTGCCCTATCTCATTCACACGGACTAATTTTCGATTTTAGTTCAAGAAGAAACTCAATCGAACCCAATGTGAGAACTTTTTTGCCAAACTTACCTGTTAATCTGATAATAATCTAACAGATTCTGTTAGAATAATACCTAAAGTACTATAACAACAACAGCACATCTATTCCAATTCATAAACGAGGTATTGAAGTATTAAAAATGACTAAAACTTTAAATGGCCATACTAAAAAATTGGGGTTTTCTTTTATATAGTGTCACTTTTGTTTTCAATGTCGATATATTAAGCACATATTATATAATCCTAACAAATGATGATGTTTTGCTGCCATTTGGTATACGTCTATTTTAAAAACAGAGAATTCAAGGCATTTGCAAATCAACGTCCTGGCCTTCGACAGAAACGCTCGTCACTGTAATCCTCTGGGAAAATGCGTAGAATACGAAATAAGTTGTCGGGAAATCCATATAATGTATACCAGCGCCCAACTCTTCCAAAGAGCGGAGACCTCTAGCAGGAGGAAGCATCGATAAAAATATAAATTTCAAAACTAAATATAAAAATATTTGAAACTAAAATAATCCCTATTAACTATTCCAGATTTGCAGATGTCAGTTTGATATTTATTGCATCAGTCTACTTCATAACCACGTTTCTCAAAATTCAAAATCTTTATTTACCAGTATATTTTCACGGATTTCTATACATTTGGATACAGCTGTTTAAAATAGTTTTGAATGACTCTTCAGAGACAAAAAGTGCACAAACCAGAAAGAAAAATTACGAAAGCATATTGCTGGATTTGACAATAACATATTTTAATAACATAATAACACGACTGCCCACAAAAAAGGAGTGTAATGTGTTTAGGATTCATGTACGTAGGTTTTCGGTTTCTTCATTCCACCATAAATTAACACCATAAAGGCTTGAACCAACTTAGAAGAGTGTGGTATCGTTAGCATCCCTACATCATTCCAGGTGCCTAAACTGTCGAAATGTTTAATAATCAATTGTCCAAATGTCTCAACTAGAGTTGTCGACTACAACGGGCGAACCTGTCACCTCAGGAAGTTTTAACGATTGTTCGTTCTGTGTCCCGTGAAGTGAGCGCAGAAGACTTGGACAAAACAGTCCACCGTCAAGCTCCGCCACATGCCCGTAAGAGGCCAACGCCTTAACCGCAGATAACCAGGTATATTACCCAGCGGGCTTACACTCACCCCCTTACTTACGATTGCGACCAGATTACTCCGGTTTCTCGATTGGTTACGAGTTCGAGTTCGCTTGCGCGGTCCTCTCCCTTACGAAGCGGTAAAACGGTGTAAACCGAATCCATCGCAGACCACGGCATCCTTTGCCCGGCTGTTCACCCAGGATCGGGTAGCCGATGGTCGTTTCAAGAGCAGTCGCCGTAAGGTCCGCAACCATCCCCACTCTATAGGAAACAGTACTGCATCCAGACTTCCCCGACTGTTAGTCAGAGTGTACAATCGATTCGCTTACGCCGCACGGTGTGCAGACCGTCCAGGAGCGCCAGAAGCTTGACTCCTAGGGGAAACTAGCCCTAAGGCCTAGTCCTGCCCGGGCTCGCACTTCATGCGTGGAGGCCGCCGGATGTGCGTTGACCCGTGTGTGACCAACCCTGAACAGAATGGGTCTTCGTGGCCAACTCAGCAAGGGCACATTAGCTCCCAGCATTAGCTCCCAGTGTGGCACTTGAATCGTGTAAAGATTGCAATACAATGATACTGTTAAAATAGTTTAAAGTGGCGCCATACTTGAAAAAAATATATTAAAAGTTTTTAAAGTACGACTATAGAAGACGTTAAATGATTTATTACAGTGCGGCATAATTATAGTTTGTTTCAATACGAGTTTATCTGAAAAAAAAACCATACTGCAACCATGGGGCTGAAGACTGACTCACTCGCACTACGATGTAACAAACAAATACAGTAGAAAAAAATGTGACTGATATGGATTAGTGACTGTGAGTTTGTTTTATCTGATTTAAGAGCGATGCAACAATATATTCTATGGCGGATATTCTTTGGCGGTATATAGGACTGAAACGCCTGAGTAGATTGGGTTGAATGATGCACGTCGCGTCGGGAAGTGCGACCATTTATTTATTTATTTATTTAAGAATTAATTACTATAAAACATTGATTAGCTTACAAAAATAACAGGAACCGAATGGCAAAACCTTAACCTTTTGCTTATTTGTTTCTGTCACCCAACTGGGACTAGCCCGTTCTAGGGTGGACAGGACTCCAATATTACAATCAAGTTTGCTTAATTGCTTGGTTGCCTACAAATGCACAAGTTTTAGTAAAAAGCTAATGACACTAAATTGCCCTAAAATGTGGTCTTCAGAATAAAATAAAAAAAATAAAAAAATAATAAAAAAATAATAAAAATATATAATAAATAAAATGCAATTCCATTATTAAATCGGCAATAAATATAATATAAAATTCGATTAAATAATATAAATAAAGTTATATGTGAAAAAAGAAAGAAACAGTCATTATTATTTATTATTATGTTTTAAGTAATATAAGATTTAATATAAAAATACCTAGTCTAAAAGTATAATTCATTGTCAAAGTCAAATATTTTTTGGTAGTTAGTTCAATGTTAAAAAATACTTAAAACATATAAGTTTAAAAATATGTTAGTAATTTGTACACCTAAGTTTTATTATACTATTATTTCTAACATTTGATGTATGGTTAGTCTGTCATAATTCGATAACCATTTCTTTAATTTATTTTTGAATTCCCTAAATGTCAAACCATATTGGGTGAATTTCTAGGTACAGACCTTATTCGATAAAAGTGCTAATTCTTGGAGTTTTTTGTCAGGCTATAGCGATTCCTGGCGCTATTTATGATGCTTGCAATATCGAATTAGAAGTGTCATTTCTAAGTATAGATGTCGACAGTTACAAATACTTTGGTATTGGTATTTCACTCACCTCGTTGTCCTTGTCTGCGTCTTTGATATGCTGAGCTATAAAACGAACGCTCTGCAAAGCAGCCGCCACTTCTGGAGAAAGTGTACGTGGCAAAATATTGTCTGACTCCGCCACTGTCAAATAGGAAATAAACAAACAATTAGAATAAATGACAAATTAAAATTTAGTGAAGACCGTTTAAACTGCAGACGTAGTACAGAAGGATAGAACGAAGGGGCAACTTGAGCTATCAACTACAACGGGCAAATCCGTCATCTCAGGAAGTTTTAACGACATTTGATCGTTCTGTCTCCAGGGAGCAAGAGCGTAGAAAACTTGGAACGAAAACAGCCCACTGTCTAGTTACGCCACTTGCCCGTGAGAATCCAACGCCTTACTTGCGACTTAACTCCCAGTTACAGCCATATTTCTGAGGCCTTCCGACTGGTTACGGGTTCCAGGTCGTTTACGCGGTCCTCTTCCTTGTGTAGCAGTGATTCGGTGTCCTTTACCCGGCTGTTCACCTGGTATCGGGTAGCCGAATGGTCGTTTCAAGAGTGGTTGCCACATGGTTAACAACCACCCCCGCTCTATATAAAACAGAGCTGCTTCCAGACTCCCCCGGTTACCATTCGGAATGCACAGTCGATTGGCTGAGGCCGCACGGTGAGAAAACCGTACAGGAGCGCCCGAATGGCGATTCCCATTAGAACTGGCCTGTAGGCACAGAGTCATACCCGGGCTCGCACTTCTGCGTGGAGGCTACCGAATAGGTGTTTACCTGTGAGTTGGGCCGACCCTAACACATGAGTCATGGTGGCCTAACTGCACTCGGCCCATTAACTCCTAAAAAAGAAGGGGCAGTGAATCTACATCTGTTTCTCTCCTTCTTGAGTTTCCTACTGTAACGAATGATTTGGGTGCCAATTTTGCTCATCCACTTTAGGCGCTATTTTCTATACACCGTATTTCTATACACCGTATTTCTGCAAAAGTTGCCGTAAATTTTTGAAGCCATTAGCCGTCATTTCTTATCAGTCGGAACCCGATAAAATACATCGCTTACTTTTTGGTTTCCACTTATGCTGCTGATTACATAGATCTAATCTAATCTGATTGCATCTGACTAATCATGCAGAAATAGTAGATTGTATCACAAGGGAGCAACATAATATTTTTACGGCGAGGGCGCTTTTTTGAATCCAGAGCGAAGTGAGGGATTCTAGTGTAGAATCCCTAGCGTAGCGATGGATTCTTTAGTAGGATCCTGAACCGAGGGATTCAAAATAGCGCCCGAGCCAAAAATATTTTGCGCCCGAGTGATACACTCTACCTACTTTTCATCACCCTCTATGAGAAAATAACAACGACAAAAACAATTGACGTTCGCGCGTTTTTAATTTCATTTGTTTTTTTTTATTCATCCGGCGGCGCGACTAGGGGCCGTCGTACCAGCCAGTCTTTATTCAAACAATACTTGCGTTCGATTTCTTCGGCGCTGAAGACTAAGATGTTCCAAATTCAAAAAGTGCGCCGCAAAGATAAATTGCGGCGCACTTATTCAAAAAGTGAGCCGCAAAGATAATTGCGGCGTCGTCCGCGTCCTTTTCGAATAGATGGGGTGAAAAGATTATTTCATATAGGCTCTAAAATTCTTCCGAGCTGACAAAACCTGTTTTGCTTCTATTGTATTGCTCTCTGGGGACGGTTGCCTTAAATTATTTTCTTTCTTAAGGTGATTGATTGCACGCGCGCAAAGAGTTAAATGTTCTTTGCTTTGCTCGTCTCCTTGGTGCTGGTTACCGGTCGCAGAATTCGGGTTTCGAATATTCTACACAGGATGGATTATATCCAGATCATCGCATTTAGAAGATATTAAACTATTACATGAAGATAAAGCTCACCAGAAGATCTTGGATGATGAGGCGGTTCCATCATTTCATCTTCAGCACCTGGAGACTTGGCGTAAGGCTCCACGTCCAGTCCAGCCCCAGCTTCACCAGGTTTTAACTCGCCAAATGGATCACTCAGACTATCTCTGCTGAGGATTAAAACAAACCATTAATGAAAAACCTAAATGGTAATCAGCCACCGTAAATATTAGCTTCCATTTGTTGACCTCTCTTTATAAAGTCAAGTCGATGGCTGATTGCGATGGAAGGTTCATTTTAAAAGTGTCTTAAGATTATTTTAGGTAAGGCCCAAAGATTCCAAACCTCATGTCGATCTCGTTTGTGTATCCGTTGGAGACAAAAGTATCGTCGTAGTCGGGAAGGGCATATTTGGTCCTCCTCATCATTAGCATCTTTGGCATGTAGTACAGGAAGAACTTCTTCAAAATCGGGGGCATGGTGTGAGTCGATGGCGACCTGCGTGATTTAACAAACATCTCAAAGCATTGATTGACTTAGATTATAATATAATATACGAGGTTTTTCAGGAAAGTTCGTATCAAAGTGCTAAAAAAAAGTATATTGCATTTATTCGGGAAAAATATATTGCTTATAAAATTTTGTCTTATTCAACATATTCCCCGTGAGAAAAATACACTTCCGAACACTACAGGATTCTTGGAAATCCTCCGTTGTAAGGCTCTTCAGCTGCCACATTATTCAAATTATTCAATTTAATTAATTGTGATTGTAGTGTAGTAAGATGGAGTTTTACAATTTATACAGTGCCGCACAATCTGCCTTTTAGGCGTACAATATTTATTTTTTACAACATGATAGCATAGACATTCAATTTTTTTTTTAAAACACATGTTATAATAATAATATAAAATGAGTTAGGTTATGTATCAAAAAGTTAAATTAGGTTAAATATTGCTGCCCTAATATCCTCCACGTTTCCTAAATGCCGCTCCCACTATCTTGTATTTTGGTAAAAGCACGAAACGGCAAGGAAGCAAATCGAGCAAATAAATGGAGTGGTTTAGTAACGGATATAAAGTTTTGGGTCAAAAACTCATGCAGGGGCATTGTCGCTGGGACCCCCCCCCCCCCCCCCCTCCGCGACTAAACTTGGTGGAACGCGGGCCACTTCTTCCAAGAAAGACAAATTCTACGTGGACATTCAAACAGAAGTGGAGGAGCGTCCTGAATGACGATCGTCTCCTTGGCCCTTCCAAAACCTCTTCCATCACATGTGAACTGTTGGTTCCTTTAATGCACCCTCTTCATAAACTTGGCTTAACGACTCTCGACAAAATCACGCTGCCATTTTTGCCAAGCTTTGCCAGAAGCTTGATGTTAATGCCATGCTTTTCAATGAGTGACTCCATACAGAAGCAAGGTATACAATAGATAAAGAGCAAAGAGCGAGCGATAAACCTAACTGACGCGTAGAGTACTTGGGCTCAAACTGATATACGTGGGGATCGAACTTTCCTAAAAAACCTTTTATTTTAATGTGTAATGTGTTCAGGGTTCATATATGCATGTTTTTCGTTTCTTTGTTCTACCATGCCTTCTAAACGCTTAAAGCGATTTAAAGGTGTTTGATGTAGTTAGAATCGTTATGTCATCCTGAGTGTCATTGTGTACCTTAAGTGTATAAATATCAAGTAACCAGTTGTTTAAGTGTCGAAATGTCCAAATGTCAATAAATTTATATAAATATATCGTGTTTGGTGTCAAATGAAAGGTATGATTGAGTACATTCCAGAAATGTTCATCTATCTATATGGATATTTACGAGTACATAAACCACAAATAATTATTTTAAAAAACGAATTAAAAAAATATAAATACAATAGTTCCTTTTCTGTAACGGCAGTCATTTTTTTATGCTTTTTAATACATTTACTAGTTTGAAATTATTTTGTTTAATTACTGTTATAACAGTTTGGATGAAATGCCGTACGAATCATCGTACGACTATCATATTTTAAAGGTTATTGTAAAATATTTACGCTTCAGTGGCTAGCCTGAAATGAATATACTTTCGAGGCTTGTCTGTATATTTTCAATTTTCATATAATGATTCGAATAATGTGTTGTTTCAGAAAGAATTTGGATTTACCATTGAGGAAATAACTCTATGTTTATTCAGGTTTTCCGTTTCCATCTTTAATGCAGGGTTGATCGTAAATTTAAATAATTATGGATACCGCAACTCCTTCAGCATTCCCCCTCACCTCTTGCTTGAAAAAATATCGACAGAGGAACCGCTGAACATTTTAGACAAATCATGGATGCGATCGCCATATATCTTTATCTTGGTGTGCTCAATCTTGTATAAGAGTTTTTTCAACTCTGTAAGAGATCTCTGTTCATGTCGGCCCGTTCATTCTCTATAAGCAGCGCTTTTTAGGTTTCCCCATACTATTCCACAATCCATCTTCAATTTTCATAGATAACAAACCTATCAAGAAATATATTATTAATTTAGTTAGTGGCCGAAAACGCTGCAAAGTTTCTATTAAGGATACTCAATATTGGTTCAGGCAAACGTGAAGTTTTGTAATCAATGCAGAACTAGTTTAACGGTATATGTATTACAAAGTTCAACGTGTCGGGATGCTTCGGCGGACGTCTCCGCTTCAATATGGACTTTAAAAGCCTTCGATTGAGGACAATTGAAAAAATTATTCGCAACTAGTGCATATTGGGATCAAATGGAAGAGTCCTGAGCCATAGCCTCTGCGGAAATCGAAGATAAACATCTGAGAGTAGTGTTAACCCTTTAAGGACCATGGGACATATAGTCCGCGTGCGAGCTCCAAAGAATCGGGGCCTGGGAAAGGGGCTTAATTACGCCCGGATCACCGCCGACCGTCGCTTCATACCCTAGTACCAGAACTGGGATAGCTAGTACTGGGAGAGTACTAGTACTGGGAGAACGCGGGGTGCGGAACGACGGTCGGGGCCGGCGTAATCCGCTCTCTTCGGAGCTCGCGCGCGGACTGTATGTGTCCCTTGATTTCAAAAATCATTTTATAAAAGATCAAATACGAACAATTTATAAATTATATTTTTTCTATGTTATTGAGACACCAGAATCTTAATAGTAGCAAAAAATATATAGTTTAAAAATATACCGTATTTTTTAATATCGCAAATAACCAACAAACTTTTGTGATTTTAAATAAGTAAATAAAATATTTATAGCAACTTTTTCGAAGACTTTTATTTATTTTAAAATGTTTTTAGGACGTATGATGTCTGGTTTAAATAATAAAATAATCAAATTTTGGAAAAAGTTGTAACTTTGCCCCTTTATGGACCACTTATATCCCATTAATTGATGCGAAATATATTAAACTGTTTCACAAAACTTGACATATATTTTACTTACATCGCCCTTTAATAGTTTCATGTATCAACAATTCCCATACTCTACCACTAAGCTTATGGTCCTCAAAGGGTTAAACGATGAGGTTTTAAATAACTAGAGGCAGGTGCTCAGCTTTTATACTTCGACTAACCCATCTGGCATCCCAGATGATGGCGATTCCTCGTGGTTCGATTATGGTTGGTTCCAGATCAGGATGAGGATGGAATGAAAAGCAGCGTTCTTTCCATTCGACCCACATGTGCGTCCTAATAACTTTTTACCAAATTCGCGAATCAAATAAACTATGCTTTATATAACAATTCTGCTTTAAGTCATCGTTAGGTTAACGTTAACGATGATCGCATAGCGAATATCCTATTTTAATTAACGATATAGAAACCACGTAAAACGAAGAAAAGTTCTCACGCGGACCACGGAAACAACGTTACCTCTCATAAAGTTAAATGCATTTTAAAAGGGTATGATTATAATTAAATGTTATACCTATAGAATTTAAAATGGTATGGCCATAGATAGATATAATGAGAACAAATTGAATATAAAATTAGGATGTTTAAAATTGGGATTCACGAATTTAAGAGAGAGTAAGGGAGGGAGAAAGGGCGATTGTGTATTTAATCGGCTATTTGGTTTTCTATAGGTAATGACAACCTGGCTTCGCTGATTTCGCCAATTCTCACAGCACAATCTAAAACAAATAAATATATTAAAAGGAATAAACAACTCGACTGCCATTACACAATGTGAAATATTGTATTTATAATTATTATTATTACGGTATTTTGAAGAAATATTTGTGGTATATGTATATATCCATTAGGATACATTTATATTTTCAGAATGTATTCAATCAGACCTTTCGTTTGACACTAAACACGATATATTTATGTTAATTTATTGACACTTGTAGTTTTGGACATTTAGACAATTATTTACTTGATATTTAGACAATTAACGTACTCTATGACACTCGGGATGACATAACGATTCTAAAAATACTACATACTTCTAAATCGCCTTAAGGGTTTAGAAGTTATGGTGAAATAAAAATCGGAAAACATACATAGATGAACTCTGAACACATTATACTCCTTTTTTGTTGGGCATACGTGTAACAAGTCATTTCTTACTTCTTCCTTCCTATTCTTAGCGAACCTAACAGAGATCGTCGACTTACAAACTCGTGCGGTATTTTCTGATACAAAAGTAACGAGTATTATCAATTAAATGAGTAAGTAACTATGATAATTTACTAACCATCCTACTGTCAAATTACGCGTATTGACAATGCCACCATCGGTCACTAATCTGAGTACTCGGTATTTCCAGTAAAATTCAAGTATGAAATAAATTGATTTATATGTTCTTACAGTACAGCCCCAATGTAGTACGCTCCAATATGCAGCTGATACATATTAGTAGCTAGCAACCTGCAAGATCTGCAAGAACTCTAAACTTGTGTTCGCTAAATTCGGTGTTGTATATTCGGTATTCTTCTATACGCATCCGAAACTTTGAGGCTTTTAAAATATGGATACATATGAAAGATGCTGAAGAGCCATGGTGTCGGTGTTCTGCAGCAGACTGAAAAACTGATAGAGCAGCACCAAAAGAAGGAAACAGAAATACATTAATCACATTAATTGAAACGTTTCCTGAAGAATATAATGAAAGAAAAAATTACGAGTCGTGTGGAACGATAAAAACAATGAGATAGATTGTCAAACCTTAAAACCTTAATATTTTTAGAGTTATCAACTTGTATTAGTACATTTATTTGTTTGATTCTAGGATTTGTACTCATATTGTCGTTGTTTAATTAATTTTAATTGGTTTCATGATTTTTAAAATTTTATTACTCTATTTTATCATTAGGCAGTAAACGTATCTGAACCTACCTTAGTGCAGACGTCTCGTACGATCAAGTTAGGTTAGGTCTTATAACTTTGTATCTAACTAGGATGTTTATAACAATTATAAAATTGATTTTTTTATAAACAACAAATAAAGTTATAGCTAATAATAACAACAGGAAATAATTAAAACAGAGTAAGGAAAATAGATAAATTAAACTTGATACGGAAAATCTATGTTATTGCTCAAATGTTATTGCTCGCGCGCTATAGTCTTCAATTTTATTGGTAGTTCTGCTCGCATTATATTTTATTGGTGTCACAAGCTGCCGAGGCTTAGGGGCTCTCTAGACGATCAAGCATGCTTGTCAAGCATTGCGTCGCGGGCTGGGCAGGGATCGTAAACCGCAGGAAATATGATTTTTCTTTAAATATTTACTGAAAATGCCTAATTTTGTAGTTTTATACCAGGGAGTCACGTCATTCATAAATCAATTAAGTCTAATTATTGTGACTCCCTGGTATAAACTACAAAATTAGGCATTTGTGGTAATTATTAAAAAAAATATTTGCATAATTCCTGCGGTTTACGATCCCCTCCCAGCCCGCGACGCGATGTTGACAAGCATGCTTGATAGTCTAGAGAGCCCCTAAGGCATGAAAATATCCGCCATCTTCGAGAAAGACATACTTGAAGAAGAAAATCCGAGATAGCTATCGAGAAATATGTTATTAATTAATTAGTTAATTGCTTTAACAGCTCTGCCCCGCGGTAGTACAGCACCCTAGAGTGCCGGTATAGTAGCCGGACAGGCGCTTCAATAGCAGCGGCCGTATTACATCAATTAACATTTGTCGATCTGCTACGCCCGTCAATATTTGATTGCCAATCAAGCTAACTAAGGCGCAATTGTGGTCAAGTCCCTCGTCGACCTCGCCGCGCCTCTACCACGACAACTACCTCCACTTAACCCATCTCCACCCTCCCCCACTAATTTAGATTAATGACAATTATACGCTGAGCCTGAAAATTAGATTTTAGACGTAACTGTTTAACGGCCTGAACGGCCTTCACCTTATCATATAGATTTCAACGCCAAAAAGGAATAGGTAAAATTGTATGCTGGTTGCCGTAAAGAAATCTACTGGAGCAATCAATGCAGCAACATAAAGCTGACCTTCGCAGAAATAATACAAGTTCGCGAAGGTCTTCGAAAATGCCTCTTTTTATACGACTGCCCAAAAAAAGGAGTGTAATGTATTGAGGGTTCATCTATGTATGTTTTCCGATTGTTTATTCTAATATTAAACGCTTGAACCAATTTAGAAGTATACAGTATTCTTAGAATCTTTATATCGTTGTGTCATAGGGTACCTTAACTGTCCAAATATCACGTAAGTAGTTATTTAAATGTCCAAAAGTCCAAATGTCAATAAATTAACATAAATATATCGTGTTTAGTGGCAAATGAGGGGTCTCATAGAGTACATTCTGGAAATATATATCTATATATGAATATCGTATCTATATGGATAAATAAATAAACCACAAATATTTCTTTGAAAAGAAACCGAACACTTTCTGTAACGAAAATCGTGTTTTTTATGATTTTTAATATATTTACTTGCTTATTTTATATAGTAACTTATTTTTGCCTTATCATTGACAAAAATGCAATAATGTCATCGATTTCCGGTATTTATTTTATATAATTTCTCTTTTTAAATTTTATATAACTACTACGTTTGCTGTGCCACCTCTTGATTGCAACACGCAAAGACGTGTCTTGACGTGACACGCGAAATGCCACGTAAAGTTGTCTGAATTTAAATGGAATCTCTATATCGCGCAACTCAGTGCAACACTTGTTGCAATACCGCACTGTAGCCCGGCGTTATTGCGTCTATATTTAATCTAGCTGCATGTGTCAGATGTCTAGCCGGTTAAATTGCTAGAGATATCCGCTGCAGCATCGCCGGGCAATATTTATGTCTTCCTATCTCTGATGTATAGATGCTCTTTCGCAGCTCCGCCGTCACGCTATAGGAATGTATTTTGTTAGTTGTATTTATTGCACATAATCATTATTATTGCTTACATACATTACATTACATTTTCTTCGCGTCCAATTAACGGATAAAAACCGCTCTTGGACGTGTCAAAATAATTGTGTTATGTAGTAAGCCTCGTTACTACTCTTTACTCAGCATATCTAGGTAGTCAATAATCCAACTACTAGATTAAAATATAAATTCAGTCAAATTATAAATGTACATATAAATAATCAAAATAGCAGCCTAATATTTGAATAGTCAATAATGCTAAAAGACACGAAGTAAGAATTCATCCTAATGTTCAAATTGTCTGTAAAATGGTAAATAATCAAATTAATGCTACACCATGGATTTAAAAACTAAAAGTGCAAATGGGCGTGAGACAATAAGATAGATAATACCTTATAGCTCATTTACACTCTCGCGCGAGGCGCGAGGCGAGGCGCGGGACCATACCGTAAACAAACGGAGCAGAGGCAAAGCTTCTAAAGAGCGTACAAAATTTTTACCTACTTTGCTAGAAGCTTTGCCTCTGTTCCGTTTGTTTACCATGTGGTCCCGCGCCTCGCCTCGCGCGAGAGTGTAAATGAGCTATTAAAGTTTAGCGTCTCTCACGCTTTTTTTCTCTTTTTATCATCATAATTGTCATCAGCCGGTAGACATCAACTGTTGCACATAGGCCTCCTTCATAGAATGCCATGACGAACGGCCTTGAGCCGCCTCCATCCACCTACTTCCTACGGCCGTGGCAATATCATCGGTCCATCTTATGGGGGGCTGCCCTACACTGTATCTGCCAGTTCGTAGTCGCCATTCGAGAACCTTTCGTCCCCAACGGTTGTCGGTTCTGCAGGCTAAATAGCCTGCCCATTGCCATTTCAAGTTGCTAATTTACGAGCTATGTCACTGAGTCCAAGCATAGCTCTCTCCAAGGCTCGTTGCGCGACTTTGAGCTTGTGTATTAGGTAAATAGTTAGAGACCGCCCCTCAGTACAGTATAACATCACTAGCAACACGCACTGATTATAGACTTTCGTCTTGAGGCTCTGCGGCATTTGTGACGAGAAGATCGACGCATCCCATCCGAGTTGGATTCGTCGGCAGATCTCCTTGTTTAAGTAAGTCTGCGTCGTTGGATCGTCTGACCTAAATAAATATACTGGTCGACAGCTTCAATAATATACCGTTCCCAACATGTAGCGGTATGGGTGCGAAATGGGCATTTGACATGATTGTTGTCTTACCCATGTTCATTTTTAAACATGTATATCTCATATACAAAAAGAGAAGTTCCGATTCATTCATTCATTCACTGACTGACTCATCAACGCCCAGCCCTAACCCTTAGACCAAGAAAGCTGAAATTTTGCACAGAGGTTCCTTCTAGGACGTAGGCGCTCACTAAGGGCGGATTTTTCGAAATTCAACCCCTAAAGGGGTGAAAAGGAGTTCCAAAGTTTGTATGAAAAATCGATATAGATGTACTTTTTAATTCGATTTTTTTTAAGATTACTCTTATAAACAAATAAACAAATAGGTGTTCTATGGGTTTTCAAAATTCCGCCCCTAAAGGGGTAAAACGGAGTTTTAAAGTTTGTATGGATAAACGATTTTAGATGGACTTTTTATTTCGAAACTTTGTATGATTACTCTAATAAATAAATAGGGAAACCCGTGTTCCAAATTTTTTCAAAATTCAACCTAAAGGGGTGAAAAGGGGTTTCGATTTTTTTATGGAGAAACGATATAGACGTACTTTTTAATTCTAAACTTTGTAAGATTACTCTAATAAACAAATAAGAAAATAGGTGTTTCATGTTTTTTCAAAATTCAACCCGTAAAGGGGTGAAACGGGGTTTAAAAATTTGTATTGAATGAACAATATATGTACATGTTTAACATATTAGATGTGCTTTTTATTTAGAATTCCTCTAGGATTACTCTAATAAAAAATAACAAAATGTTTCTTTCGTGGTTTTTCCAAAATTCAACCCCTAAAGGGGTGGAAAGGGGTTATAAAATTTGTATGGAGAAACGATATAGATGGTCTTTATAATTCGAAACTTTGTAAGATTACTCTATTAAACAAATAAGAAAATAGTTGTCTCATTTTTTTTTTAAATTCTACCCCTAAAGGGGTGAAAAAGGGTTCCAAACTTTGTATGAATAAACAATATTAGATGTGCTTTTCTTTCGAAACTTCGAAAGATTACTCTAATAAAAAAGTAAGAAAATATTACTCTTATAAACAAATAAACGAATGGGTGTTTTATGGTTTTTCAAAATTCCGCCCCTAAAGGGGTAAAACGGGGTTTTAAAGTTTGTATTGATAAACGATTTTAGATGGACCTTTTATTTCAAAACTTTGTAAGATTACACTAATAAATAAATAAGGAAACACGTGTTTCATATTTTTTCAAAATTCAACCCCTAAAGGGATGAAAAGGGGTTTCGAAATTTGTATGGAGAAACGATATAGATATACTTTTTAATTCGAAACTTTGTAAGATTACTCTAATAAACAAATAAGCAAATAGATCTATCGTGTGTTTTTTCAAAATTCAACCCCGAAAGGGGTGAAACGGGGTTTCAAAATTTGTATGAATAAACAATATTAGATGTGCTTTTCATTTCGAATTTCTTTAGGATTACTCTAATAAAAAAATAAGAAAATGCTTTTTTCGTGGTTTTTCCAGAATTCAACCCCTAAAGGGGTGGAAAGGGGTTATAATATTTGTATGGAGAAACGATATAAATGGTCTTTTTAATTCGAAACTTTGTAAGATTACTCTATTAAACAAATAAGAAGATAGGTGTTTCATGTTTTTTTCAAATTCTTCCCCTAAAGCGGTGAAACAGGGTTCCAAACTTATTATGAATGAACAATATTAGATGTGCTTTTTATTTCGAAACTTTGAAAGATTACTCTAATAAAAAAATAAGAAAATACGTCCTCCGTAATTTTTTAAAATTCAACCCGTAAAGCGGTGAAATTATACAATTTGTATGGAGAAACTTTTATATAGATGAACTTTTTAATTCGAAACTTTGTAGCATTACTCTAATAAACAAATAGGCAAACAAGTGTTTCATGTTTTATAAATATTCAAGACCTGAAGGGGTGAAACGGTGTATAATTTATTTTTTTGGATAAACGATATTAGATTAACTTTTTAATTCGAAACTTTGTAAGTTTTTCTAATAAACTAATAAGCAAATAGGTGTTTTATGTTTTTCCAAAATTCAACCCCTAAAGGGGTGAAACGGTGTTTTAAAATTTGTTTGTATAAACGACATTAGATTTACTTTTTAATTCAAAACTTTGTAAGATTTTGAAATTTTGTAAGATTACTCTAATAAACAAATAAGCAAATAGGTCTTTCGTGTTTTTTTTTTAATTCAACCCCTAAAGGGGTGGAAAGGGGTTTCAAAGTTTTTATGGAAAAACGATATTAGATGAACTTTGTAGGATTACTCTAATAAACATCTAAGCAAATATGTGTTTCGTTTTTTTTTAAAGTTTCACCCCTAAAGGCGTAAAAAGGGGCTTTAAAGTTGGTATGGAGAAACGATATTAGATGGACTTTTGATTTTGGAACTTTGTAGGATTACTCTAATAAACAAATAATCAAATACATCTTTCGTGTTTTTTACAATTCAACCCCTAAAAGCGTGAAAAGGGGTTTAAAATTTGTATGGAGAAACGATATTAGATGGAATTTGTAGGAATACTCTAATAAACATTTAGGAAAATACGTATTTCGTATTTTTTTAATTCAACCCCTAATGGGGCGAAAAGGGGTTTAAATGATATTAAACAAATAAGCAAATGCATGTTTCATATTTTTCTAAAATTTACCACTTAGGGGGTGAGAAGGGGTAAAAAACCCTAAAAATCAAAATAGAATCTGAGTCGCGCGCGACGGTTCCCGGACGCGAGAAGACGCTAGAACCTCATTATAAATTCATCATTTGTCTCGATAACATACGTAGCGCAAGCATGGCGATCGTCACATCTTCACGCCTTAATTACTTAGTTGATCATCATGAAGTACATATTGACAGGAGTACAGAGAAGGACGTTGGATACCTTTATATATTACACGCAAAAACTTACCACTTGATTGGGAAAAAGGGATCTATCTTAACCCAAATTTAACGCGTGCGAAGCCGCGGGCAACAGCTAGTCTTTATATATCACGATAAATATCGCAATTTGGAGCACCAGACAAGCAATCTTCAAATATGTATTTGTATTATGTCTTTAAAAGTAACTCATAAAGCGGGCGATAGACGGTCTAACAGTTAAAATTTCTTTTGGTTTTTTTTCCAGTTTTAGTCTACTAGTCGTAAAAAATGCTTTATTTTATTCGAAGAGATGAATCTCTAGCAAAATATTTTCACAAAATAAGTAATGTGCTAATAATAATAATAAATCCTACTAATATTATAAACGCGAAATTTTGTATGTATGTATGGATGTTTGTTACTCTTTCACGCAAAAACTACTGAATGGATTTTGATGAAACTTTACAATAACATAGCTTACACATCAGAATAACACATAGGCTATAATTTATAAAGATACATGGTTTTCTATCATCATTATCACAATTTTCCATCACCATATTAGTAATAAATAATATAATGATAATAACAGAATAATATAATAAACGATAAATAAATATTTATTATAATTAATAATAACGTTATAAATATATATCATTATTTATTTTGCTTCCTTGTGGGACCCCATGATTATTGTGGAGACTATTACTGGGGGAATCGCCTGCCCGGGTACGCTATTTTCGTGATCCAATACAGCTGCGAAACCAGTTTAGTTCGATACCTGTAATACCATATTTCCCAAGTTTCATTAGGAGCATTTCATGGGATACTGTGTCAGGGGCTTGCGCGGGGTTAGGAAGTACAGTAATACACTTTTTGTTGGTCTCTACACACCTAGTGATATACTCCGTCATTTTTAGTACTGCATCTTGTGTTCCCTTTTTGGATCTGAAGCCGTATTGGTTTTCGGATGGCATGTGATTGGTTTCTAGGTGATTACAGAGTTGTGTAATTACTATTTTTTCCAAAATTTTGGCTAAAACATTAGGTACTGATATCGGTCGATAACTTGAGGGATCAAACTTGATAAGAAATATGTTTCGGTTGATTATGTTTAAAATAAATTGATAATTTTATATTAAATAATTAAATTTACAATTTTATATGTGCATAGTAAGAAACCTTTTTAGGCTACTTAATTTATTGGTCAATTTAGTTATATATTAATCTATATAATTATTTATTTTCCTTATCTATAAACTTAAATATTTTCATTTTCTTTATTTAATATTAGTTCTTTATCTATATACACATTTATATATTTATATTAACCTTAAAATTTATAAGAATGAATGAGCGATCGGAATGAATAAGAAAAAAGAAAAAAAAAGAAGTCACTATGATTAAAGTGAAGTCTTAAATACTATCACCTCAGAACAGATATACAATCTAGTGGAGTGATAACATCCACACAAATTTAATCTTATCTGCTTCGCAAAATCAATTTTATTGTATTAAAAAAATTAAAAAATTAAAAATAAATTTTAAAAAATATTATTTATTATTTATCTTAAAAATAGATTAAAATAATGTAATTTTCGAAAAGTGCTTTAAGTTAATCTCACCTGAAATGAACGTTGAGTACGCAAACAGTCATCCAAACGCTGAGCGACACGAGTATCATAGTGAAGAGTAGATACTTCCCAAGCAGTGGTATAGCCAGAGACGTCGGTGGGATAATCTCGGCGAGCAGCAGGAAGAACACAGTAAGAGAGAGCAGGATAGAGATACATAGAGTAATCTGAAATTCCCACACTCAATTTGGTATACTGTATCAGCTATATTTTACCCAGTATACAGTACACCAATTAACTTTGCCACATTAAATGTTATCATCACAAGAATCTGGAACACGATTGTTTTTGGTTGGTATGACTGTAATGTCGACATTACACTAAGTATCTACTTAACTGTCAAAAATATACTTTTGAGTTAATACATTTCCAAGAACACTAGATTTAATGTAACGCTTTTTGTATCGCTTTCAATAGCTCAATTTAAAACAATGCTGTTTGTATGATTCTCCAACCGTTTTTTCCCACGGAGCACCGTAGATTCTGCGGAGTATTTTGTAGTTAGGTAATAATGGTATATGTATCTATCCTAATATTATATATAACTTGCTGAGTTGGAAAGCATTCTTCTGAATAGAAGACAGAGTTTTATTTTTAAGTTTGGTTTTGAAACAAATTTGAAAAAATACCACTGATATATTTGGATTCCTTATGATTTACTTTTAGATTCATTTGTATCGCTGCTTCTTTTTATGCTAGAAAGGCATCATCGACAGCATTTGGAGTAGTTGCAATGACATCGATGTCATTGGCTAAGCCAGTAGGTGCACCGACTTATTGATTATGATGGCGTTCGCTGTAGTTATATTATAACCCGGTAGAATAAACCGAAAAATAATATTAACCTTGATGATATTAATGATATTAAGGTCGATTTTGACGTTTCCGATCGACAGTCCTCTGTAATAGCCATTGATTATTTCTTTTTAACAAATTCAGCTTAAGTTTTTGGGTTTTCACGCCTTGAAGGTTATTTGTCTCTTAGGTAGTGTTTTAGGTTGCATATCAAATATATGTATGTATAAATATATTACAGATCGTTATCAATATTCTATGAAAACAGTCAATTCAACTCTTGAAAATATAATAATTGTCCTAGTTGAGTAATCCCAATCAAAAAAATAAACAAAAAAAAAACAAATGTGATAATTACATTGATAATGATAATGATTATGATAATAATTAATTTCCTCGATCATACGTATTAGGGATGGACATCAATATCCGATATATCAAAAATATCGATGGTAAATGATCGATGTTCGATGTTTTTTTACATCGATGTTGCCTTATGCCTTATATTTTGGCACCATCGATGTTCCCTCGTCGATATTTGTCATCCATTATGTTTTCTTTTGCTTCATATATGAATAATAATATGTTATCGAAGTTGATATTTCTTAACACTTCAAATGACGAATTTAGGAAATAAATTAATTAAACAATGCCATTTACTATTTTTCATTAGGATATATTTTTTTTAATTGTTTGTTAACGCCTACATATGTTGAATTAACATAATATCACTGTGTTAATCTCTATTATTGGCTTTACTAGAAGAAAACTTATAGGGACGGTCAGCCAAATAAGGATAATAAACGACGTTTAGATTTTCCAAATATCGACGATTTGCCGACCATAGATGTTTACGCTGCAATGTTGGTATCGATGGTAACATCTCTATTTTTCTTTCGATGTCCATTCCTAATACGTATGTATATCAGACCTGCAAAAATACACTTTGGAGGTTGACAGATAAAAAAGATAATATTGATGGAGGGCGCGCTTGTTATTTCGCCCCATTGTAGTAGTTATGTATAGAAAAGGTGTTAGAGGTAGCGAAAATTTTTGATATTTATTATTAGGTACTTAAAGGGTATTGTTAGGATAAGATTTTGTTTATTTAATAATTACGTTTTAATCTTTGAAGGCTGCTCAGTACTTAAATATGATAACACTGCTTAGTACATTTCACAGGATTGTAACTTAACCATCTGCCCGCAAATTTTTGCCTTGCCGATTGCGGATACGTTTCATAAGGGAGAATATGTTGTAATTAGGTACATAGTTTTTTCATTACGAAATTGGCGAGGTGTCGTTCGTGACAACCCGATTATATCTCGTCTGTTTCACCTCTCGCGCGCGGCGAACGTGTCGGTTGCGACAACCCGAGGATATCTCGTCTGTTTTACCTCTCGCGCGCGGCTAGCCCGAGTATATCTCGCCTGGTTCACCTCTCGCGAGCGGCGAACGTGTCGGTTCGGACAACCCGAGTATATTTCGTCTGTCGCGAGCGGCGAAACCCGAGTATATCTCGGCTGGTTCACCTCTCGCGAGCGGCGAACGTGTCGGTTCGCGACAATCCGAGTATATCTCGTCTGTTTCACCTCTCGCGCGCGTCGACCCGCTCGTATATCTCGCCTGTTTCACCTCTCGCGCGCGACGAATGTGTCGGTTCGCGACAGCCCAAGTATATCTCGCGTGTTTCGACTTCTCTGTAATTCACGTGATATACTATTGAGTTTTTAGTTACCGGCATCCTTGAAGGGGGAATCAGTACGAGCAAATAATCAACTTTAAATAAAATTAAAATATATTTTTTTTTTATACCCAAAATTGTAAATCCCATTTATTGAAAAAAAGATTGAGAAGCGTTGAGCAAGCTGCGACAATCAAGCGGTTGATAAAATATCGCTAATAAACAACATTAGTGACATCTTACCTACCGATAAATGGCGCATCACGATCAACGCGTTTAAAAAAAAATAAAAAAAATAAAAACTATTTTTTTCCCACAAACTTTTATCAAAATTTGCTTATTTGCTCGTAATGATTTACCTCCTCCATGAATGTCGGTAACTAACTTTTTTAATCGAAATAATAAAACATTAAAATACCTGATGTTTTTCTTTGTCCAATATGTTTTAAAAACCGGAGCATGAAGTTGTTAAAATAGCAGATTTATAGAGGAACGGGGAAACGTGGCTTTTAAGTGGTATGTGGGAGCAATACCTGACACGGGCATTAGTATCTTCTGTTATCTCTTCTAATGAACTAGAAACGAAAAAAATATGGCCGTATTATCCAGGGAAAAAAAAAATTTTTTTTTTTTTCAAAAATAATTATGTCGCCGGGAATGATATCGTTTAAGTATGTCGTAGGTTTTTCATTTTCTTCAATTTTATACCAATTTCTACACCTCTTTGTCGAACAGAACTCACAGGGAATTTGTCGGCACAAATCGGTCAGACCTCGGAATTTCATCGGTTGGCCACAGGGATCTACCCCGGGGAAACTTTCTATTCCTTGTCTTTGACAACGACCTGCCTATTGCTTCTGATGTGGGTCATCTATTTATGTATGCTGACGATTCCTAATGGTTCCGTACAGCTTGGGCGGTGTTGCCCAAAGTCTATGGCATCTAACTTGCCCAGCCCACGTTTCGACTCCCATCTGGTAGCCTCCGCGTAGAGGGACTTAACCTACCAGGGCCGCTTTGAAATTCTGCCACGGCTGTAATTCTGCATTCGGAGGCGGTTGAGATTACCAGATCGCGGATTCTGGGGAATTTTCTCCCCTAGGTTTAAAGAATGATTATATGTATTTATAACTTCCTGGGGTGACGGGTTCCCTGTTGCAGTTGATAGCTTCAAAGTATGCTGACGATAAAAATGTCGTTGTAGATGCGTTCGGCCAATCTACTCTGGAGCTACAGCCTTCCAATGCTGCCGACAATCTTTCCTCGAGGCTCGCAGCAGACAGGCTTCTTGTCAACATCGACAAGATGCGTTCTATGCAATGTCGTGCCCGAAACGTCGCGAACTCCAATTCGAATGTAATGCGCGTCAGTCAACCAATTTCTTCGGTGACCAACATTAAGTTCCTTGGGTTCAAAATTGATTTAATATAGGACTGGGATCTATACATTGACAAACTATTTGACAAGCTTGGTCGTGCGTGCTTTGGATTGTGGTTACTGGCACCCAATCTCATTGATTATAATCAAGGTAGGGACAGACTGATCCAACGTATGCAACGTGAAAACAGGTGACTTAGATACATATTTTCACATATAATGCTGCACACGCATCCCCCGCAGCGTCGATCTGCGATCTTCAGATCGGCGTGGAAAGCTGGAGAAGATGACAGTACGCTGTCCCACGCGTAAGCTAGTGTATTTCTAGAACTTACGTTCTCAACAGGTCAGAGAAACATAGATCGTCGGTGCATGCGCAGATAAATAACACACGGAAGTATATAAAGGAACGTTCTTCATCATTTTTCAGTATCGTCCAAATTTTTCTCTATGTCTATATATCTTACGAATCCAATATCTTCTTTTGTTAACTTTTTATTTTGTTATTGTGTTTCGGACCAATTTATTTATTTTAAAATAACAAACTGAGTAAATCATTCTTAAACTCTCTCGGAAAATTCTTATGCAAATGCAAAATTCTCCTAATAAAACCAAAATCACTATCGGAATCAGAAAACGTAATGTTCAGCCGTAGCCGGCAACTTTTTGAGTTGTTCTTTTGAATAACATTTATGTAGTTTGCTCGAAGATAAAACTAATTATATTCTCATTTTTTTAAATGTATGCTGCCTTTTTAGGCCAGTGAAATTAGATAAAAAAAGCGTTTTGAAGAATTAATTTCCAGCAAGCTGGAAATCGTTTTAATACCTTAATTTGGTCCTAAATGTAAAAGGTCTAGAGATGTAAAGATCTATATAACGTGAAATTTTATTCACTACAACAATTATTATTGGAGTTTTTTCACCAGGAGTATCTGTTCCATAGATATGTGGGCTTGGAAAGTCGCAAAATGTAAGTTTGCACCTAAATCAGATTTTTTCCCGATTTCTGACTTTCGATTTCGGCTATACCACTCAACCAAATTTGAAGTTTTAGATATTCATTCGATGTAGAATTTAGTCTTCTTTAATATTAAATGGGATAATATTTTCCGCCCGACTTGCCGTTTTCGAGCTGCAAACAAAAAAATGAAGAAAAATTTTGCGGTTATCTGGCTCCCAAAAGTTATGCATACCTCCTGGGATGGGGCAAACTCGGATTATGAAGGTAAGGTAATGTAAGAAGGACCAAATGAAGGTAATAAAACGATTTCCAGCTTCCTGGGAATTAATTCCTCTAAAAAAAATAATTTGACTGGCCTATTTGTTATTACTTCGTTCACAGAATTTGCGTGAAAATATAGCTTTTGTTTTATGAAAAAAAAATATTTTGCAACATTCTACGAAATAAATCGTAATAATACATTGGTTTTTGAGTGATTGTTCGATTGTTTGATTTTTGTTTAACCAGCTATTAGGCGGCTCTTTATCAATCGGAAAAGTCAAAACCTCCGGATGCAAAATCGTCGTCATAATCCGTATTACTTCCTCAAGTGTCAAATTGAATAACATATGTTTATGCTGTAGTAGTCCAAGCATATGGAGTTTTTCTCAGGAAAAAAATCCAGAAGTATTTTTCTCAACGGTTTTATATATATATATATATTGGTCGCTGAATCCAATTTCAACTTTGCCACCTCGCCAGACGGGAGCTAACTTCAGGAACCTCGAAAAACCTCGAATTCTCTGCACTTATTTTAGTATTTCGCTTTCAACTCACGAACGATATATTTCTTGAAATTAAGTATTGTTGTAAAACTAAAGTAGATAGGATTTCCTACAAGTTATATACATCGACTTAATCCTACGATATACCAAACCGCCGCTAGAGCGCGCTCAAAATGGTCACTTTTGCCGTTTAATGAAAAACGAAGAAAATGCGCTGAAGCCGTACTATGAACATTGTATGCCCAAAATCAATTGTATTATGATTTCCTTATGTCATATTTAGCGCTATTGCAAATATCTGTGAGGTGCCTAGTCGGCGAGCCTGCCAGTTTTTGTAAAACTCAAAACTCCCAAATTAGCTAAATCTGCTAATCGTAAATAAAACTGAATGCTTTGAGTGAAATTATAGTACAGTAGGGTAGTTCTGCACCATAGATGACCGAAATTTATTGAGGTATCATGTCAGAGGACATGGGGAAGGGTGCAATTTGCTATATACAGATTAGGGCATAGGCACATAAATAGAATGAAATGTTTTAGGCTACCTTTTACTGTTCATTTTTTTTAATAAAGTAAACTAGTCTAAAAATAGATTTAAACATTCCACTTAACTCTTTCCTCCACATTTCCACTCCACATTTCCCTCCACTCTTTGCTCTTTTCACAAAATTTCACAAAAGTTCATCCTTTTCCAACTCTGTTCTACATCGTCGTCTTTCTTCTTTTGATGGCTGACGGACCAGGTTGGTGTTGCGATGGCTCCCACCATACAAGTCCACCAAGAATCTCTCCCCTGCCTTAGTGATTTTCTCTGGTGTTGGAAAACCGGCGAATCTAGGGATAAGCTAGATTCCTAATGGCATGGATGAAGAGTATTTGCGTCGTCAGGCTGGTTTCAATGGCAGATGGCAAAATTACATTTTCTACATTTTTCACTAAGTAAGAAAATCGAACGTTTTTTGAGCGCGCTCTAGCGGCGGTTCAGGACATCGTAGTCAAATTGTGTCAATTATAGAAAATTGTACCTACTTTAATTTAAATCTACTTTAGTACCTATTCATTATCTAAAAATGCATTAATCGTGATTTATAAGTTTTGCGGATTTTCACGGATTTTTAAACATTTTGCGGATTTTCACGATTCCTGAAGTTAGCTCATCTCTGGTAAGATGGGATTCAGCGTCCAAAAATACATATAAAACCATCGAGAAAAATATTTTCAAGTTTTCCTAGAAAAAGTTTGGATCTCATATACTTGGACTAGAGCATCACTCAGTTTATATTGGAGCCACGAATATATAGAAGGCGTTGACGTACAACAAATATATTAAATCTTTTTAAATAGTAACACCTGTCCTTATCACCTAAATTAATTTTAAAACATTCTACACACCAAGCAACTACAATGTATGTTAACATTTCCTGTCGTTTCTTTTATTAAATCTACGTATTCTATGATATGTATGTTTTTATTTAACTACAAGCCAATGGGTTAAAAAAGCATGATTAGTATGCATATATTTCCGCATTAGAAATTAGCGATAACATAACAAATTCCATGGTGAAATCGTGACTTTTTTAACCCATTTATATATACACCAATCTCCTGCCTGTCAGCACTCATGCTTGATGGGTGATGAAACACTTAATGTCCAAAGCTGCAATTTCTGGATCATGCCAACGCAAATCGAGTGATGGGATACACAGACAACTCTATGGATGACGAGTGGGCCAGTTCCCAAAGTAACCATGGGAATTAAACTGGGTTTACGGGCCAAATTTTTTGGCTTTCGATCGCTCTGTGAACTGTCAGGGTCATGCATTATTCTGGTCTCTCTTATTTCGGTGGCCCTAGGGGGTAAATTATTCAGGGTTGCAACAATTTTGGCGTAGCCTGGAAGATATTAGTAGTTAGTTATGCAGTTTTTTTATGAAACAAAGCGGATTTTTATCGCGTGGAACTAGAGGATAGTTTACCTGACGTTTTGATAATGGTACATTTGCCGTCTTCACGGAAACAATAAGAGCGCTACTGTCGCACACGCTGCGTGCTAGCACTCTGCGTTTATAGAGTGTTGGTACAGGTAGTTTAATTTCTGCCGCCGCTTAGCCAGCTGGCGTAGATTGAAGCGATGAATATTTTGTAGCGAATTTTGAAAATCTTATGACATCACATAGCCCACTGCCCTGCTTAACGTTAATTCAAGGAACGCAGAAAACACACAGTCGCCACAGTATTCCAAACAGTAGCTTTACTCTCGAGCTACAGGGCATTGCAGGAAGAGGGATTTCGTTCAGTAGTTCGTCTCGACGAACGCCTTTTGTTAGCGTTACGCGCAGTTAAAATCTGGCGACTTTTTCGAACGTTTTTCGGCCGGGTAGCCGACATCTGGCGGCCATATCCGAGCCCTTACAACTCGCTTCGATTTCAATTTTGTCTGGTATACTGTGTAGTCGCTCTCTTATTGTGAAGACGGCTTTGTCGAAATATCGGGAAAACTATCGTCTAATACTGGGTTCT